>CM048847.1:61945834-62373334 GCA_026545225.1 Cornus controversa
AATTTGCTCTTCAGTTTTTGTAAATGGCTTCAGCGAATCTGCTCAATTATCAAAACTCTATTATTAAAAGTTTGGGTAATTTCGTTGACACTCCCTGAGGTTTTAGGTATTGTCACGCAGGTATAATTTTGTACAATTTTATCATCAACACTCTCAGTAGTTTGTGTCGTATTTCACATACACCTTCTCATGTCAAAAGTATGTCATGTCAAACCACTTTTTGATGGTGAAATGACTCTACTATCCTTTGATTTTTAATTTAACCCATTTGAATACTAAATTTACTCTTTTAACCTTGTCTAATGGACCAAAATGCCCCTTTCATGAACCTTATATATATATATATAATACTATAATAGATATAACATGTATATATAATTATTTATTTTCATAAATAATAATGTCAACATAAAATAAAAAATAATTAATTTTTTTCTTTTTCTGTATACATATATACACACACAATAATATAACCTATATATATATAATTATTTATTACCATAAATACTAATGGTAACATAAAATAAAAAATAATTAACTTTTTTTTCTTTTTCTATATATATACACACACACACACACAATAATATAACCTATATATATAATTATTTATTACCATAAATACTAATGGTAACATAAAATAAAAAATAATTAACTTTTTTTCTTTTTCTATATATATACACACACACACACACAATAATATAACCTATATATATAATTATTTATTACCATAAATACTAATGTTAACATAAAATATTAAAAAAGGAACTAAAATTGTCTTTCTTTTCTCTATCTATCTATCTATATATATACACACACTGTAATATATAACCTATATATATAAGTATTTATTTCCATAAATATTAATGTTAACATAAAATAAAAAAATGAACTATTTTTTTTCTTTTTCTCTAGCTATATATATTTATAATATAATATATAACCTATATATTTAATTATTTATTTCCATAAATATTAATGTTAACATATATATTTAATTATTTATTTCTATAAATATTAATGTTAACATATATATTTAATTATTTATTTCTATAAATATTAATGTTAACATATATATTTAATTAGGTCTTAATTTCAGTCCTCAAATTAGGCGAAAAATTAGGTCTTAATTTCAGTGGTTGGTGGTGGTGGTTGTGGTTGGTGGCGGTTGTGATTGAAGGAGGAGATGAGAGAGAAAGAAGCAACTATGGTGGTGGTGGTGGTGGTTGTGGTTGTGGTTGGTGGCGGCTATGGTTGGAGGAGGAGATGTGAGTGACGGTTGTGGTTGGAGTAGGAGATGAGAGTAGAAGCTATGGTGGTGGTGGCGACGATTGTGGTGGAGGTGGTGGTTGTAGTTATTGGCGGATGTGGTTGGAGAGGATATGTGAGTGGCCGCTGTGGTGGTGGTTGTGGTTGGTGGCGGTTATGATTGGAGTAAGAGATGAGAGTGGCAACTGTGGTGATGGCGGCGACTGTGGTGGTGGTGGTGGTGGTTAGGGTTTATGTGGTTGAAGAAGGTAGACAGAGGGAAGTTTTGTCATTTTCAAATTCTAATGTTTTTATATTAAAATTCATTTATATAATCAGGGACAATTAGGTACTTTCACTTATTAAAAAATTAAAAATTTTGATAGAGGGTGTTGGTGATAAAAAATTACAAAATTGTATCCGCCTAATAATATATCAAATCTCATAGGATGACAATGAAATTTACCCAAAAAGTTTTGTTGCATACTTTTTATCAAAAGAGAATAATAACAATGAAAAGGTTCCATCGAAATAAATTTTTGACTTGACCATTGGGATCCACCTTGACAACTTGTCGAGGAAAACAAATAAATTTAATTATTTATTTATAAAGTCAGTGATAAACTAGAAAATGAGGACAAGAGGCAAGAGTACGAGTACGACATGACACAGACGCAGAGATACATAAATTGTTTTAAGGCCCTGTTTGGCAGAACTTTTATTTCGGCTTTTACGTAGAAGAAAAAGAGAAGCAGAAACTAAATCAGGAAGCTGGTACCCACCAGCATCTTTTAAACGTTTTTTTTGAATTCTGAAGCTCTTTCACCTTACCAATCCAAATATTCTCTAAAATGGCTTTTGAGCTTGAAAAATCGAAAGCCAATTTTCAAAAGCCAATCCAAACAGGACATGAACATAGTGATGATACAGGTATAAAATAATAATATAATATATTAATAAATACTCCCTCCGTCCCATAATTCTTGGGATGTTTGGAGAATCCAACTTTTTATGGTGGGACCCACTTTTTAGTATAATAATGCATGAATTTACATATTAGTCCTTGTTTAAAAGTTAGTATTATTATTATATGGTGAGCTCAACTTTTAAGAAAGTAGAGTTTGAAAAGGGTAGTTTAGGAATCATATAATCCATTTTAGGAAATGAACATGTATTTTGGGACATCCCAAAAAGGAATAGTGGATTAAAATTATGGGAAGGAGGGAGTATTAATTATTAAATAAAAAAAACTACATTACAAAAATACTTCAATTTATCATCAAACAATTAAGAATCAAACTAACTTATAAAAAAAAATAGAAAAATAGATTAAAATAAATTAAAGAACCAAACTTATTTAGTCATCTACGTATATTTAGTTTAGGTTTTTAATCATAACTTGGTGACATATAATTTTCTTTCGAAATACTTGAATATACATCACTGCTACGATGTGTCCGACATGTGTTTGAGGAGTGTTATAAAAAAAATATATATCATGACACTTTTACGAAGTGTCCAACATGTGATTGAAGAGTGTCCGACACGATATTCGAGTATCTGATACGAATACAACACATTAGTGAAGTGTCCGTTCTTCCAAGGTGATAAATCTAAAAAAAAAAGTTGATTGTTAAAATGAAAATCTAAAAAAATGATAATTTACGGAATTCTTTTTGTAATTTGCTCTTCAGTTGTTATATCAACCGAAACAAAGTTGGGCTAGGAGGGCCGAGGACGGCGATTTAACAAAGACGAAAGCATCAGATGCTCTTTCGTATCCACCGAAGAGAAGAGAGACCCAAGAAGCGTAATCTCCTTGCGAGTGCTTGAGTGCACTTTACTCCTTCCATACTAAATGTCAGGTATCAAATACACTCTCTCTCTCTCTCTCTCTCTCTCTCTCTATATATATATATATATATATATATATATATATATATTCTTTCCTTAGAATTCGAGTACTCTAGGAGCATAAATCGAAGAAAAAGAAGATGATGAAATTGTGAAATGGGTAATATTTTAAATCTGTTAAACCGTATTTATTGTTCCACCAACAGTAGCAACAGCGAGAGCAGAGGAAGAACAGTGAGAAGCAGAAGTTTTATTGGAGCAACCACCACAGTTCCGACAACAAGAAGCAGTAATATTAACGTTATGTCTTCAGAAAAAAAAGCTTTCAATCAGCCACAAACTTCCACGTCTACTATTCCTTCTGCTTCTGCTTCTTCCGCCACCGGTAAGAAGAAAAGCAAATACCAATACATCCCGGACAATTTCTCCACCCTCGATCAGGTTACTTCTTTCTCCATCCCCATCTCGTCAAGTCATCTAATAAAATATTCTTTAACCCTTTAATTTTGAATTAAAGATGCTATTTTACTCAATCTTTTGCCTGATATGAAATTAAGGCTCTGTTTCGCGTCCGTTTTGTTTTTGTTGTTTTAATTATTTCTGCTTAAAATAAGTATTTTGTTATGATTGTGTTTTAAATATAATAAAAATATATTTGACAAAAAAAATTTATTTTAAGTGTTTTGTTTTGTTTTGTTTTTTTTATCATTAATCATTATTCAAACACAATAAAAATATTAAAATAATTTTTTTAATTTTGCCTCAAAATTTTGAAACATTTTAACATCATTCAAACACAATAAACAATATCAAATATGCTTTATTTTTATAATACCAAAACAAAATTCAAAAAAAAAAAAAAGATGCATGTCAAACAACCCTACTGAACATGGGATGTTTTTTTAATTTTTTTGTTTTTGGGATTTTGAAAATTTGTTGTTTAGTACAATACGCTAAATTTAAATACCATTTCTCCGAAATACTTGGAAAAAAATCTACGGAAACAATTCAACCGTAGGGGATAAGATAAAGACAGGACATGAAATTAAGGTGATAGTTGTTATGTCCTAACACGCTTTCTTTTGAGAATTTTTCTTACGTCAGCAGAATAGTTGTTATGTCCTACCTAACACACACGCTTTCTTTTGAGAATTTTCTTACGTCAACGCGCTTCTGCAGATGCTGATACACCTGTACAAGACATTGGGTCCCTTGCTGTGGAGTACTCGGTACCGGTACTTCTCATAGGTGGGATTAGCGTGTTGTGCATGGAAACTACAGTGATCCCATTAGGCTATGTTTGTCATTAAAAAAAATTCATTAAAATTTGTAGCCCTTTTCTTTCATTTAGGGGAGAATAGCAAACACACTCATTATGCTTAATTTGTATCCCTTCAAATTCTTATATATATATATATTTTTTTATTCTATCAAAATTTTATACCATACACATAATACCATTTTTATCCATTATCTATTTTTTTTTCTTTTTCATTTCTCTCCAACCAAACTGGGGCTTAGGGTGAATTCGGTTAGATGGAAATTATTCAGCGGAAAGTGAAAATGAAATTGAAAGAAAATGAAGTGAAAGGAAGAAAAATAAATTTTCTAGGATTCATTAGGGCAATAGGTCTAAAACTCTAAATAAATTTATATTGAATAAAATTTGTTGGTCTTCTTTTAAAAAATAAAAGCAATATAAGAATTTAAATAAATTTTTTTGCAGGATATCTAAATAGATAATAGACTATTATACTATTTTTATCAAAATGGGTAATTTCATATAACTTTCTCAAGAAAGATTTTTTATTTTTTATATTTTTTTGTAGGAAAAAATTATTGAAAAATTAGGTGGTTATAAAAAAATATCCATACAAATTTTCTTTTTCTCCTATCCAAACTCTTAAGATGTTCAAAACGTTTCCGTTTCTTTTTCTTCCCTACTATTTCCATCTAACCAATGGTATATTACGACTTATGTTTCGTTTGGTAGGAAGGAAGGAAGAGGGGTGGAAGGAAGATAAGAGGGAAGGAGCAAATTTCATTCGATTTGTAGAGATGATGCAAGGAGAGAAGACAAAGGAGGATGGATGAGTCATCCTTCTTCTTTCACAAATTTTCATTCATCCAAATTTGGACAGAAGACAGGAAGGAAGAAAAGCAAAACTATTATAAATGTTTTAAATTACAAAAAACTTTCCTTATTTTTCTTTCTTTCTCTCTTAACAAACAGAATAAGGTATTATTTGCTTCTCTTCTTTTCCATCTAACCAAAAAAAAAATAAAAAATGAAAGAACACAATCTCTTCTCTAGGGATGTCTCATTCATCCCTCCTCTCCCTTCCATCCAATTTTCTTCCTTTCTACCAAAGCACTAGTGTCGTGGGTTGGCAAATTTTGTAACAAAAGTCGAATTTGAACATTTTATTTTATTTTATTTCAAGTCATTTAGATAGAGTTGATTACCTCTTGATTCATTAGAGATGACTCAGGAAGATGATCAACAATAATGAAGATGCCAAGGGTAAAAAAGTAATTTGAATAACCTTGTTGACAACTCATAGTTAGGGTTTTTAATTGAATTTAAGCTAGGACACAATTTTGCATATTTTTCTTAATTGCATTGCTATTCATTTACATGTTCCCCGGTAAGTATTTCAATTGTTTTTAACCTAATTTAGTTGCCCACAAGATTGTGATTGCATGAAATTTTGTTTTATAGGGGTGCACACGGATCAGATTGATTTGGTTTATCTATAAAACCAAAAGCAATCCGATTCCAATGGTTCTATAAAAAATGAAACCGAAATGAACAGAACTAAAGTGTGCTCAAAACCGAACCAATCCAAATCACACAAAATCAGATCAGATGAGATTGGTTTCATTGATTAGGCTTTTTCATTGGGCTTGTCAAATAACGGCCCCCTCCCCCCTAAATGAAAAGGATTACATGTTAAATTTTCATTTTCTGTCGATTTGAATTCCAACTATTGTCCCCAACATCCATAACAGTTTTAATAGTAACATAAAATTCTAACATAAATAATAGCATAATGTGATGACATTAACACTTGTGGCAGCATCAATGCAATAGCATAGAAACATAGCAGCAACATAATTAAAACTACAAAGTAATCAAATAATGTTCAAATATCATAACAGATTACATGAAGTAAGTACATATATATATTTAATCAGGAGTGAAAAAAATAGAGCTAAGAAAAAATTCATAGGAAAAATTAATTTTAGAAATCATGTAACATGGATAATGTTACATGAATATGTGGAATAAAAAATCTCCAAAAAGACATCTAAGAAAAAAGATAAATATATACTAATAAAAGTGCATGTGTGATGCATGTGTTCAAAGTGAATTTATAATCATAGTTGAAATTCTTGTACAAATAAATTTTCATCTAACTTAACATCTTCGTTGAAAGCCTTAAACAAATAATTTTGCATTCTTCGTGATTACATTTAACAAAAATCTGTAACAACATGTTGGCATGGAACAAAATTCTCAATCAACTATGATTTATCAATTTGTATATATATATATATATATATATATATATATATATATATACTAGCGTATTGCCTGCACCTACAATATTATAAAAAATATAATATTATTTTAGGTGTGAGGGTAGGTGGATGTGTACGTGAATTTAGGTGTGAATGTAGTGGGTGAATCGTGACCATTTGATCGTAGATAAAGAGAATTATTTTAGATCGTAGATAAATATAAATATTTTGAACCATAAGATTAATTTTTTAAACATTTTTGATCGATTGTGATTTTTTTAAAATGTAGTTGAAAGCTTCTTGTTTTCTTCTCCACTTTTATTTTTTATTTTTTTTGGTCCTTCTATCACAAACTTCTCTCACTCACTCTCTCATAGACATCTCTTTCTCTTTCAAATATATATTTATATATATATATATATTAAAGTCATGTAAATCAGATAATATCATATATATCCTATTATATTATAATATAATATAACTCAATAAGCATTAGTTATTTAATTCAAAAAGAAGATTTATATAAATTCCTCGTGAATAAATTTTAGCTTTTCAAGTTTGATTAACTTTTGTAATGTTCAAAATGCGTCTATACCGACCTTCACCAACTCAAGTATGATTTATTAATCATTTAAACTCTGTAACATGATTTTTTGCTTTTGCAGGTTACGGCGGCCTTAAAAGATTCAGGACTAGAGTCATCAAATCTTATTCTTGGAATAGATTTCACTAAAAGTAACGAATGGACAGGTTTGTGGAAATTTGAAATGCTCTAATTAAAATTCAAGTTTTGTCTACATCCTTTTTTTCTTTTTGCTTTAATTGTTTCTACACTATTTCACTATCATTCATTGAATCATGGAACAATCACAGCAACACATGGCCACAATCCTGGCTTTGCTTGATCATGACACCATACGTCACGAGAAGATGATACATCGGGTGAATCTAAGTCGTGTGAGTGACTCCGTCATACGTGATGTATGTACACACAACTGAGATACACCTAGTGCAAAATGCACCGGGTGTATTGTAGATCTTCTCAGTAGCCACGAGGCCACTGATGTATTGGCTTGGGTGTTTATTGGTTAAACAATCCATTTGGCTTGGGATTTTATTTTGATTAAGGGGGTATCTTCAATTTATATGTTTCGGAAGCTAATGCATGAATGATTAATGTTGTCATTGAAGGCAAAGTTTCATTCAACAACAGGAGCCTGCATGCCATTGGTGATACACCTAATCCATACGAACAAGCCATATCTATAATTGGAAAAACTTTGGCTCCTTTAGATGAAGACAACTTAATTCCTTGTTTTGGGTTTGGTGACTGTAAGATGTGGTCTCCCAAGAGTTTGATTTATTTTATTTTATTTTTGTTTACCCAATTTTTTTCGTAATCATTGAATAATTTAATTCTTTTTTGGAATTAATTTGTTCATGACAGCCACAACCCATGATGAAGAAGTCTTTAGCTTTAACAATGATCATTCACCTTGTCATGGCTTTGAAGAAGTTTTATCCTGCTACAGGAAGATAGTTCCAAATTTGAAACTGTCAGGTAGGCTTCCTATTGTACTTTTTTTTCTTTCTAGTTGTTACACACTCACTCCAAAAAGTTGTTTGTATTGAAGAAGACTTTATCCTTAGACCTAATGCTTGCTAAGCATTTGAACCAA
Organism: Cornus controversa; assembly: GCA_026545225.1. Lineage (NCBI taxonomy): Eukaryota > Viridiplantae > Streptophyta > Magnoliopsida > Cornales > Cornaceae > Cornus > Cornus controversa. Next base: position 61,954,138 of record CM048847.1, read on the forward strand.
GTTATTTATTCACTTAAGCCAACCCGTTGGAGTTTGGCTGCTGGTCGTTCATCGATCATTATGCTTTTATAAGGAAATTGCGGACTCTTTTAAAAATAAAAATCTCCAAATGTTTTGTTATGCGGAGATCATAGCCATGAAATCATCATAGATCCATGTGATTTTTTTTTAAGGGCCAACATCTTTCGGACCGGTAATCGACGCTGCAATAGACATAGTGGAGAAAAGTGGTGGGCAATACCATGTTTTGGTTCTCATAGCAGACGGGCAGGTTACTTCTAAACCACCCCTTCCACCTATTCACACATACACAAGCACTCTCGATCACTGCTGCTTGGCATAACATGGTAGATTCTTTTCTCATGAAGGTTACTAGAAGTGTCAATACAAGCGATTGTGAACTCAGCCCACAAGAAGAGAGAACTATTAACTCAATTGTCAATGCAAGGTATGACCATGTAAACAGATGATTTCAGTTTCTCTTTGTTTTAGTTGCTTTCCGAGAACATGTTTGGTTTTTGTTTTCAATCGATGAATAGGTGGCAGTAGGCAACATATATAGCATAGTGATTCCTTATGTTCTTCTTGAAGCAAATCAATAATATTGTATATATATAATAACATATATAGCTCTGCTAAGTTTTACTTTGTTTCTAAAGTTAACTTAATGCAACCGAATAATCATGAAAACTTGAAACTAATAATTTATTGGCTTTCCTCTCATGACCAGTTTATATCCTCTCTCAATTGTTCTTGTTGGTGTTGGAGATGGACCCTGGGAAGACATGAAGAAGTTTGATGACAAGATCCCTGCTCATGAATTTGATAATTTTCAGGTATCGATCACCAGCAGTGTATAAATACACTTTGATTTAATCTATGTAGATTTCAACATATAATGACTTTTGTTGCTTGTTTTCTATGGGTACAGTTTGTAAACTTTACAGCCATTATGTCTAAAGATTCAACTCCCTCTGAGAAAGAAAGTGCATTTGCTCTTGCTGCCCTCATGGAGATCCCCATCCAATATAAAGCAGCCATTGAACTTGGTTTACTAGGGTAAGGAGTACCTGATTTCTTATTTTACTGATTCCATTTAGTTTCTAACACCAATAAAAACTTAAATTTAAGCCTTTCATCATATTAGAATTTCGGTTTAGATCACTCATGAAGTCAAACAAGCAAGCAAAATTGAGATAATTTTAAATCTTTTCCATAGCATTTAGAGCACGTACGCCTAGTAAAATTTTTGCAGTACTCGGAATCGGAATGCTGGTTCATCTTTCTAGACGAGGTGACTACCGCGGTGATTCTGTAGAATGGCCAATTGTCATGTGTTTGGAGTCGCCACCTAACATTGGGATGTGATGTGTTAGGTCACTTACGGATGTCTAAAGACATGTGAGAGTATTTGGACTGTCATTATTATTGTTGTTATTAATTTTATTGTTGTTGTTACTACATTGGATAAAAAGACGCACAACAGGGAAAGCAAAAACAATAGTTCCACGCCCTCCTCCAGTTCCTTACACACGGCGTGCAGCAGCTCCCTCCTGGGAACCAAGCAACCTTTCAGTGCCTACGTTAGACGAACAAAACCAGGTAAGGACCATAAATGTTGCATTCTTTTCACAGACCATTTCTATGTATTCCAGAGGTACCCTTTCTAACAAGTTAAACTTTTAAAGTAATGATATTTAACATGATATCAGACCTCGCTGTCACACTGTCCTGATAATTAATTCAAAAATTATCAATGAATTTGAATTAGCATTTGTTTCTTTTAGTACAAGTTACTATTGAACCACTTGGGTCAATAAGAGATCATGTACAGTACCTAATGTTTGCAGTTTAATCAGCCCAAAAATCAATTTTCTTCTCGAGAATTCTAATGCATGTCTCTTTTATCCTTGATTGAAATGAAGGTCTGCCCAATTTGCCTGACCAACGGAAAAGATCTGGCCTTTCAATGTGGCCACATGGTGAGATTGAAGCAGCAACACCATATATTATCTTTTGTTTTTCCAATCTTAATTACATGTCAATGTTATGGGACGCTTTTGAGCCACATGAAGTTAACTGATTGCAGACTTGTAGAGAATGTGGATCAAGATTGTCTAACTGTCCCATATGCCGCCAGCCGATCACCAGTCGTCTCAGGGTGTATACTGGGTGATTGAGGCTGGAGAACCAGACATAAATACCAGCTTTTGTGCATGCATTTCAGGATTATGGTCTTCTTTCAAGCACTGATACCTGAACATGGAACATGTGAATATGTACAAACTGAAGTCATCTAGGAAAAAATATGGTCTGCCTTGTACATTTTTTAGTATGTACTATAGCTATTACAGATTTGATGAAAATGGGAATACTGATTATGGAACCGTTCCTCTGTTTGTTAAAAATGATGTTCAATATTCCCTCGGTACTTGTCCATGTTGATATAAGTTCTTAGGATTTGTTTGGATAAACCGGAGAGAAAAGAAAAAGAAATGATAGCATTAGTTATGAGAGAAAAGAAAGGAAAAGAAAAGAGAAGATAACATGTATTCATTTTTGGATAAATTATGAAGAAAAAGAAAGGAAATGATTGTGTTGTTGTTTGGAAAAGGTAAAGATGAGAAAACAAAAGAAACTATTTTAATCAATTTACTATCATGTCATTTTGTGTTTATATTACAAGATATATCCAAATGCCTTTTAAATTTTATTCTTTAAAATGTTAGGGTTATTTTTGGTATTATGAAATATTTACTTATTCTTATCATTTCTCTCCAAATCTTTTCACTTTTGGGAGGATAACATATGAGAGATTTGGAGGAATAACTATCCCTCCAAATCACTCCTAATCATTTATTTTCTCTTACTAATGACAATCCAAACACAAAAAATACTATCATTCCCTTTCTTTCCTTTTATTTTCCTTCCAATTCCTTCAATCCAAACTAGCTCTTAGTTCTTACCTGAATTTATTTTACTTTTTCATTGAAAAATTCAGCTTGGTTGAGATTACTCGACTGTGTTCGTTCAGAAATTATTATTGCCCGGGATTGTCATCTGATGTGTTGGCAACCATATTTTCTCTGTTTCTTGCGAGTAAAATGTTAGATTCTGTTTACTTATAAATAATTAAAAATGTTGGATTCTGTCAGCAGATCATGGAGGACCTTCCCTCTTTTTTTGTGAAATAATGTGGCAAATTTCTAGAACCCTATTTTCTTTTGTTTGATCCAGAACAAATTACCAGATAGAGATTGTTGGGATATGATCCTTGGCATTTTTAGCGTTCAATGGGTTATGCCTAAGTCCATGAGAAGTGCTTTAGAGTCATGGAGGGGCGGTCCTGTGGGAGATCAGGCTTGAGAAGCCTAGAGGGCTATTCCATTGTGTTTGTGGTGATCTCTGTCGAAGGAGAGAAATAGGAGAATCTTTGAGGGAGAGGAATCTCCTAATAATGTGCTTTTCTTTTTTTCACACTTTATTTTTTTAATTTGAGGAAAAAATTGTAATATATACGGGAGATAGTGAATTTTGTGGATTCATTGAGTGTTCAGGGGCCATTTTGGCCCATGTGCTCCCTCTTGAGTGCTTTCTATAATATTAATGGCTCTGCGAAAGATTATAAGTGTGTGAAAATAATAAAGGAAGGGTAAACTCTCACAAGAAATGTAATAAGTGGTGTTAGGTAAGATTATAGATTACATCCCAAGTATTTTATACTCATTGTTTTTTTTCCTCTTACAAATAAGCGGGGGCAAGAAAAAGGTGAAGAAAAGGACTTGAGAGAACTAGGTTCAGTAGTTGTTATCAGTAAGTTAATTGTAAGTTCGTAGTTGTGTAAACTCATAAGGAAGTTATGTGATACATTTAAATGTAATGATGAAATGATTTGTATTTGCAAGCTCTAAAATTAATGAAGTTATCTATTGATAAATTTTGTTTTCTTTGAATTGGACTAGTTTTCTTTAGGGTGGCAAAATTCAACACGGTTCGTCAACATGATTTCAACCCAACACGAAATATAGTAGGTTTGGTTGACCGTAATTGTGTTTATGTCATAATCATGTCAACCGATTAACTAGCTTAATTAAATGTGTCATCTTCGGTTATGGAGAATCAATATGTTTAACCTGATATGACTAATTAATCATGTCATAATGGTGTCATGTCAACCTAAGTTGACCAATGACCTAATTCAATTATATAATAGGTAATTTATTGAAATTAATATGGTACTGTAGTGAAGCCTTTGTTGATTTTATGTTTATTTAGATTAAAAAAATGTGGTACCCACTGCACAAGGCTCCCACATTTAATAGGGTCCATAAGAGTTGAATGGTAGGCGGCCTTATCCCTATTATAGAGTGCTTGATTTCAGTACTCAAACTCACGTTAGGCGACAGATGAAAAATTCAATCATTCTATTTTTTTTTTAATTTTCTAATAAGTAAATCATTCTAAAATTTTAGATTAACATTTTATTTTTTTTGGTTTATATTTGCATTTTATGTTTAAGAAACTAGTAAATAAATTGTTAAACAGGTCGTGTCGTGTTACAAGTTCCAGAGATGGGTGGTGCTAATTGTTGTCGAGGGCCCTGGTGGGAGTTAGCTCGTGAAAGACCATTCGAAAAGGTTGGGATGAAATCTCCTAGCACATTTGATTCAGGATGATAAATGGATGCCTTGTCAGTTTTTTAGATGACTCATGATGCAAGGAGAGGTCACTCGCGAGTGTCTTTCGAGACTGGCTGGGATTGCGGTTGATAGGCAGGCAATGGTCGCTCATTGTTATCATTTTGATGGCAGGAGACTGTCCTAGGATGTGGAGTTTGAGATATTTTTACATGACTGGAGTGGAGGATATGATTGAGTTTTTGGCTTTGCTATATAGCCAAGTTGTTCCCGGAGAAGGGATGGATAAGTAGCTTTGGGCGGGATCAAGCCATGAGAGATCAAATAAATGTCCTAAAAAGAGTGAGGAACACTCAAAATCAAATTCTAAAATCATAAAAATGTGGAATGAATGAGAACCATCATTCAAACAACCGATGAACAAAATTTGTTTCTTATCTAAGAACAAGAATCTGAATCTGACTTAAAATCAATTTATAATCTATAATCAGAAGACGAAATAACCTCTTTAGAAGAAGAGGATTCAACATTCGAAGTATTACCAATTAAAATGCTTCAAATCAAAACATCACTAGAAAATGTTTGTAACTTCAAACCAGTCTAGTCTACATTTCCAATGTAATATATGCAAAACTCTTAAATTAAAAGATAATGAACATATTAGATGTGCAAAATGCGATGCAGATTACCATCAAGAATGTTTTATAGCAAAAATGAGAATGACTTTGGGAATAGATAATGTTCTAAAAGAAATCCTTACATAATTAACTTCCAAAAAGGAATCTGAAGGGCATAAAAAAGAACAATTTTTTACAGATAAACCTTTAGAAGAAAAAATTGAAATTATTCTTAATGAAGAAGATGAATCAACAAAGATTAAAGCCTTAGCTACTTCTCCTAATAGCACATATATCAAGACTGAGTTCAAATTTAAAGGATATGAATCTTATCATCTTGATGTATTCTTAGACACTAGTGTTGGAATGACCATGGAACAGTCAAATGCAATTCCATCAAAATATTGGAAAGAAGCTCCAAGTCCTATGTTTGGAACAACAGTAGAAGGTAATAAACTTACATTCACTGAATTTGCTCCTAATTTACAGTTTAAGATTGTAGGAGAAGCATTCAGGAAAAACGATCCAGGAAGTGGCATCCTATTAGGTAATGATTTTTTCCTTAAATACTCTCCTTTTTATCAAAACAAATCTATAATAAGATTTACAAAAGGCACTGAAGAAATCATTACTGCTCGTGTCAAACAAGCATTTAAAATAGTGCCCGATGATTTTATACTTCGTAAACTAAAATCTAAACATTTAGAGTCTATGCATACACAACGTGGTGAGAATGATATCAAATTAAAAAAACCTGCTTTAAAATTTTTGGGCTTTCCCAAAATTCAGAGTTTTGAAGCAGATCAAGAAGAAGAAATGACTCAGGTTTTAAACGACCACTATCTCAATCCAAAAAAGGTTGCTAAAGCTTTACAAAGTACCTCTTTAAATGAGATAAGACTCTAACTCAGAGAAAATTTAGGAAAACAACCTTTAAAACTCTGAGAAAAAGAAAAAGCTAGATGTAGACTTGAACTTGTAGATCCACTAACTATTATAAGAGTTAGGCCCATGACATATAGCCCACATGACTATCAAGAGTTCAAAAAGCAACTTGTTGATCTTTTACAAATGGACCTTATTCGAAAGAGTAAAAGTCCACATTCAAGCCCGACGTTCATGGTTCAAATCATGCAGAAATCACCAGAGGAAAAGCTAGAATGATGATTAACTATAAAAAGTTAAATGATTCTACCATAGATGATTGATACCTCATTCCAAAGAAATAAGTCCTCGTTAATAGAATTCAAAATTGTATCATGTTTAGTAAATTCAATTGTAAATCAGGTTGTTGGCAAGTAAAAATGAAAGAAGACAGTATACCTTATACTGCCTTTAGTACTCCACAAGGTCAGTGGAATCATTAGTCATGCCATTTGGATTAAAAAATGCACCCAGCATCTTCCAACGATAAGAAGTCCCATAGAGAATATATAACTAAAGTGGTTTAAGCCATAAAAAAGTATGGTATCATTATAAGTGAAAAGAAAATGATACTTGAAACCGAGAAAATAAATTTTTTAGGTCTAACTATTGATAATAGAAAAGTCATTCTTCAACCACATGTGTTGAAAAAACTTAATGGTTTTCCAAATAAAATTGAAGATGCCAAGCAACTTCAAAGATTTTTAGGATGTGTTAACTATACGAGGGATTATCTCCCAAATATAGCTCAATACACTCTAAGTTTAACCAAAAAACTTAGAAAAGGAGAAAAATTGGTGTTAAATCAAAGTGATATTAAGAGAATAAAAAAGATAAATGAATTAGCCAACAAGCTGAAAAGGCTAAAACTTCTTATAGAAATAGTCGAAACATATGCATCAGATACAAACTGGAGTGAAATCATAGAAAGCCAGAGAGTGAGACAAAGTATTGTATAGGGCTTTCTTTCAAACCTCTCTTCAGTAAAGACAAAAGAGAGTCAAGATTATGTATGTAAATTTTCCGGAGTGTTTAAGTGTGTATCAATATGTACAAAAATTTCCTTCAATAAAATAGTCAGTGTGTTTTCATAACTTTTCTAAATACTTCATAGAAAATCTTGAAGTAATTTACCTTTTAGTTCTTATATCTTGTGAATTTTTATTCCTTATTCGTCAAACTCATTAAGCCATCGGTGTTAGTATAAGGGTGATTAGAACAGTTCTTTAGTAGAGAAAGTCCGGCAAAATGGTGGTTACTCTCGAAGTAAGAAAAATTTGAAGAATCGGAAGTAAATCTCTTAAATATTAGTATATTTAAAGTATTTAGTAGGAGCGTGGTAGGCTTGTTTTAAAGTTATTGTATATTGTGTAATATTTTTATTATTATAGATATTGTTGGGTCATTGTGATAATATTAGTTATTATATGGGCACTTCTTGAAAAGAGATACTTGAATATGAAAGTATGTTGGTAAAAGTTAAAACTTTATTTTGGCGATGGATGTTGACGTTGACCGTGACTTTGCGTCAGTGTAGTATAGCACTCAAAACCCATGTACTAATAATTAGATAAAGTGCATTAAATCTCATGGTATGAAAGATGTGAAAAAAAAAAAAAATTACCTTTCATATTCACTTTTTATTCTTAAAATTTGTTTTAGGCGGAAAAAAATTTAAATTTTAAAAAAAATTTGACTAGAGAACCACTTTTTGACCGAGTCACAGTAAATGGCGTCGTTGGATCCACCCTCTTGGTTGCTTTGTCGCGGGAGAACAAATAATTTTTATTTATAAAGTTAGTGATAAATCTAAAAAGTTAATAATTTATGGAATTCTATGTGTGGGTAATTTGCTAGCTCTTTATTTATATATATTTATGCTCTGCTGAAACAAAGTTGGGGCCGGAGAGGGGATTTAATTTTAACAACGACAAGAGCGTAAGAATCTTTTTTTGTAAGCTCCGAAGAGGAGCGCATAATATTTTATGAGTGCCACTTTACTATTTTAATATCGAATATCATTTTAGGGTATCAGACACACAACACGAACTCCCCTGTAGGTGTAGACTGTAGACTATATATATATATATATATATATATATATGTACATATTCTTTCCTTCGAGTGTTGGAGCAGCGGGCATCTATAAATCGAAGAATAAGAAGATGAAATTGTCAAATGGGTAATATTTTGAATCCGTATAGATGGCTCAACCGTAGTTCTAGTTCTTCTTCCACCAACAGGAACAATAGAGAGAGCAGAGGAAGAGCAGTGAGGAGCAGAGATTTGATTGGACCAACCACCACAGTCACAACAAGAATCAGTAACATTAATATTATGTCTTCAGAAGAAAAAGCTAAGAATCCTTCGTCTTCCTTGGATCTACCGTCTGTCAATCAGCCACAAACTTCTACGAAAACTATTCCTTCTACTTCTACTTCTACTTCTTCTGCCACCCGCGAGAAGAAAAGCAAGTACCAATACATCCCGGACAATTTCACTACGCTCGATCAGGTTAATTATTTTTTTTTCTATCTCCGTCTGATCAAGTCATCTAAAAACATAATTTTAATTTCCTTGCTTTTTGTTTATTTATTTGTTTATTTTTAATTTTGGGTTTAGGGGGGATTATGTTAAGATGGAGGAGAGTGTTGGTGCCTTGGTTGGGGTTGTTAATTTTCTTAGACTTCTACTTGGAAAAAAAGAATACGAAAACAATTAAACCTTAGGGATAAGAAAAAGACAGGACACGAAAAGTCTGTCCATTCATTGATTGGGTGATAGTGTTGTAATGTCCTAACACGCTTTCTTTTGTGTAATTTCTTGCGTCAACGCGCTTCTGCTGATACAAGACATGGATGGGTCCCTTGCTGTGCGGTACCGGTACTTTTCAGTGGGTAGGATTAGCTTGCTTTGCGTGGAAAAGTACAGTGATACCATTAGGATGTGTTTGGTATAGCAAGAGGGAAAAGAAAAGGAAAGAAATGATAGGATAGTGTTAACCAAATATACAGGTAAACTCAAAGTCACCATCTAAACACAAAGAAATGGTTAAAGAGAATAAAAACATGCCCTAGAACTCATGGTATTTTGATTTTCTCTTTTATGAAAGTAAGGGCAAAAGCGGTATTAAAAAAGTTTCATTAAAATTTGTGGCCCTTTTCTTCCATTTTTTGGGAGGATAGCAAACATTATCATTATGCTTAAATTGTATCCCTCCAAATCCCTTTATTTCATTTCTTTTTCTTCCAAAATTTTATACCTAACACAATATACCATTTCCCTTCATTACCTTTCTTCTTCTTTTTTTTTCCTTCCATTTCTCTCCATCCAAATTGGGCGTTAGGGTCCATTTGGTTAGATGGAAATCAATAAATGGAAAGTGAAAGTGAAATAAAATGAAGTGAAGGAAAGAAAAATAAATTTTCTATAATTCATTTGGTTAGTATGGGAAAGTAACATTTCATGATTTGGTTAGTATGGGAAAGTAACTAGAAAATATTATGGTTTACTTAAATTGCCCCCCCTTTTTTATTATTAAATAGGGCAATCTAAATAAATTTATATTGAATAATTTTTTTTGGTCTTCTTTTAAAAAATAAAAGCAATATAAGGATCTAAATAAAAAAATTTGTAAGACATATAGAGAGATATAGACTATTATACTATTTTTTTTTATCAAAAGTCATGCATAAACACATTTTATTTTAGAGAGTAAAAAGGGGTATAGTTGTAATTTCATATAACTTTCTCAAGAAAGAAAAATTTTCCTATTTTTTTTGTAGGAAAAAATTATTGGAAAGTTAGGTGGTTATAAAAAAATTCATTCCCATACAAATTTCCTTTTTTTGTTATCCAAACTCTTGTTGTTCAAAACTGTTGATAAAATAAAATAAAATTGAAGAGAGAAATTAAACAAGAAGAACAGAAGAATATAACGTGATTCGGCTACTACAACCTACATCCACAGCACACGAAGCTCAAAGGATTACATCACTTTTATTGTATTCTCTCTTAGTTTTGTTTACAATGACCACATCTATTTATAGATGAAAGAATACACGTGATAAATATGGAAAATACATTAATGGAAGATTCCTAAAATCAATCCCTTAAATCATCTTCTATCAAGGCTTAAATCACTCCAATAATATATTCTCCAACAACCTCCCTCAAGTTGGCACACGTAGATTTTAACTCAAGTGTCCAACTTGAAATTAAATGCGAAGTTTTGGGGGATCCGAGTCGAGTTGATTTGGAAATCCGAGATGAGTTGATCTGGAAATCCGAGACGAATCTAGAGTAGGGTATGATAACCTGCTCCGAGACGAATCTCTCTTTCTTTCTTTATTGTCTTGCAACCCTTTCTTTTCTTTTGGTTTCAAATTTAGCAACTCTCTCTCTCTCTCGCAGAGGTCTCTTTCTCTTTTTTCTTTTTTTAATTCGTGCACTTTTTTTTTTGGTCTCTCTCACTCTCTCATAGAGATCTCTATCTCTCTTCTTTTATTTTTTTTCTTTTGGTCTATCTATCACAAACGTCTTTCACTCACTCTCTCATAGACATCTCTTTCTCTTTGATTTTTTTTTTTTTAAATGTCATGTAAATCAGATAATATCTTAATAAGATTGATATACCTATTACTCATCCTATCCTTTATAATGTAACTCAATAACCATTTCTTATTTAATTCAAAAAAAAGATTTATATTACTTCCTCATGATTCATGAATAAATTTTAGCTTTTCAAGTTTGATTAACTTTTTTATATGCTCAAAATGATTTATTAATCATTTAAACTCTGTAACATGCTTTTTTGCTTTTGCAGGTTACGAAGGCCTTAAGAGATTCAGGACTAGAGTCATCAAATCTTATTCTTGGAATAGATTTCACTAAAAGTAACGAATGGACAGGTTTGTGGAAGTTTGAAATGCTCTAGTCAAATTTCAAGTTTTGTCTACTTCCTTTTTTTCTTGGGAAAATTAGATTTTGGTGACCAAAATTAAAAAAAATTGCTTTTAAGTGACCTTAAACTTAATAAAAGGTAAATAGTGACCAATCTTGAAAAATAATTGCCAATGAGTGACCATTTAACTTTAATGTCCAAAATACCCTCCCTTTTATTTAGAGATTCTCAATCCCTTATTCGTCTTCTCCAATCTCAATTCTAAATATCAAAGCTTCAAAAGGTATAAAAGGATTCTAGAAAAGAAAGTGTGCGTGTGTATATATGTTCATCTTACAATTAATGCATGTGCATATATGAATTTTTTTTTTCTTTGGTGGATTTTAGGGCTCCAAAGATGCGGCAAGTGTTATAGCTTGAAATGAAAGTATATATATATATAGAGAGAGACTCTCTCTCTCTCTCTCTATATATATATATATATATATATTCTCTCTCTCTATATATATATATATTTAGACATATATGTTCATCTTACAATTAATGCATGTGCATAAATCAATTTTTTTTTCTTTGGTGGATTTTAGGGCTCCAAAGATACATGAATTAACTATTTGAGACCTAATATAAGAAAAGAAAGATTCAGGAAGTTGATAATCAACCGTCATGGGACGCTAGGCAATAGGTTTATTAGTCAAGTCTATTCCTATCCTTCAATATTCCTTATTAATAATTAATTGCACCCAAATTATATTTTTCTTTTGTTAATGAGATGTTAATATATAGGAATATATATATATATATATATATATATATATTATCTCCTTTAGAATGTATATATGTTCATATATTGTATACAAGTCATTGGATTCTTTGAACTTAATGATATTTGGGTTTGAAAAAAATGAAGAAAGTATGTGGATCTATGGAGAGAAGGAATAGTATTTTGGACTTTAAGATTAAATGGTCACTCATTAGCAATTATTTTTTAAGTTTGATCACTATTCACCTTTTATTGAGTTTAAGGTCACTAAAAAGCAATATGTTTCAATTTTGGTTACTGAAATCTAATTTTCCCTTTTTTCTTTTATTGTTTCTACACTATTTCATTATCATTCATTGTCTGAAAGATATTGTATTGTGGTACAATCACAGCAGCACATGGCCACAATCCTGGCTTGCTTGATTATGACACCATGGCCATGAGGCCAGTGATGTATTGGCCTGGGTGTTTGGGATTTTATTCTGATTAAGGGGTGTCTTCAATTTATATGTTTCGGAAGCTAATGCATGAATGATTAATGTTGTCATTGCAGGCAAAGTTTCATTCAACAACAGGAGCCTTCATGCCATTGGTGATACCCCTAATCCATACGAGAAAGCCATATCTATTATTGGAAAAACTTTGGCTCCTTTTGATGAAGACAATTTAATTCCTTGTTTTGGGTTTGGTGATAGTAAGATGTGGTCTCCCAAGAGTTTGATTTATTTTATTTTATTTTTGTTTACCCAATTTTTTTCTTGATCATTGAATAATTTAATACCTTTTTGAATTAATTTGTACATGACAGCCACAACTCATGATCAAGAAGTCTTTAGCTTTCACAATGATCATTCACCTTGTCATGGCTTTGAAGAAGTTTTATCCTGCTACAGGAAGATAGTTCCAAACTTGCAACTGTCAGGTAGGCTTCTTGCTGTATTTTCTGTTATGCTGTTGGTCGTTCATTGATCATTATGCTTTTGTAAGGAAATTGTGGACTCTTTTCAAATAAATATCTTCAAATGTTTTGTTATGCGGAGATCATAGCCATGAAATCATCATAGATCCATGTGATTTTTTTTAAGGGCCAACATCTTACGGACCTGTAGTTGAGGCTGCAATAGACATAGTGGAGAAAAGTGGTGGGCAATACCATGTTTTGGTTCTCATAGCAGACGGACAGGTCACTTCTAAACCATCCCTTCCCCCTATTTACACATACACAAGCACTCACTGCAACTTAGCATAACATGGTATATTATTTTCTCATGAAGGTTACAAGAAGCGTCAATACAAGCGATCGTGAACTCAGCCCACAAGAAGAGAAAACTATTAACTCAGTTGTCAATGCAAGGTACGACCATGTAAACAGATGATTTCAATTTCTCTTCTTTTCAGCTGTCATTCGGGAGTCACAAATAACTTTGGTCCCATGATTCATGTTGAATTTATTTAATGCAAATTGTTAATGTTGTAATGGCAGTGGAGTACTTTAAGGTTGGGCTTTTTGGTTATATAGGCTTTTTAGAACCAACGTTTGTAACGTAAATCAGGGGGAAGACAATAGGTTAGTTACCACTCTTCCTTTAGTTGTGATGCTTGAATCTTCAATTTAATAATTTTCTCTATACCATAAAAAGGAGTTAGTTGTTCTGTTGCTTTCCTTTTCATACATTACTTTTGAATGATAGAACTCACTCTCACTTTAAGTTTGTATGAATACATATGACTAAGGATAAGTAAAAAAAAAAATCAAAAAATCAAAAGATCTCGTGGTTCGGAATCATCGGTTCGGTTCGGTTCCATTCCTCAACAGTTCCAGTTCCGGTTCCAATTCCAAAATTTAGGAATCGTTGGAAACGATTTTGGTTCCACTAGGAACCGTAAGAAACTGAACCGTGTGCACCCCTATACACAGGACACCCAAATATTCTCAGATTACTATAACTAGCAGGAGAACCAAACCATACCTCCTTCAAGTCTAGCAGTCGATAGCAATTGATGGAGACCGGTCTCTAAGTAACAAGCCGTGGAAACAGCTTTAGCCCAGAACACTTTGCCTAACCCAACATTGGACAACATTCATCGTGCTCTCTCAAACAGTGTTCTAGGAGACTCCTTCAGCCTATCCAAGGACTTCTTCAGTAGGCGAACATGGTCTTCCTTTCCTAGAATCTCAAACCCTCAGATTGATGTATATAAATCTGCTTTTCCAATTCACTATGCAAGAATGCAATCTTGATATCAAGCTGCTCAAGCTCTAAGTTATATAGAGCAACCATAACAAGTAACACCTTGATTGAGCTATGTTTAACAAAGGAAAAAAAACTTTATTGAAGTTTACCCCTTCTCTTTGTGTATAGCCCTTCGCCACCAAACGTGCCCTGAACCTCGCATCTTCCACTCCTGGAGTTCCTTTCTTCTTCTTGAAGGCTCATTTACAGTTCACAATCTTCTGACCCCTAGGCTTCTTGACTAGCTCTCAAGTTTGGTTCTTATGAAGAGACTCAATCTCCTCACTCGTGGCAACAAACCACTATACTAACTCTCCACATGTGATGGTTTCATGATAAGTACGCGATACCTACTCATTAATACTCTGTGCCACACTAAGTGTATAAGCAATCGAATCAACCTGTGAAAACCCATACTTTGAGGTGGCTTAACCTCCCTCCTCGGTCTGTCTCTGGCCACACTGTACAGCTGCAACTGTGCATTTTCCTCCTCAACTTGAAACTGCACCTGCACATCATTCGACCGATCATAAACATTCTCTAATTGAACCTCTGATAGCTTCACCTACTCCTGACAACTTGAGTTATAGTTAAATCAACTTCCTCCTTCTGCAGAGTAAGCATCACAGACTCATGGAAGGTCACATCCCTGCTAATGCAATCAGTTATGAAAGAAAGGCTGAGATTTATGAGAAGGGAAAATAGAGAGATAGATCAAGTAGGGAATAACTTAAACACTCACAACTCAATCCCAAAAGAAAGGGAGAGGTAGAAAGCTACTGTAGCAGACTGAATATATTGATAATATAAAAAAAAATATCAAACCCTAGCAATTACATGGCTTGATATAGAGTTTCTTCCTCCCTAATCTATGCCATAAATTGGACAACTACCAAATATAAATTAAAACTAAATTAGGAAAGTTGCTGAAAATTACATAAAATCAGGAAAATTTAGAATATAGAAAGTTTCTAAAAATTATAAAGTTGATGCAGAAAATTAGGGATTCTGTGACTGCATCAGTCCCTCCAGGTCAGAATGAACTCACCTTCGAGTCTGAAGTAAATTGCCACGATCAATCAAAAATTCGAGCATAGCTTTCCATCTCTTCTTTCGAATTCGAACTCGAATCAAATATTATATTCTTATACTAACAAAGAATTCATTTGCATAATAACCATGGATTTAGCTAGATTTCCTTTGAATTTGGGTAGATTCGCATAACTCTGTGGAACATGTATCATGAACTAAAAGTTCAATCAACTTTTATTTTTGTTCCAACAAACGCTTAGTAGTTGTTGTGCGCTCCAAGAATTCATCCCAAATCATATCATAAAAGTAAAATCCATTATTTTTCATCTCCATGGCTATTGTTACCACCACATTCTCATAGCTTTCTTCATTTTGAGAGTCTTGTTTTGTAACTTCCTCATCAAATATCTCTAATTGATCCCAATCCGTAGACAATTTTGACTCGTATGATTCAACGTGTGGTTCTTCACAAAAAATTGGAGGCTTACTCCAGTCAACGAATGATTCTATAGTAGTCGATTTCATAAACGATCATGACTCATCATTTGTTGAATCAATCTCTAAATCACAATAGAATTTCTCCAACCATGGATCCTCAGGATTGACCAAAATGTTCTCATCGAACTCCTCGTCGTCGTCGTCGTTGTCATCATCATCATCATAAATAGGTTCCTCTTCTTGTGGTTGTTCTATGTCTCCACTAAGATCTCCTGCAAATTCAAGAATTTTCACCTTAAAGCCGCAATCCCAATGCCTTTCATCATATAGAATAGGTGTTGGTTTGGGTGCTATGTTACTGTGAAAAGGATTAACAAAATCCTCTTCCAGATCATCCTCCTCCTCCTCGGATTCAATGCCATCTTGAGAAGGGGCCAGGGTTTGCGCAACGTGCTGAGCTAAAGCTTCAATCTGTCTTCTTAGATCTTCTATCATAGCAAGCACTTGTTGTTGATCAACTGTTGCGTCCTCATGAGGCCAAACGACTGTTCTACGAGGTGGGTTTCTTCTCCTTGGTGGTATGTTGCAAAACCTAAGAGAGCGATTTGATAACCTAACACAAAACCACTGGACCAAAACTTGCTCTGATACCAACTAATGCAATTAGCTATGAAAGAAAGGCTAAAATTTATAAGAAGGGAAAACAAAGAGTTAGATTAAGCTAGCGAATAGCTTAAACACACACAACTCAATCCCAAAAGAAAGGGAGAGGTAGAAAGCTGTTGTAGTAGACTGAATATATTGATAATATATATAAAAAAATACTATCAAACCCTAGCAATTACATGGCTTTATATAGAGTTTCTTCCTCCCTAATCTATGCCATAAATTGGACAACTATTAAATATAAATTAAAACTAAAATAGGAAAGTTGCTGAAAATTACATAAAATTAGAAAATTTCAGAATATGGAAAGTTTCTAAAAATTATAAAGTTGATGCAAAAAATTAGGGATTCTGTGACTGCATCACCTGCTAACAAGTAACTTCTTTTTCGAAGCATCTAGGCACCACTATCTGTATCCCTTGACCTCAAGCTCATAGCCAAGAAACATGCACATCTTAGCCCTCGGTTCAAGCTTCCCCTCATTAACATGAGCATACACAAGACACCCAAATATTCTTAGATTACTGTATTGAAAATATTCTTAGATTATTGTATTGGGAATTAATCTCCTTGGTTTGGCACAACTGGAGTAAAAAAAAATGAACACACACAAACAAGGCGGGATTTACGTGGTTTAGCAAATCGTTTAATCCACGGGCAAAGATCGACCATCTTTATTTTAACATAAATATTACACACTCTCTTTCTCTCTCACACAAATTCAACTCAAATCACTTACAATTCTCTCTTTCTTCACAATTTTCTTCTCTCCCTTCTCTTCTCAACCTCACCTCTATTTATAGATTCTTCAAACCCAATTCCTTGTTGGACATGAATAACAATTACTTGAAGCTCAAGACTTGCCTAACAAAAATTACCTAATAAATTACAACTCTAAAATAGAAACCTTATTACAATAGGACTTTGAGACACAATTCCTAACAATCTCCACCTTGGCTCAAATTTGATTTTCACATGCTCCTTTATAGCTCCACCTTGACAGAAGAAATCCCTCCACTTCAAACCTAACATCTTCTTCTTTCTTGTCGTTCTTTGCCGTTACATCACACTCATCTATTGTGAGCAAACTCTAAGTTCAAATAGTCAAATTTGGAATCTACTCTCACATCACCGAATCAAACTTTCCTTGCTTCTGGGATGAAAGTTGGTGTTGTTGCAATTGCCAAGGCTGTTTCGTTCCCTTGCCGCTCTTGATCATCCATCATTCTAGTAGATCTAGAAACAGGCTTCCATTATGTCTTTTCAACTGCTCCACCTAGCAGAGTACTTCCCAACAAAACATAAAGATTATTAACCTTCCTTTCCAAAAGCATGATACATGACCTCTTCTAATCTTCATCACTCATTCTTCACTTCACACCAATAACCCTTCCAATTCAAAGCTCCTATAGAGATCACATTCCTTCTAACACTTGGAATACGAAGTACATTCATTAGAGTTCTTACTAAACCATTCGTTGTCTTGATTTTGATTGTTCAAATTCCCATAAAATCATGAGAAACATTATTCTCCATTAATACCTTACCACCTGCAGGTTTGTAGGGAGCAAACCACTCTTTATGAGGACACACATGAAAGTAACAAGCAGAATCAAGTATCCACTCCTTAACTTCTCCCTTGTTATCTATGATTGATAACACTTTATCAACATCACTTTCTTCATTCATAGCCTCAGACACAACAACAACAGACGCATTCCCCTTTCCTTTTGGATATGTCCACTAAAGATACCCCTTTTCCCCACAATTGTAGCACCTTCTTTCCGACAATGGCTTGGGCACAAAATTCTCGGGAACTCCAAACCTTTTCCTCTCTTGTACAACAAGAGCTTAAGTCTGATCAAGTTGATCCTCACCGTTCAACTTTTCATTGGAGAATAAAGTACTCTTAACTTGTTCCATCGTGATTGTATCTCTCCCATAAAGCAAAGTATTAAATAAATGTTTATGAGTAGAACTTACCGATGTCAACAATATAATAGCTTTATCTTCACCACTCAACTTAACATTAACATTAGATAAGTCACAAACAATCTTATTAAACTCGTTGAGATGTTCCTGCATGCGTACACCTTCTTTCCTACGGAAGGAGTACTACTCTTATTTCAAGGCTAGTCAGTTGGTGAGATTCTTTCCCATATAAAGATTCTCCAATTTCTTCCACATACCTGCTATTGAAGTTTCTTATATCACATCGTACACAACATCATCTGCCAATTCCAATCAAATCACACTCATCACCCTTAAATTGATCTTCTCCCACTTTGCACCACCTATCTCTTTTGGTTTGTCACACAGTGCCTCTTCTATACCATGCTTAATCTGTATATCTCGCATTCAAACTTGCCACAAACTGAAATTTTTTCTTTCATCAAACCTTTCTACTGAATGTTTTGCATCTGTAATAGTTGTTGCCATAGCTCTGATACCGTTTGTTAGGAATTAATTCCCTGGGTTTGGCACAACGAAAGTAAATAAAAAAACAAACACATATACAAACAAGACGGGATTTACGTGGTTCAGCAAATCATTTAATTCACGGGCGAATAACGACTATCTTTATTTAATATAAATATTACGCACTCTTTCTCTCACACAAATTCAACTCAACTCACAATTCTCTCTCTCTCTCTCTCTTCACACTTTTCTTATCTCCCTTCTCTTCTCAACCTCACCTCTATTTATAGTCTTCAAACCCAATTCCTTGTTGGACAAGGATTACAATTACTTGAAGCTTAAGACTTGCCTAACAAAAATTACCTAAGAAAAATTACCAAATAAATTACAACTCTAAAATAGAAACCTAATTACAATAGGAATTTGAGACAATTCCTAACACTGTAACTAGCAGGAGAACTAGACCATAACTCCTCCAGAGTCTTTAAGTTGATGGAGACGGTTATCCAAGTAACAAGTTGTGGAAACAGTTTCAGCCCAGAACACTTTGCCTAACCTAGCATTGGACAACATACATCGTGTTCTCTCCAACAATGTTCTGATCATCCATTCTGCAACTCCATTATGTTGTGGAGCTTTCCTCACTGTGCGATGTCTCACAATCTTGGGAGTCTTGCAGAACTCATTAAATTTTGTATTACAAAATTCCAAGCCATTGTCTGTCCTCAAGCGTTTAACCTATTTTTAGTCTGCTTTTCAATCAAGGTCTTCCATTACTTGAACGTGACAAAAGCCTCATTCTTGTGCTTCAGAATATGAGCCTGGACTTTTCGAGAAAAATCATCAATTAGCGTCATCATATATCTACCACCACCATGTGAAGTTACCTGAGAGGGACCCCAAAGATCAGAATGGATATAATCCACTATACCCTTGATCCTGTGAATTCCCGTACTGAACTTCATTCTGCACTATTTTTCGACGATACAATGCTTACAGAAATTCAACTTTCGATTTTCTGACCACTAAGTAGACTCTGCTTACTCAAAACATCCATCCCCCTCTCACTCATATGCCCAAGTCACATATGCACAGTATGGTAATATACAAATCCAGATCCGAGGACGATACTACAGCTGAACCAGTGACTGTGCTACGCTGCAGAGTACAAACCATGCTTCTTCAGTCCCTTCATCACCACAAGAGCATCCTTTGAAACCCTAATGACTCCACCTCCACCCTTGTAACTGCACCAGATGGAATCTAGCTTACCCAGGAAAATCAAATTCTTCTTCAGTTCTGGAACATGTCTGATGTCAGTTAATGTTCTTACTATACCGTCCAACATCTTGAGTCGAACTGTACTGATGCATACAACCTTGCACGACACATTGTTCCCAATCAGGACTTCCCCTCCATCAATAGACCGATAAGAGGTAAACCAGTCCTTATTTGGACAAATGTGATATGAGTCGAATCAAGTATCCGCTCATCGCCAGAGCCACCGATAGAAATCATGAGAACGTTATCACCATCTGAATCATTACCCTCTGCAACAGCCACCACCTCACTGGCTTTAGAGAATTTTCCCTTTCCCTTCTTACGCTCCGAACAGTCTTTCCTAAAATGCCCTTCCTTGTGATAGGTGTAGCATTTCAACACCTTTGATTTGTTCTTAGACATGGAACGACCTCTGCCACCATACCCTCCCTTCTGATTCGTTCTCCCTCTAACAACCAAGCTCTCTGCCGAACTTTTTGTATTGCCCTTAAATGCCCTTCTCTTCAACTTCTTAGAATTCAAAGTTGCCTTCACGTTTTCCATAGACAAAACAGTTATGCCATACATCATCGTATCGACAAAGTTCTCGTACGAGGGTGGTAGAGAATACAATAGAATAACAACCTGATCATCATCTTCTATTTTAACATCAATATTCTTCAAATCTAAGATGACAACACTAACCTCGTCAAGATGCTTTTTTAAAGACATACATTCCTACATCTGAAGAGTGAACAACTGCTTCTTTAGGTACAAGCGATTCGCAAAAGATTTCATCATATAACGGGACTCCAACTTGTTCCACAGCTCATCAGGCGTAATCTGTCCAGAAACTTCTCGCAAAACCTCGTTACTCAAGCGCAATGTGTGCTTTCTCCTCATAGTCATCTTTCTACTCTTCCTTCAACTTTTTTGGCACTGCATCCCTTCCCTTCAATGTCTTAGATAATTCATGTTGAACTAACAAGGTTTGCATCCTAACCCATTGCAGGTTGAATTCGTTCCTACCGTTAAACTTCTTGATTTTCAGAAACTTAGTCTCCATTCTAGCTTCGAACCAAAAGCTTTGATACCAGTTTGTTATGACAAACAATCGCGAACCAAACACAATCACGAAACACGACAGAAAACAAAACAAGCACAACAGATAGATTACAAGAATTTACGTGGTTCGGCGATGTGCCTACGTGCATGACGAAGATCTGACGAAAGATTTGACTATGCGAATATCAAGAGATTACAAGTGTCAACTCCCAAACCCTGGCTCTCGTGCTCTCACTATCTTTTTGCGATTTTTAGTGTTCTCTCTCTAATCCTACTCTAAACCCTAGATGCCTTTATATAATGGGCTACAAGAGAGTCCTAAATAGGGTCCAAAACTCGCAAGCAAAAAAATAAGTCAATTTTTTTTTTCTCGGGGGTGCTGCCCTCGGACCCACATGACTTTGGACCACACAAGGCCCATTTTTTAGGTCAAAACTGGGTCGCATTCGCCGAGCAAATTTTAGGCCACAACATAACATAAGCAATATATCTACTTAGGCAATTAGTTAAAACATGTAGGATTAAGTAACAAAACTTACATATTGGTTTTATAGACTAGAAAACGCTTATGATAGGGTCCCAAGGAATATAATTTGGTGGGCCCTACAAAGAAAACAAGTCCCCTTAAAAATTATAAAAAGTATTCAAGATATGTATATGAATACAAAAACTAAAGTTCGTACCACATGTGGTGACACAACTTCTCCATAGATGTAGTATTGCACCCTGGATTGGTGTTAAGCCCATACCTATTTGCAATAATCTTAGATGAAATAACAAAAGAATTTCAAAACAAAATTCCATGGTGCATGATGTTTGCCGATGATATCGTGCTTTTGGATACCTCTAAAGAGAACCTAGCAATAAAATTAGAAATGTGGAGAAATGCTTTAGAATCGAACGGATCGAGAATTAGTCGAACTAAAACCGAGTATATGGAATTTAAATTTAACAAACATTCGAATATTGAAAATACGATGATAGCACTTCAAAACCAAAAGATTACGCAAAACAACCAATTTTGGTACTTATGATCGATAATACAAAATGATGGAGAGATAGATAGCGATATAACTTGTAGAATTGGTGCGGGTTGAGGAAATGGAGGCAAGCTAGTGGGATATTATGTGATAAAAGAATAACACATAAGCTCAAAGAAAAATTTTATTGGACCGTTATTAGACTAACTATTTTATATGGGATGGAGTGTTAGGCCCTAAAAAAGGGACAAGAACAACACCTTCATGTAACGGAAATGAGAATGTTAAGGGAGATGAGTGGAATGACTAGAAGAGATAAGGTCACAAATGAGAGAGAAAAAAATTAGATGTAGTTGGGGAGAAAATTAGAGAGAGTAGACTTAGATGGTTTGGACACATATATCGGAGACCTAGAGACGTGCTGGTAAAACAAAAAAGACTAGTTGTGATAGAAGGTAAGAGCCGGAGAGGGCGACCAAAAATAACATGGGATGGGGTGATTGAAAATTACTTTAAAAAGTTAAATATGGTAGGAGAAATGGCAAGTAATAGAAAAGATTGGAGAGAGAGAAAATTCATGTGGCCAACACCATTTAAATGGGATTAAGGCAAGGATGATGATAATAATGTTCAGATTGTAGAAGTCCATCAATCAATTTTTCATTGTTATTTACAGAGAAGTTGTCAAACGAATCCTATTGAGGAAGGCATGTTATTGGTGTTATGAGTACGTGGATTCATTAATGGCTGCACCTGGAGAATCAGGAGTCCGTTTAAGATGTCACAACTTTTGGGCTTGAAGGCACCGAGTGGATAATCAGTTGAGGGTTTAAGACAATCTGCAACTGACCCTTTGCAAGTGTTCCAGACCTAAGACTGAGTCAGAGCAGTGGGTTATACTTGATCTTCCAATAGTGGATTGTTAGGTTTGGGCTAAGTTAGTATTTTCTCCTGGTGTGAGTTTTTAACATAATATTCGGTTGTCTCTACCCTTGCTTTACTTTATTGTTAGTGCTTTTTGTCTGTCGTTGGCATTAATAGTCACACAAAATGATCATGAAAAGGGTCACTACTCAGTGTGCTGCTTGTCAATTAAGGGTGCTTGGAAGGACAAACTAGATACAGACAACCTTTTGGCACACAATGTGGCTGCTCTCAGGATTCAAAACATTATTCTCACGCTTGATAACTATTTTATCAATGCACTAGGTAATGACCCCTATTAATATTCACATAAACCCCACCCGCACACACCCCACCAACTTTATTTTTACCATTTGAGAATCCAAATGGGTTTCTGCTTGCACCACTCTCAATATCAAAGTGAGACGATGAAGAACATAAATTTGATACTTTCTTAATTCTCTCTTTTAAATTTTGTAAATTGGAGAGGTCAGCTTCTAGTTTGGAATTTGGATCTAAGCCTTTGTTTCTTTTTTTAGTTGAAAGAAATCACTTTCTGTGGTTATCCTTGTGTGACAATATAGTATTTAGTTGCTTTCCGAGAATATGTTTGGTTTTTGTTTTCAATTGATGAATAGGTGGCAACAGGCAACGTATATAGCATACTGATTCACTTGTGTTCTTCTTGAGTCAAATCAATAACATTAGTAATTATTTCGTTGTTTCCCTCTTAAAGCACTGAGGTTCAAGGCCTCAGGAGCTCTGCTAAGTTTTACTTTGTTTCTAAAGTTTGATGCAACGAATACTCATGAAAACTTGAAACAAATAATTTACTGGCTTTCCTCTCATGATCAGTTTATATCCTCTCTCAATTGTTCTTGTTGGTGTTGGAGATGGACCCTGGGAAGACATGAAGAAGTTTGATGACAAGATCCCTGCTCGTGATTTTGATAATTTTCAGGTATCACCAGCAGTGTATAATACACTTTGATTTAATCTTGGTAGATTTCAACATATAATGGCTTTTGTTGTTTGTCTTCTATGTGTACAGTTTGTGAACTTTACAGCCATTATGTCTAAAGATTCAACTCCCTCTGAGAAAGAAACTGCATTTGCTCTTGCTGCCCTCATGGAGATCCCCATCCAATATAAAGCAGCCATTGAACTTGGTATACTAGGGTAAGGAGTATTACATATTGATTGCTATTTAGATATTAGATTGTTATTTTCATTATATTTTTAGCTGTGAGGGTAGGATAGTCTTTTTACACTTTCTTATTAGGCTATATAAACCCCTTTATGTGTATTCTCTTATTATCTTTACTAATAGAAACTCTAGTCCCCTTTTTCTCTTCTTCTCTTTCTTTGCAATTCTCACATGGTATCAGAGCCATGATCCTGATGAGTTCTTTGATTGGTAACAACATGGAAGAACTGCACATCTCATCTACACGGTCCGCAGATCCAACTGGTTGTATCGATCTGGTTCTAGTGTCGCTTTCGTCTAGCATCGCATTGGTTTGCTTCTTTGGTGTTTCTTCTCGTTTTGTTTTTGATCGACATCTTGTCTTGGATTTTTGTTTTTTTTGGAAATCTATTGGTGTTCGTTTATTTGTTGTTTTTCGCAATGGCTGGTGAAAGAGATGATTCTCTACAATCAATTAGTGTAAGATTGAATGGCAATAATTACTTATATTGGAGTTATGTAATGAGGAATTTTTTGAAAGGGAAAAAAATGTGGGGTTATGTTAGCGGTGTGGTGAGCAAACCCACAGATACTAAAGATGAAACATATGTAGATTTGTTGGATAGTTGGGAAGCAAACAACTTGAAAATTATTACTTAGATTAATAATTCTGTTGAGCACTCCATTGGTACGCAATTGGCAAAATATGAAACAACAAAACAGGTCTGGGATCACTTGGCAAAATTGTACACACAATCCAACTTTGCCAAACAGTATCAGTTGGAAGCCGATATCTGAGCAGTGCAACAAAAGGATATGAGTATTCAGGAGTTTTACTCCACCATGTCTGATCTTTTGGACCAACTGGCTCTCACAGAGTCAGCGTCCCTCCAGTGCCATGTTGACTACCTTGCTCGTAGAGAGGAACAACGCCTTGTTCAGTTTTTGATGGCCCTACGTGATGATTTTGAGGGGCTTCAGGGAAATATTCTGCATCGTAATCCCCATCCCCCTGTTGATGCAGTTGTAAGTGAACTTTTGGTTGAAGAGACACGACTCAAGACTCAGGCAGGAAAGGGCCCTCTCCCAGTGCCTAGTCAATCTGTTTTGGCTGTCTTTACTAAGCCATCTTCGAGCAATCAGACGAGACTCTCTTCGAAGGTTGGTTTCGATGAATGCAGTTTTTGTAAGCAGAAAGGTCATTGGAAGACCCAATGTCCTAAATTGTTTAATAAAGCACAACCACCACAACAGCAGCGGAGGCAACCCCCATCTCCGCAGCAGTGGAGGCAGCCCCTACCTCAACCGCAGTGGCGTTCTGGAGGGCAGTCCCAACAGCGAGTTTATAGGCATCCACAGCCAACCACTGCAGCATTTGTACCTGAAGTTGCATCTTCTTTGGATCCCAACATGGACGCTCTTGCATAACAGTTTCAACAGTTCCTTGCCACACAGCCACAACCATATGCCATGTCCACTCCATCTTCAATAGGTCTGTCATCTCCTAACCTTTCAAGTATGACTACACCTTTGTGGGTTTTAGACTCTGGCGCCTCTCATCACATGTCACCTGATTCATTATCCTTTATATCTATATGTCACTCTACTTCACCTGCGTCTGTCATGACTGCTAATGGCACTCCTATGCCCTTGGCAGGAGTTGGTTTTATTCGTACACCACATTTATCACTTTCTAATGTCTATTGCATTCCCAACCTTGCAATGAATCTCATTTCAGTGGGTCACTTATGTGATTCTGGTTATTCTGTTCACTTTTCTTCCACTTCTTGTCATGTGCAGGATCCTTAATCCTAGAAGCTGATTGGGACAGGCCGTAGTCAGGGGAGCTTATATGTTTTGGACGAGCTGCGAGTTCCAGATGTAGTTGCTTCGGGTGTTGATTTGTCTTCTTTTCGTTTAGATTCCTCCTTCTAGTTTTTACTTGTGACATTCTAGACTTAGGCATGTTTCGGCCCCTCGTTTAAAATATTTGGTTTTTAGAGGATCTTTGGGTATATTGCAATCTCATGATATTTCTGATTGTAGTGGTTGTAAACTGGCTAAATTCTCTGCCCTACCTTTTAATCGAAGTATTTCTTATTTTGTTGCACCATTTGATTTGATTCATTCTGATGTGTGGGGCCCTGCCCTTGTCGCAACAAAAGGGGGTCGAGATATTATGTTTCTTTCATTGATGATTACACTCGATATTGTTGGGTTTATCTAATAAAATGTCGTTCTGAATTCATAAACATTTATACTACTTTCTGGTCACTTGTTAGAACTCAATATTCTGTAGTTATCAAGTGTTTTCGTTGTGATTTGGGTGGGGAGTATATTTCTACAACCTTTTCAGAGTTGCTTCGCTCTGATGGTACTGTACACCAATCCTCTTATACTGACACTCCTTAACAGAATGGAGTTGCCGAAAGGAAACATCGACACATTGTTGAGACAACTCGTTCTCTTCTCGTCTGCTAGTGTCCCTAGTGAATTTTGGGGAGAAGCTGTTCTTACAGCTATTCACTTGATCAATAAAATTCCTACATCTCACACTTCAGGTCTCTCCCCCTATGAAAAGTTGTATGGTCATGCTCCCAACTACTCATTTTTACGAGTTTTTGGTTGCACATGTTTTGTTCTTTGTCCCAATGTTGAGCGTAATAAGTTATCGTCACGTTGTGCCATTTGTGTATTTCTTGGTTATGGTGAAGGTTAAAAGGGTTACATTGTTTTGATCCTGTGGCTAATAAATTATATGTCTCCCGTCATGTTTTATTCCTTGAGCATATTCCTTTCTTTTCTGTTCCTGCCAGCTCTCATAACATGACCAAGACAACCTTTATCCGCATTGACCCTTTCTCTGTTGATGCAAGTGAAATTCTCCCATCTACTATTTCATCATCTGCAGACGATGCACCACCTTCTACCACCCAGTCTCCTCTTACTGTTCAGCCTTTTCCTTGTCACTTCTCTCGCAGGACTCGAGCAATTACTGATGGTGTAACCCTTGACGTTTCTGATGCTTCATTCTCTACAGATGATGATGCTCCATCCCCTCCTATGACCACCCAAGTTCCTTCTGTGATTGTGGATCCTCCTCCTTCTCGCTTCCCCAAGCGTACTCGTAAGTCCACTTAGTTACCAAATTTTGCTTATTCTTGTTATTCTAGTTTATTTACTTCCTTCTTAGTATCTATTCACACTCTTTGTGAGCCTACCTCCTATACAGAGGCAGTTCTTGATCCCTTTTGGCAGCAGGTTATGGCTGAGGAACTTTCTGCTTTGCATTGAACAGATACTTGGGATTTGGTGTCGTTCCCACCTGGTAAAAGCACAATTGGTTCTCGTTGGGTTTATAAAATTAAAACTAAATCAGATGGCTCCGTTGAGAGGTATAAAGCCAGGTTGGTTGCCAAAGGTTTTGCCCAGCAGTATGGTTTGGATTATGAGAATACTTTTGCTCCAGTTGCCAAGATGACCACTGTCCGTGCTCTCATTGCAGTGGCCTTTGTTTGTCAGTGGCATATTTCTCAGATGGATGTTAAAAATGCTTTTTTGAATGGAGATCTTCAAAAGGAAGTTTACATGGTACCTCCTCCTGGTGTCTCTTATAATCCTAGGGAAGTTTGCAGGCTTAAGAAGGCCTTATATGATCTCAAACATGCCCCTTGAGCCTGGTTTGAGAAGTTCTCTATGGTGGTTACTTCCCTTGGTTTTTGCTCTAGTGCTCATGATTCGGCTCTATTTATTAAGTTTACTTCTGTTGGCCGTATTCTTCTTTCACTCTATGTAGATGACATGATTATTACAGGTGATGATGTTGATGGAATTGCAGCATTAAAGACCGAATTAGCTAATTAGTTTGACATGAAGGATTTGGGCCCTCTACGATACCTCTTGGATATTGAGGTAGCCTTTTCACCTAAGGGTTATCTTCTTTCTCAGTCTAAGTACACAACGGACATTCTTCAGCGAGCTTGTCTTACGGATACTCGGACTGTTGATACTCCTATCGAGCTTAATGCTCGCTATGCTCCTACAGATGGTGTTCTTTTGCCTGATCCCACATTGTTGGTAACTTAATCTATCTCACTATTACTTGCCCTGACATTGCATATGTTGTCCACATTGTTAGTCAGTTCATTGCCTTCCCCTCTACAGTTCATTGGGCTGCTGTTTTTCGCATTGTGTTATCTTTGGGGTACTCTCTATCAGAGTCTTTTATTTCCTTCGACGTCCTCTTTGGAGCTTTGTGCATACTCTGATGCTGATTGGGCTGATGATTCGACTGATCGTAAGTCTACTACAGGTTTATGCATCTTCTTGGATGACTCTCATTTCTTGGAAGAGCAAGAAGCAGACAGTTGTCTCTCGATCTTCCACAAAGGTTGAGTACCGTGCTATGGCATCTACTACAAATGAGGTTGTGTGATTGCGTTGGTTATTAGCATATATGGGTGTCATTCTTTCTACTCCCACCCCTCTTTACTGCGATAATAAGAGTGCTATTCAAATTACTCACAATTCAGTCTTCCATGAGCAGACCAAGCACATTGAGATTGATTGTCATACCACTCGGCATCATCTCCAGCGTGGGACGATTACTTTGCCTTTTGTCTCATCTTCCATGTAGATTGCAGATTTCTTTACAAAGTCTCAAACCGTTCAGCGCTTTCGTTTTTTTGTTGGCAAACTCTCAATGTTTCTTGCTGCCGCATCGTGAGTTTGAGGGGGGATATTAGATATTAGATTGCTATTTAGATATTAGATTGTTATTTTCATTATATTTTTAGCTGTGAGGGTAGGATAGTCTTTTTACACTTTCTTATTAGGCTATATAAACCCCTTTATGTGTATTCTCTTATTATCTTTACTAATAGAAACCCTAGTCCCCTTTTTCTCTTCTTCTCTTTCTTTGCAATTCTCACAAGGAGTACCTGATTTCTTATTTTACTGATTCCATTTGGTTTCTAACACCAAATGAAAACTTAAATTTAAGCCTTTCATCATATGAGAATTTTGGTTTAGATCACTCGTGAAGTCAAACAATCAAGCGAAATTGAGATAATTTCAAATCTTTTCCATAGCATTTAACACATGCTTAGTAAAATTTTTGCAGCACTCGGAATGCTGGTTCATCTTAATGGTTTCAATAAAATGAGGCCATTCATCTCTTTTGTATTTGCTTCTGACGATGACATTACTTGGCTTGGTAACAATTTCATTTCACCTGATACAAGATCTAAATATCTATAGTAAACAAAATTATGGATGGTTTGAATTCCATGTAACCCTTCAACCAATGATAGCTATTGCATGATTTACATTTGAATGGATCTGGTTATGCATCCTTGCTTTATTATTATTATTAATATTATTATTATTATAAACCATGTCGCACCCGGGGTTTTCTCCTCGGTGGTATGGAATGATGCGATGAGGTGGCTACGGCCGGTGATTATTGAGAAAGACCAATTGTCATGTGTTTGGAGTCGCCACCTAACATTGAGTTGTCATGTGTTAGGTCACCTAGGGATGTCTAAGGACATGTGAGAGTGTTTGGATTGTTATTATTATTGTTGTTATTAATTTTATTGTTGTTGCTACATTGGATGAAAAGACGCACAACGGGGAAAGCAAAAAAAATAGTTCCACGCCCTCCTCCAGTTGCATACACACGGCGTGCAGCACCTCCCTCCTGGGAACCAAGCAACCTTTCAGTGCCTATGTTAGGCGAACGAAACCAGGTAAGGACCTAAAATGTTGCATTCTTTTCATTGACCATTTCTATGTATTCCACCATGGATAGATTAGGCATCTGATGGGGGAAAATTGCCAGGCAACTTCCATTTGGTTTCCTAGTTCTATTAATAGGCCCCTTGAAACTTAACAAGATACAATATGAAATTTAGCAGCAAGTTCAGCCGGTTTTACGGTTGAATTTGAATTAGCCTTTCTTTCTTTAGGTACAAGTTACTATTGAACCACTTGGGTCGATAAGAGATCATGTACAGTTACCATAGTCTAATTATTGATGTTTGTCGTTTAATCAGCCCAAAAATCAATTTTCTTTTTCCAGAATTCTAATGCATGTCTCTTTTATCCTTTATTGAAATGAAGGTGGTCTGCCCAATTTGCCTGACCAATGGAAAAGATTTGGCCTTTCAATGTGGCCACATGGTGAGATTGAAGCAGCAACAACATATATTATCTTTTGTTTTTCCAATCTTAGTTACATGTCAATGTTTTGGGACGCTTTTGAGCAACATGAAGTTAACTGATTGCAGACTTGTAGAGAATGTGGATCAAGATTGTCTAACTGCCCCATATGCCGCCAGCGGATCACCAATCGTCTCAGGGTGTATAATGGGTGATTGAGGGTGGAGAACCAGACATAATGACCAACTTTTGTGCATGCATTTCACGATTATGGTCTTCTTTGAAGCACTGATACCTGAACAAGGAACATGTGAATATGTACAAACTGAAGTCACATGGAAAAAATATGGCTTGTCTTGTACATTAACCGTTTGTCTGTTTGTAAAAAACGATTGACAATTTATTATGTATCAACCCCCGGTAATTGTCCATGTTGATATAGGTTCTTAGTTCTTACCTGAATTTATTTTACTTTTTCAATGAAAAACCCAGCTTGGTTGAGATTACTCGACTGTGTTCATTCAGCAATTATTGCCTGTGATTGTCATCCGGTGTGATGGCAACCCTAGTTTCTATGTTTCTTGAGAGTAAAATGTTGGATTCTGTTTACTTAAAATAACAATAAAAAATGTTGGGATTCTGTCGGTGGTGGCTGGAAACAATGTTGCTAAAACCAGAAAAAAAAAAGGGGGTGAGTGATTTTTCCTCTTGTATCTTAGTTTTGGTGATTGTCATGCTTGATTTCAGCAGATCGCAGAGGACTTTCCCTCTCTGACACCCTATTTTCTTTTGTTTGATCCAGAACAAATTACCAGCTAAACTACCCAAAAAAAAAATATGATAATTCGTAAGCATTAAGTGAGACGGTCATAAGATTAGTTTTTGTGTTTAACACCCAGTTGCAATTTATAGCATAAACTAAAATGCATTAGAAAAGGCTCTTAAATAGACTAGGTTTAAGTTAAAACAGTGATTTTTTTTCCTTGGTACACACGCTCACCTCCAAAATATTGTAAACACCAACTCCTACCTATATATATATATATATATATATATATATGCTTGTATGTATTTATGTATCGAGAAATAGTGCAACCTCCAAAATATTGTAAACACCAACTCCTACCTATATATATATATATATATGTATGGAGAAATAGTGCAACCGGTAACAATAGCCAATAGATATACATGCATTCAGGTAGAAGTGCTAATCCAAATGGTATATACTTTGGACCCACAAGTTGCATTCCAGAACTCATTAATCGGTGCTAGAACCTGTACGCACTTGTGTTTTCGTTTAAAACAGAACTAGAAACACCATTGACAAAAAAATCTATTTTAAATTTTTTAACGGTTAGAGTGCAGTAAACTTCTCGAGTTTTTAAAGAGGTATAAAAAACTCTCTTGTGCTATTTTTTGGATGCAAATAACTCCTTTAACTTTCAAATAGTTGCAAAATACTCCTCTTTGAACAAAATATTCTTTTCAATAACCATTTTACCATTTTTATGTTTATAAAAAATAAAATAAAATAGAGAAAATAGGGTTTTTATATTAATTTTTTTTACCTTAATAAAAAAAGAGGAGCATTTTCCTGAAAAAAATTCGGGAAATAATTTTAGGAAAAAAAACTAAAAATAAAAAATAAAGAGAGAGAATTGTTTCCGAAAACTATTTTTTATTTCAAAAATTATTTTCGGAATTTTTTTTTTTTAAAAATTCCCTCTCTTTCTAATGGAATCTTTTTTTTTTTTAAAACAATTCCGGAAAACAAAAAAAAAATTGGAAACAATAAGTTTTTGGAAAAAAGAACTAAAAATAAAGAGAGGAAATTGTTTCCGAAAACTAAAATTTTTTTGATTTTTTTTTGTTTTCCGGAATTGTTTTCGAAAAAATTTTCCATTAGAAAGAGAGAATTTCTAAAAACAAAAAAATTCCGAATATAATTTTTGAAAAAAAAAAAAAGTTTTCAGAAACAATTCCCTCTCTTTATTTTTAGTTTTTTTTTTGGGGAAAAAGCTCCTTTTTTTTTATTAAGGTAAAAAAAACCATCTTTTCTCTATTTTTATTTTATTTTTTATAAACATATAAAGGATAAAATGGTTATAGAAAAGTATATTTTGTCCAGGGGGGAATTTTGCAACTATTTGAAAGCTAAGGGGTCATTTGCACCAAAAAATAGTACTAGGGGGTATTTTACACCTCTTTGAAAGCACAGGGTTACTGTACTTTGCTCTTTTTTAAAAATAAAAAAATGCAAAACATATTTGATAAGTCCAACGGTTGGCAAAAAAATTAAAAAATATATTTGGCAAAAAAATTAAAAAACATGTTTGGCATTAACCTGTTTGAGTGTTTTATTTTAAAATATTTATATTATTATATATAATTAAAATTTATGATTAATGTTATTTGCCAATATTTATATTTATATACAATTTATAGAGATAAATTCTGTTTTTTTTTTAACAACACTTGTTGAAAAATTTGGTAAATATTTTTTTAAAAATTTGACAAAATCTTGTTTAAAAATTGGCATACCACAAATTGTGTTATTCCCATAATCAACCTACACAAGTCCAAATATATTTAGACTTCAAACAAAATAAAAAACAGTACAACTTTCTAACATATATTATTACAATTTGTTTCAAATAGCAACAATCCAACGAATTTAAAAAATAACAGCTCTGTTTGAATACAACAAATAAAACTAAACTCATATATCCGAAAAAAATAATATACTACAATTTAACAAATTCAACATGAAAAAACACTTCAAGCATCACTCCAGATTTTATAACAAGAACCATCAGCATATCACCAGTATAGTGTTGGAGTAGTACCCACATGCAATAAAAAAACACAAGTTTCACATAAAATAGAAAATACAAGTCTGTTAATTATGCAATCCAGTAGTGTAGAAAGATACAATTTTTCAATATACACAACCCCAAAAAAATCAGTATTATTATATCATATTCCAAGAACAATTATAGCAAGATCTTTCTACTCATCAGGCCCTGTATGAACATCAATTTCATGTTTAATTAAATATTTTATCGCTGCATATTTTTAATTATAGCTTAATCACTATTAATTTTAATGCTTTAAATATTTTGTTCCTGCTATTTGCTACTTATAATTTGATTACAAAACAGAGAGATATAATATATGATTAAAAAAAAAAAGGTACAAAACAAGGAATTTGTACAAGGACATATAACAATTACATGCATTCCTAAGTATTGCAACTAATGGTATTGTTGGAGTTCGATGATTTCATTTTGTTTTTACATTCATATATTAGATATCATGGTGGTTGGGAATTCAATATCTGATGACCCCAGAAGGGTCCTATCTCACTCTTATTATTGGATTTCCATATATAGTAAACCCTATAACCAAATGCTCATATCTAACAACACTATGAGCACGTGCCTTTATATCAATGGCCTTGGAATGTGGAGGATTTATAAGAAAGGAGAGGAGAGAGAGGGAGGGGGAAGAAACATCATCATTCAGATAGTTTCTCATCAACAAAAATCATTCAGTCAGATAGTCCCAAGAATAAAGTGTATGTTGAGTTACATTCTAGTCCATGCTCTGCCACAACAAATCGATGCCCAGAACCAGTAAAAATTCACATCAATAGTTGACCTGCCTACTTATCTACCTTGTGTTCCTTCTTAGCTTCAGTGTTGCTACTAGTCGGGATTGGTTGAATTCTCACGTATGGGTTTCTAGTCAATGTCTCCCCTTTTAGAGCAGCTACGTATCTGTCATTCGTTTCCTCCTTCCTCTGTAGTTCCCCAAGGAATTCTGCCAGCCTATCTTTGTTAACTTTCCCCATCATCTAATTTACGAGTCCAAGCAATATATGTCAGGATGATTTTCCACTAACATACAAATAACTTAAGAACATATAAAAGATTATATATGCAAAAACAAAGGAGGAAGAAGAAGAAAAGCACAAATTCATACTGAATGATTTAATATTGCCTTGCAATTACAACCAAATATAAGCATAATTCATGGATTACATTTAAAAACAGATAGGAAAATACTGAAGAAAATAATTTCAATCAAACATATGCATAATTCATGAAAAACTATATTTTTTTTTAATAAGTATAATTCTTGAAATTCATTTAGAAACAGTTGGGAAAATACTGAAGAAAATATTAGAATTATGTCACTAAGTAATATCACTAGATAACAATATTTCTTAAATTAAAAAAAAAAAAGAATATCAGAACTCAGAAGCATGTCAGTAGATAATATCACTAGGTAACATCTCTAAAATTCAAAAACAGAAGAAGCTAATACATTTAGAAACAGATAAGAAAAGAATGACAAAGGTAATAGTAACCTATCACTAAAAGTTTGAGAGCTATTTCTACAAAAGGATTCAGACACAAGACATGCCTTAAATGAATGCTAATATATTTGCTGTGTCAAGTCAAAAAGTCATGACCCAGTTGGTGTCCATTAACTGAGGGTGCTGGGCAGGGTATCAAGTCAGCAAATAACATGATCAAATTGGTATTGTTCCGAACTTCACTGACAAGGACAATAGCACAATCTTATCAGAAGGGAGAAGACACATATCAAATAGTATAGTTAGTCTCAAGTATAGTCACAAATTTAGTGTGGAAGCTTACTAATCAACGAAAGTAAAAAAGGTAAAAGCAATTAAGGAAATTATGGTATAGTGTTACACTACCAAAGCATTTAAATTTAATTGTTTTTTTTTCCTTTTAACACTTAATTTATTTGTACATTGCTAGACAAGAGGGCTTCAAGCCTTCAAGGCACCCACTAAGAATAGATCTATTGGCACATACTAAGATAAGGAGATGAGGGGGATTAAATGGATTTCGCCACATCACGCAGTACAAAAAATATACATCCTATGAAGCATGAGAGCATGATCAAATCTGCAAACCTTACTATGCAACAAGTAGTGCTGGTCCAGGACAACTATTACGTATATGGGTTAGGTTCCATTTTTGACAAAAAAGTTAAGAAATGCAAGCACCAAACAAACACTTATTGGGATGATGGATGGCATAGGCATGGCATTTCTATATGTCAATAAATCTAGTAGAATTGTATAGATTATAAAAAAAACATAATAGAAAAAATCTGAGATATTTTGTAGGGAGATCTAGAAGGTTCCGTTAAAGAGGTGGGAATGTTCAGGAGACTCAATATTGTCTGTTGATCAGTTTTGTGGGAAAGGCACACCTAGGTCTTGTCAAGTGAGGAAAAATGCCTAGTTGCCCGATGACTTTGGTTAGAGCAAGGATGAACTCTAGGCCCGTAATAGTTGGTACCAAAGCAAGTGACACTACAAGGGTAGCAGGAAGAAAGAGTTACTGATGCAGGACAGATAGTTGATGAGTGTGGGACCCGTTTGGGGAATTTTATTAGGTGTTAAGACGGATTGGATTGCTTTGATTTTTGGTAATTAGTAATTTTTAGTAACTAGGTTACTTACCTTATTTATAGAGAAACTTTATTATTTTTGACAGTTTCCTTATGCTGCCAGCTTTCCTTTTGTTTTTAGATTTCCTTGTGCTATTAGGATTAGGATTTCTACAAGTTTCCCCTTTTGTTTTTTAGATTTCCTTGTCCTTTTAGGATTAGGACTTCTCTATTATAAATACATGTACTGCAAAGAGCAAATCACACATTCAATTATCAATACAAAATCAGATTTCTCTGCAACTTTTGTTTGCGTTTATCTTAACTTTGTGGATTCAAAGTTACGCTTGTTCGTGCGCGAACAATTTCATAGCTTCCGCTTCGTCAGTTACTAATCAAAGGACACTCTGCCGATGAAAGACGACATTGCAAACTCTAGAGATGAGAGTCCAAGTCACCCCTTCTTGGGCCAAAAAAAGGGGTCAAGGGCAAGCTAGATGGACCTATTTATTGGGGCAAAGGAAGCCTTGGGGCAACAAATTGAAGCCTTGGAATGAGAGTCTCTCATTAAGGGGGAACAAAAGGCTGTCTATTTAAGGCTGAAAAAGAACTAGATGGGTTGATGTTTGAGTACAAATCCTTGAAAACCTGCAAGAGAATGTGGCTAACCTAGAGAATAACTTGCTGCCTACATGACGCCGGACAAAATAGTGATTATTCTATAGGCTAGTGGCAACAGGTAATTCACAGGAAAGAACATAAGAGAGTTGCCCAAAAACTCAGAGAAAAGTCTCTGGTATTCAATTCAATATTCAAAATCAAAGTTGACCTAAATAGCTGAAAAATCGTAAATATCGGAATCTTACCAAAAATAGCAAAATCCCTATAATCACGCCAAAATGAAATACGAAATAAAAGAAGTAAGCTGCCAAAAATTTGGCCCAAATCGAGTTCAGAATCATTGTTTAAACGACAAAAGAAAATATTACTATAAATGGAAAGAAAAACTAAAAATGGGGATTCGGAAGGGAAAACAGCGGATTTTGGCCTCGAAAAAATATGCACCTAGCTTTGCGAATTGGGGTCATATGAGCGATTCTGATACCTGTAGCCAAAGTTATGGCCAAAATATCGAAACACGCTCAAAACTATCCCAATTAGGGAAAAAATAACGACTTCTTGCCATCTTTGCGCTAATCTGCCAACTCAAGGTATCTCAGCGCCATCAATGTGTCATCTGATAACTCAGCACTATCTGACTCGGATCCTCCTGCATCACTACAGGAGGGATCCAGGGCTAGGGAGGACATTGTATAACCGAGGAATACAAAAAGGCATACCAAAGGCTTATAACGGGGAGAGGTATCCATGTCAGATAGACAATTTCTTTTGACATGGAGGGTATTTGATGCCATAGACATCAAGATAACTAGTAAAGAGCATAGGAAACCATGATATGTCTCGCCAATACTATCGTGCTATGGTGGAGGAGCCTATTCATTAAGGCAGTGAGGGGAGAGAAGGATTTGGCAATGGTCAATCTAAGGCTCCTTAAGTAGAAAGATTCAAGTAGGGAGTGTGTCAAGCAATACTCAATGTCCGTCGTTGGAGATCCATAGATGCTACCGAGGTAGCGATTTGTGCTTCTTTATTGACAAGCTACAAACTTGGGTTGCCACTGGGTCAGGGAAGCGTTCGGTTTAGCATTAGCCAATGGCTATAGCAGGTTGGTTGAATGACTTTGAGAAGGATGAGAGGGCCAAGTCTTTAAGGAGGAATCATGGGGGAGACTCACTATGCACAAAGGCAGACAACCTGGGTGAATGATGACGGGAAGATAAAAGTGAGAGGCACCTGCAATATGACAAAGGCAAAGACCATCAGAGGCAATCCAAGCAAACTTAGAGGAATCAGTGTCGTGATCGTGTGTGATGAGAGTTGAGTGATTGCCAAAAACAAAGGCAGTAAGCGCATTTGTGAAGAAAATGGCAAGGAGGATACGTCAACCCTGTCAAATGTGGGGATAATAGGTGCATAGGTGCGACGTAGATGCTGAGTAGCATCATACAAGAGACTAAAAAGAAGGAAAAGAAGATGAAAACCTCTTGAATATGCTATAAAAACATGGAGATGTGGAAAACCGGTACAAGCGATGGGGGACACAAGGGTTACCCACAACTTAATCAACCTAGAGGAAGAGTACTAATTGGGCTTCAAGCGAACCTAAGTCACATTGTTTGCATTAAATACATTTTACTTACCTAAATCCTAATTCTATCCTTACCTTGTTTTTCATCCAATCGTCTGCTGCCTTTCTCTTTCTCTCCCCATCAAATTCCAGGTTACCTACCCATAAGAGAAGGATGAAAAATCTACCAAACCCCATATCCCCATTGAAGAGTTCAGTTCATCCATATTCAAAGTCCGATCGTGAGGTCCATTCGGCTCATCCTCATTAATCGTCATTCCTAACCCTGATCACAAGGTTCTTTCTCCATTTCCATGCTCTATGGGCCAAACGTCAATGGTCCAGTAATTAAATAAAGCTGCATCTTGTGATGCATAAGGCATTGAGTAGAGCAAAATAAAAGGGTGGGGTGCCCAATTTATATATCTAGATTCTGGCTGATGCTTCTTACTAGTTCTTAATTCTAAGTTCTCTTTTGGTGCTATTTTTGTACAAGTAGAGTAGCCTATTCAGGTTATTGGGTTTTTTCTTTATGAGGTCTTTGATATGTTTTCTATTTTCTGATTTGTTTAATTTTGGTTTTTGTATGATTCATGTGAAATTAAGGGCATCTATTTCACATCTTAAGATTCTGATTCATTATTTTGATTGATTTTAGAATACAGGTCTCACTTTTGCCAAGGGTACTGGACATTGAATAAATTAAGTGGCATTTTCTTTTTGGGGATTTATTTTGTTGTCTTACTCATATTCAGTGCTGTGATCTTACTCTTAATTGTCCATTCTGTTTTATAGGATTCCTATAGCTGACTGCAAATAGTTGATAAAAAGGCTTTGTAGAGTTCAAGTTGGAGTTCCTATAGGTAATGTGTCAATACGGGATGATCAGCAGGATATTGCAAATAGTGCAAGACCATAACCCCTGCTTTTTCCCTGTTTTTCCTTTGCTCCACGAGACTCACCGCTTAAGAAAATTCTAATAAAGCAAAAAAATGAAGAAAAATAATATGAAGCAGAAGGGAAATGATTCTAAAACCAATGCGTAGAACCGAAATAGCAAACCAAGAGGCTCACAGCCATTACATGCATTCAATGATGGGTCCCATTGAATGCATCTAAGGGCTGTGATCCCTTTTGTTTGGCTGTTCGGTGCTACTCATCGGCTAGAGTAGCACCACTAAAAGCAGAAATATCGGGTCTTCTTTTTGGAATTAAGGAATGAAAGAAGAAAGCTCTAAAAAAATTCCAGTACACAAGGATTATTAAATTTGTGTTGAAGGGGGTTGCGCTGTAAATTGTAGCCCTTAAGGACTAGTATACTTGGTACTAAAAAGGGTTGTTCACCTATCATCTAAGTCACATTGTTTGCATTACATAGAGAGTTTTCCTTTGTTTGCACCCACCTCAATCAAATTTTTGTAAGACACCAAAGTCGTGGTCATTCCAATAGGCAATAAGTTAGGAGATTTTACAGACAATGAAAGAAATTTGTCAGCACATATATACAAATTGATCAGCACAGATGCGTTAAGATGAAAGCCCAAGAGCTACATTTGTTTCCACAAAATGTTAAAATTTGGATAATTTTCCCCCCAAATAATTAGAATATAAATATAGAAGATCAGCACTAAAGCATCATCCAAGAGAATGGAAACCAAGGAGAGAAATCAAACATTTTCTTTGGGGTAATTTCTAAAAAGCATCAAACACGTAACTAAACTAGTTGACAATTAAATCATCATTTTCAAAATTAAATGTAATTAGGGTACATTTATGCCAAATCAGTAAATAAACTATAACAATCTCTTGATGCTGTAGAAATTAGGACAAATTAGAACCAATTCAAGTAAACAAAAGGCAATACAATTTCATTAGATAATCCATACGAGTGTATATACACAAACACACACGCGCGATAGATAATAGAAGTAAAGAAACATACAAGGGAATCGGGACTAGCTTTCTGGCGGAGTTGAGCTTCAAGCTGGTCGTTGTGGGAGCTGGTGATCTGCATAACACCGTAGCCGATAATACCCGGTACGACGCCGCATACAGTGGCGAACGCCAAGAAGAATGGCTTCGATTCCCTTGTATTCCTCACGATCCACCTCCACGCCGGGCTCTTCTCCCACAGTATCGACATCTCTCCCTCCAGTCTCCCCTCTCTCTCTCTTACAGAAAATGAATCCTCCAAATATAAGCCTCGTATGGGCTAACCGATGGACTGGATCTTGGGTTTTTGGACCACTTCGGTATAAAAGAACTGGATCATCAAACTCGTGGCCCATCAGACCAGATAATTTTAGAACGAGCACAAATCTCTCTCTCTCTCTCTCACTCTCTCTCTCTTGTATTATATTAAAATTTAAAAGAAAGAGGGCGTATCCTAGGGGTGCACAAAAAATCCGCGAATCCGGTCCGATCTGAACGAATCCAATCCGATTCATTAGCTAATGGATTGGTGGCGGATTAAAAAATTAGAATTCGTTAGCCACGGATCGGATTACGGATTGGAGGGTCAAAAATCCGATCCGATCCGCATTCCGATCCGTGGCAATCCGTGGATATATATATATATATATATATATATATATATAATTAGTAATTATATGTATAATAATATAATATACTACATACTTACATGGGTAAACCTAAAAACTCAATATATATTATATTTGTTTATTTAATAATTG
This sequence comes from Cornus controversa, assembly GCA_026545225.1. NCBI lineage: Eukaryota > Viridiplantae > Streptophyta > Magnoliopsida > Cornales > Cornaceae > Cornus > Cornus controversa. The sequence goes on from CM048847.1 coordinate 61,994,640, forward strand.
TGTTCATTTGAGATGTGAATTAAAAAGTGTTGTGAATTTTTTTCTTGAAAATTTTGAAGTAAACAAAAAAAAAATTCAAATAGGAGTACAGGCCCAATCCGCTAATCCGATCCGTTCAATCACGGATCAGATCGGATCGGATTGGCAAATTGCCACGGATCGGATCGGATTGGATTTTCGTCAATCCATAATCTGCGGATCGGATTAGGATTATGCATAATCCGATCCGATCCGATCCGTGGTCACTCCTAGCGTATCCCTCATATTGTAACAAAATAGACCTTATTGATAGAAAACAGGGACAAAAATGTGATAAACAAAAACCTCAAGGACGAAGCTATAAAAAAAAAAATTGAAGTAACGAGTGCCATTTACAACTTAAATGAAGAAATCAATGTAAGCAGTGATATACTATCTCAACTCCGGTGGCATATTATTTGACATTACATGACTGATTATAAATCCCAAGCAATTTATATTGGTATCTTCATTAGAATTTTTTTTTTCTTTTCGGTATTTAAGAATGATTCTTTGTAACACTTTCTTTTATTAAATCTTCAAATAATTAAGACCAAAAATTACAATTTTTTTTTATGATTTGTTTAACATATACTTTGGGAATGACTTTCTGTTAAATAAGAAGTCTAATTTTCTCAACCATCTGTATGTGTGAATGATTAGATAAGTTACATAATCTACTTAAAGCTCTTATATGATCATTGTTCAATTTTAAAGAGACTCAATAAAGACGGAGAGAACTTGACAGAGTGCAAAAGAGAATATGTGTATATATATATATAATAAATTAATACAAAAGTAAAGTAAAGAAAATTAGAAAGAGAAACACAGTTTGATTCCAGTCTCACATCTCCTTTAATGCACAATTAGTTTAGTTTGTTAGAATATGAGAATTTATAGGAACACATATGCATATAAGAATAAAGATATGTAATATGTATTAAAGTAGAAGATATTTGTATCTTTTTAATATCGTCACGTCGGAATAAATTCGAAATGTGTAGCACAGTCTTTTTTCAAACTCTACCCGACCCACTTTACTTTACCTTTTTTAATGATAATGCTTCTTTAGCCGATGACTTCAACCGAAGTCCCAGACAAAATCACTTGCATCCATTGTGAAACTTTGTTTGAGTCCCACCACTTGCATCTAACATATTCAAACCTCGCTGGACTCCGACCACAACAACTATGGTTGTTTTGCCAATATGCTTGTCTTCTCACCACACCTCAACACTATCTGAGGATTGTTTGAATTATCTCTCAACAATTGTTAATAAAAATTTAAAATTCTGGTGAAGACATATGACTTTGTTCCATTCTTCTTGATTTTTCATTTGATATCCGTTTCAAAAATTCATAAACAGTGTTGATGGTGGTTCCGTATCAAATCATCGATCATCTACCTCTATGCACAAATTCTCAATCAATGCTTTAGAAATTTTTGGGTATTGGGCACTATTAGTTTGTCCCATGATATCCTTTGTGTTTACAGTCTTGCTTGCGTCAATACAAAGATAAAAATAAAACTCTAATTTTGATTGTAGACCTTCATCAATATCAAGATGAAAACAAAATCCTAATTTTGATTGTAGACCTTTATTAATGTGAAGATGAAAAAAAAAAAATCCTAATCTTTAATTATTTTAGATTAGCAAGGGTATTCGAAGTTTCGGCTCGACTAATCTCTAGGACATAGGAAGGACGTCTCCCCACTTCATGCCGGTTAAGTCACGAAATTATCCGTGGAGGCTGATCTCAATGAATTATTTGCACTTAAGACGAGTCGAACCCTAAACTTAATACTTCTTGAGACACTAGGGTCAAGTGACTTTACCACTTCAGCCAACTCTTGGGGTTAAAAATCCTAATCCTAATTATAGTTTCTTTTTTTTTTTAGGCTCCATTTAGATAGACACGAGAGAAAAGAAAGAAAATGAGAGGATAACAACAAACTCATTTGAATAAATATGAGAGAAAAAAAAATTAGATAATAATTTTTTTGTTTGGATAACATAGGGAAGAGAAAAGATAACAACTAAATTACTATCATATTCTTTTATATTGATAGGACATGAGTGAAATAACAATTTTCTCTTTCTAATTATTGAGAACAATTTTAAAATTATGAAAGTATTATTTAAACACTATCTTTTTTCTTCTGATCTTTCCATTTTTAGAAGGATAAACTCTTTTCTTTGCTCTCTTATTCTATCAAAATCTTCAAATGAAGCCTTACGAATTTGTAGATACCTACTAATAAGAGCTCTTTCATGTTAAAAATAAGCAGTAAAAATTCAGGATTCCCATTTTTTTTTCAGATTGTAAGTAGTTTTTTTGTTAAAGCAGATTGTAAGTAGTTAATGTTGTAGAAAGTATCAAATTAATGATTATTATATCCTTTTCCATCAATATTCGTCTTTGCATTCATGTTCAGAATTCAAAACGTTGTCTGTTAGAGAGAGAGAGAGAGAGCGCACAGTCAAAGATTGTGTTTGTAATCATTAAAGTGCTTAGCATGTCTTTACTGATATGAAAATGATATTTTAAAGGGATGAAACTAAAGGGCGCTAGATAGAACAAAAAAACAGTAAAGAAAAAGTAGATTGGATGACAGGAAAATAGAAGAGAAAAGAAAAAAAAGAACAAAAAACTAAAGTATTCCATCTGTGCCAGATAGATTTGTTCAGTTAATGATGTGCCACTTTAATAGCCTTCAACTGTGAATGATAAATGTGATATTCTACTTTAGGATACTAAAAAAGAGTGAATTATCTGAGGGACCCATCAACATGTAATCTCTGTATGTGTGAGTACACACAGTCCAACAAGTTTTGCTGATTCTCTTCCTTTATGGTTGAGTGAGGAGTGCTGTCCGAATATACTTGTTGATTTATTAAAAATATTATTATTTTCATACATAATTAATTATATTAATAATGTTATTTTCTTAGCAGGCAAAAACATAAAAAAATATATGTATATTAGGGCAATGATAGAATGATTGCATTGTACTCGGTTTTTGCATTATGCGCAGGATGCTATATCATACACCTTTGTTTTCTATATATATATATATATATATATTATATTATACAGTAAATATTATATGGTAGACAAGAGGTAAAGTATTCCGTGTTGCTGCAAAGGGTCGGTGAGTGTCCCACACAGCCTTTGAAGGGGCCTCTTATTTTTGTTAGTTTATGAGCAGACAAAAGCAGAGAAGCTTCTCGGTCTCGGTTCTTACACAACATGTTACGCCTAGAATCTTCAAAGGGTAAACGATAAACAATCATAATGTGAATGCATCATCAAACCATATTTGAACGCATAAAAAGTTTTCATGTCATATGGATTGATATATGTGTGTGTTTATATATATATATATATATATGATTGCAGCTGCAGGGTCCACTGGCTATGATCCCCACAGTGGGTTATATAGTTCTATGTCGTACAAGTCAATCTCCATCGTGTTCTGTTCTCTCTCTCTCCCATTCCAATCTCTCCTCTATCTCTCTCTCCCTCACACGAACACACACACTCTTTCATAATATCATTCAAATAAATGGGACAAATGAGTCTTCCTCCAGGATTCAGGTTCCACCCAACTGATGAGGAGCTTGTTGCTTACTATCTAAATAGGAAAATTACGGGACGCACGATTGAGTTTGAAATCATCCCAGAGGTTGATCTCTACAAATGTGAACCGTGGGATTTACCAGGTACAAAGTTAATTACTTGTAAGAACCAGAACTATTTATTTTGATATATATATATATAGAAACGTCATTAATTAGATCGACTCTAAAATTGACTTGAAATTTATTTGATTTGATGATGTACATGTTACATATATAGACAAGTCATATTTACCTAGCAAAGATATGGAATGGTACTTCTACAGCCCAACAGATAGGAAATACCCTAACGGCTCAAGGACGAACCGTGCAACCCGAGCCGGTTACTGGAAAGCCACCGGAAAAGATCGACCGGTGCATTCGCAAGGACAACGAGTCGGCATGAAGAAAACACTGGTGTATTATCAAGGTAGAGCTCCCCATGGCACCAGAACCAACTGGATCATGCATGAGTATCGCCTCATCATCAACTCCATGTGTGGCACTGCATTTGCTTTACAGGTATATATATATATACTCTCTTTCTTTGGTAAGCTATATATATATATATATATATATATATATATATACTCATTTCATTCTACAACTGGCTTAATAATTCTTTTTCAATTTTTTCCCTAAATTCTTTTACAATTTTCAGAATTTATCATTTTGTCTATAAAATAAATAATTTTGTCCCCTCATGATTAACAAATATACATGATATATAATTATAATACAGTAAAAAAAAAAAAAAAAAACAGAGAAGATTGATTCTTTGACATAATGATCATAAGGTATGTACTTTTTTCTTGCAAAGGTAGTTTCAACAATTAGATTACCCACATAAAATAAATATAATTTTCAGTACCACGTACTGTACGTGGATCATTATATATATATATATATATATATATATATATATATATATATAACAGATGAATTTATTTAGATGATTTTGCATTGCAGGATTCATATGCATTATGTCGCATTTTCAATAAGACAAATCATGATGGTCCCAAAACTATAGAGCAGAATCGGCCACAGAAGAAGGAAAGATGTGAGAAGTTGGAGAAGCTTGATCTATTAGAAGATGATGACACAAGTATTACTGGTAGTGAGATTTCCAAAGGGACAGAAATAGCTGAAGATGTGAATTTCGATCATTGTAATTCAAAGTATCCATCTGATGCTTCTTCTTCAGATCTTACCCAAGGGACACCACTTCAAACTTGTCTAACCGATTTCCATTTTTTACAAGCTCCATTTACATCAGATGAAGAAAACAGTTTTGCTGATCATATGTATTCTTTTGGAACAAACCAGCAATCCAATCTTGTTCAGGTACAATATATACAACTATTAATTATGTCCCAGCATAAATATATGTCCGTGTGACTGCATTTTTGTATATATATATATACATGCACGGCTTGAATTGTTTTTGGTCACATAATAAATGAAATATGGATTAAGATTATAGGAGTTATTACTTGGTAAACAGTGGGTTCCTTCTTGTATTAGTCGACCATAAATTTAAAAATGATTTCTTTTTTCTTCTTTTTTTTCGATAATCATCTTTATTTGTTGATGAATATGTCCCATTTTTTTTTCTTTTTATTATAAGCCATGATTTGTGAGGACAATGGTTGTGTTTCACACACACATACACAGAGTTGGCTTATTAATTATGTGCTGGAAATGGTGCACAAAAGACATATCCTTAGCCCCTTTGAGTATTTTTTTCAATCTTAAAGTAACAAAGTTGGAAAGTAATGAAACTCAATTTCTTTTTGCAAAGCTTCCTTGTAAAAATATCTTTGACTAAAATTAAGTACTGCCCACCATTTCCTATAAGTTCTTTGATTACTCAAACATAAGCATCTTTCTTTATGGGTTTCCTCAGTAAATTTTAAAACATATTCTCAAAAATCACTATAGCAGTGACATTTTCGGTCATCCCCATAACATCTTCTAATTTATGATAACACTTATCTGATCGAAATTTAGATTGGTGAATAATAGCTGATAACTTTTTAGTGGTACGTGGTAGGTCAATCCTGCATGTTTAATTACTTTCTCCCCCTTTTTATATGTGTGTGTGTGTGTGTATCCCTTTTGATCTGAGTTATCTAAATTGTATCTAATTTATGGTTTATACCATGTAAATGCAGGACATTCAAAACCTGGAATGTACTAGCATGCAGTGCTATCAACCTTCCTATCCACCCTTGGCACTAGAAGACTTCCCGAAGATAGATATAGCAGAGACAAAGCCATCAAAGCCTGATAGTATAGATGAATATGTGATGTATGACAAACACAGGGATTACATGAGCGGGACAACAATGTTTGAGGATATTTTGTTCTTGTGTTCTTCGTGAGATCGATCGAGAACGTACTCCATTAACCAATATATCCATACATGCATGATTCAAGCTGATCAATATTCTAAAAGGTAAGTGACTTCAACCCATAAGCCAACAGGTTACGAAGTGAAGGAGAGCTGGTAAAGATAAAATGACTTCACCAAGTGAAGACCATACTCATCTTTCTCCAGTGGACACCGGATCCGGACAACTATTTTGATATAAGATAGAATACTGTCCGATTGAATAAACTAAAGTGGCCGGGGAAATACAAGTGATTTTTGTGGGAAATGGGAATGGCTAATTGTACCATCATTATTTATTTATTTATTTTAATTTTTTTTTGGGTTGTAAAATTTTTTCTTTGTATTGATTCTCTTCCCCCCAAATTAAATATTAATTTATAAAACTTCTACTTCTTTTTTTAATTTGTCACTGTCTCTCTCTCTCTCAATTATATGTTGAAACTTCTTGGTCAATTTTGGAAGCAAGACTGCACAAGAGAAATAAATAAACCATTATATATGTATGTTTGTACATGTTTCAGTTGTACAATTTTAATTTATTTGGATGCTCAGCCTCAATCAACATGCCATTGGTGAATTCATCAATACTTGATATTTTTGAAGTTTACTCTGCCGATCAACTGTATATGAGAAAAAGAGATCTTTGCATCCCCGGCTTGAAGTTTCTGCATTTCACAGCTTAAGAAAAGTGTAGTTATATACATAGACAAGGGCCTAAACGTTGCTGTACGTAGTTCATGATCGATCATTTATTTTTTTGGTAATATAATTTGACTTACCAAAAGAAAACAAGGGCCTAAAAGTTCCACGCAAGATCACCCATAGAGGTCAGATCACCACACATTGCGCCAGACATGAGTGTAGACTCCACAAGCTCAAGATCAAAATTAAAACTGCCAAATGGACAATCCTTTTCTTCATCAATTTGAACTTCACAAATCCTCTCCTTCGATGGGTGTTCTTGTTGAGGCAGCAGTAGTACTTGTTCCTGTCCTTGTCCTTGTCCTTGTCCTCCAATGGGTACTTCAACGATTCCATTAGTACCCCACATGCAATTCCCTTCTATGAACCCAAATCCAGACGGGTTCACTGAACAAGACGACGAAGAAGAAATGTTGGGTGTGCTCTCAAAGGAAGATGGGAAGTTGACATGGTCATCATGAGAATTTTGATATAATTCAGAGGTTAGAATATGCAAAGGAGATTTATCGGAATTATGTGGAGGAAGAGGAGGTGTGACAAAATTAGTCTGGTTCCTTTCCATGGAGTTATTATCGGTTGCCTTCCGCGAATTCACAGTGAAAATTACTGAATTGGGTTTTTGTTTGGCTGGTGATGTACTGCATGCAGTACTCTTATTATTCTGTCTGTGGTGTGAAGTCATCATCAGATTGTGAGTTTTTGGGTCCAAACCTTGTGAAATCAGCTTTTTCTTAATGCATGAATTCCAGAAATTCTTCACCTCATTGTCTGTTCTCCCAGGCAAATGCTTAGCTATCTGAGCCCATCTGTTTCAAATAAACAATAATGTAATGAAATTAAGTTTTCTTTGTAATCTGTTTCTTTTGGTCTAATCCAATATTGCATTCGAATAGAAATTCCTCGACTAGCATTCTCGGTTAGACCGATAGGTTTGAGAATCATATATATATATATATATATATATGCTAACCTGTTGCCAAGAATTCTATGGACATCTATGATGATTTGTTCTTCTTCTGCAGTAAAAGAACCCCTCCTGAGGTCTGGTCTCAAGTAGTTTATCCATCTTAATCTGCAGCTCTTTCCACATCTCTGTAACCCTGCAAATTCCAAACCAAATTAACCCTTTCATCACACAAAACACAAGTATATAAAAAGTACCTGCAAATTTTGGAACAGAACTCCAACAGCCATGGCCATGAGTGGTGATGTATCTGATGAGCTTATCATCTTCTTCAGGAGACCATAATCCTCTTTTGACCTTCTGTTTACTGCAACACCTGTGCCCCATCCCAACTCTCTCTCACTCCCTTTCAACAGTGTAGCAAACTTTGTATCATTTATACACTGCTAGCTAGCTGTGTGTGTGTGTGCACGTGTATCAGTGTGTGCTACTTATATTAATCATGTAATTGTATTACTTTTTTATTTATTTATCAATGGATCAAGGAGATACAAGAAAGAAGGAAAATATATTATAAAATGAGAGAGTGAGAGATTGAAAATTGGTTGATAGATATATTGAACTCCAATGAATTGCAAAGCTTCAATGATGGCTCGTTGGTTGCCCAAAAGCAGTAGTTACTTGCTCACACTTAGCATAACATAATATATGACTAATGACTCAGTAATGATAGCTAAGCTTATGATACTATAACATTTTTAGAAATTTTTTAATTTTTTTTAAAATTCATACCTGACAATCATATGAATGTTGCTATCTGAGTGAAGAAAGCATTAGAATTTGACTACCTCACTTGTCACGAAAGCAATTTCTTTCCCATAAATGTGCTGGAATTTTATACTTGGGGTTCACTCATGAAGGACAAGGAGTCCTCGGGCAGGGTCTTGTTGAGTGTATTGGTGGGCTTTTAAGCGCGCGGTTCATTACGTTTAAAAAAAATGCACAAAACAAATGTACCTCTGTGAAGCAACCCTCTTTACTTATTTGCTCAGCAAAGTTGTTGGAAAGACACTCTCCTACACGTGAAAACTTGATAAATAGTTCGTTTCTATCCAACTCGAAGATAACAGCAGGACAAAAAATATATATATATATATATATATATATATATATATATATATATATATATGTTAGGACAAACGCGGTGAATAATACAGCAACTAAGAAACTAACAGAAATTTTTTATTATACAAAAAATAATAGATTATAAGTTTCGGTGCTTAAATTCTATGTCTTTTCTTCACTTATTAAAACGATATTCAGTGTTCTCTCATAACACATTTCAAACTTAAAACAGGTGCATATAATGAGTTATAAGAGAAGTAACAATTCAAGCCTTTGACAAGAAAAAACCAAATTACAATATTGCAGTGTATATCTTTTAGTTTCACATTGTAAAGCCCACAAAATGTAGGTGCACAAAGTTCGGAAAAATTATTAAACAGGTTGGGATCATAATCCATTTGGTATCTAGGTCAATAAAAAAATCATATTTCATATGATTAAATGAAGTGTTGATAGTTTGGATGGGAAAAAATAAATGAACAACGTGCGATAGTACCGTTTTTAAAGAAATATATATTTATTGACCTCCACAAATCTTGTGGTTCATCGTACAGCCCTGAAGCCACTATCCCGATCAACTCTTGTACTTTTGGATTATTTTATAATTAAATAATTGTTGTCTTCAATTTCCATTTCTTGTGAATCCGAGTGCTGAGATCACCAGCTACTTATTTACTTATTTATATAAAAAAAATTAAATAAACATCCTTTAATTACTTAATTAGGTCAGAGTTCAATCTGAAAAGACCTGTCATATATATATATGATGCCATAATAGCTTTATGCTTACTCTACCCACTCTTTTGAGATAAATTTAACAACTGAATGAATATATCTTATGTTTCAAGCTAGAGAGAAAAAAATCTAATAATTACTTAACGAAATAAAACAAATTTCTAATCAACAAATTAGGACTCGTATCCACTTGGGTATAGAAGGTTTAGGCATAATAAGGGCAGTTTTTTCAACCCATTCGCTGAAGAAAAAATGAGGACAAAGATGAAGTGTCCTAGTGAGTAATAAAGTTTACACTTCAAAACGAATTAATATTATAATGCAGAGCTAATGTGTATGTCTAACGATTTGTCTAAGTTGACTAATTCCTGACCTCCACCGACGGTCTTGTACGACGTCAGGCTTTACGGTAGGCCTCTGTTTTGGTATCTTTTTCTTCAATTTCTTTGCAGCGAGTCGTAAATTTGAAAATTGAGTGAATATATAAAATTGTTTATAAATCACATAACAAGTTGAATCCGCAAAATATGAGTAAAAGTTATAATCGAATTAAAAAAAATAAATCATTCTCATTGTTAGATAATGCAAGTGAAATTCACATTTTTATAATTCAATAGATGAACACTCTCTTCACTATACATTCGGTGAGAACTTTTCACTCTATAAATTATTAGGCGTGTCAAATTGATAGTTAAGGTTTGTTAGGATAGAGGTAGACATCTTGTAAGTTCTAACGTTCGTATCTACAGTGAAATCAAGTTATTGTCTTCATCTCCAACTTTTTATAGTACTTAATTTAGTATAGTTAATCATTGTCTGTTTTGAGCGATTGTCATTTGGGCCTCCCTGTCTCTGTCCTTTTAATGTAACTCTCTTCTCCTTTCGTTTTGAATTGTTTTTTTTTTTTTCCCGTTAATCCAAAATTATGTAGGACTGTATCATCAATTGAATTATCATTTCAGTGCTCATACCTATGTTCACTATTTTATTTTCATTCAACACCATACCACCTTCCTATCATCTCCATTTTCATTTTATCACCAATTACAAGGAGTCACTTTCAATCCTTGTGTCCAAGTCATAAGCAACCAATTAGCTAGGAGGGCTTTCTTTTGCCTCTCACGGTTGTTTCATTACGTTTATAGATTGTCTCATGTTCAGTTCATACTCTAAGTCTGAGTATTAAAAAAAAGGGGGAAAAATATTCAGACAGTCCGCACACTCGATGAGTCAAAAAGTGCAAAAATAAGGTGTAAGCATGCAATAATTTTGAATTCCAAACTTTTGCCATTGCCTAGTGACACCTCCTCCTCCTCCTATTATTTCTAAGCCAAATATGAAAGATTCAAGCCTCATTCAAAAGTACTGTTTGAATTACTTATGAAGTTCATGTCCAAATCTCGAACTTGGCCTAAGATTTTTGCGAAAATTAAGCAAAGAGAAAAAAACATATCAAACATACAAGCAAAAACACACAAATTTATGTGATTCACCCAAAGTATGAATTGTGTCCATGGAGTTGCAGAAATTTTATTATGATGCGAAAAATGACACAATTACAAAGAGTTCAAAATGAATATATACTACCACCCCCCCGCTATATGACTTACATAAATACGTAATATAGTAAAATACTCTCAACGTTCGGAAGTTGGCCTAAGATGTACAGTATTATCAGGTTTCACACTTTTTATCAAAGACTTGGACGCCTATGAAATTAGTCTGATTTTATAAATTTATTTCTAGCAAAATATTGTCACATATATTTTTGGAATTGACAAATTTTGGTATCAAAACTTGTTGATCGAGTTGTAATTTTTGTTCAATTTTATGTCTTGATCATTAGAGATGAAGCGGAAGTGTTTGTATATGTCCGATCATGTGAGAAATATCATTTAGCACAGGTAAGTGAGTGAGGACACTTTACACTTTGTATTTTGAAGTCCGATTTTGAAAACTAGGGTTTAAACTTCAAATTTTAGTAGTTTTCAAAGTTGGATTGGTCCCCTTGAAGCTTGAACCGGTCCAAGTAGTCTCACTATTTTCAAAAGTGAGTTTTGGGCACAGCGGACCAGTTCAAATGAAGCTCAAACTGATCCAACTTGGAAAAAGTTACACAAATCAGCCCGTATAAAACCCAAACCAGTCCAACTTTGCTAATATGTGCAGAAATCCTTCTTTTGTCTGAATTTTGTTTCTATATTAGTTTGAAATCTTATGGAAAGTTCTAAAACATTTTTAAACTTATTTTTCAAACAATATTAGGATTCTCTATATTTATAAATATCCATTTGTGCTTCAAATCAAAAGGAGTTTTAGAAAGATAAATAAGAAAAGAGAATTTTTTTTTTTGAGATTAAAGAGAGATTTGTGAGAGAAACTCTTTTTTGAATTTATTTTTGAGAGCGCACACACACGGAGTGTTTAAGTTGTAAAACTCTTCTCAATCTGGTCAACGAATTCTCAAAAATGTCATCAGTCTACATAGTTTGATGAGAGCAACAGTGGTGATTGATTGATACTACTTGATTCTATCTGAAAAGGAAGGATAGTTGATCACTACAAAGGGGACAAAATACTTGCAGAATATTTGTGTTCTTTTAGCAACCTTTCTAAATGGATTGTGATGTTAGCCTGAAGTCTGTAACAATTGGACATGAAGTTCCAAAAGTAAGCATGAGGTGTTCAGCATCAAGTTTCTATCAAAGTGGAGCGGGTGTGAATCTATGATAGACTATGTTGTACTTTGTTTCGAGATAGTGGATTAGTTTTTCTGGAGGCGTTTGTCTTACCTCGTGATTTTCTCTCTTCACAGGATTTTCACGTTAAATTCCTGATGTCATCTCTAACTTTCTTTACTTGCTTTATTTATTTTATGATTGGTTTGGATGTTTGCTAATTTTAGTGTTCAACTATTAGATGATCGATATTATTTCTAATGTATAAAATTTGTTATCACATTGGTATATTTTTTAACTTGAAAGGTTAAGCAATATATATATATATATATATATATATATATATATATATTATAATAGCCCGCTTCACCTGATGGCATGATATTGTCCACTTTGGGCCTAAGCCCGTACGGTTTTGCTCTTGAATTTTATCTCAAAATGCCTCAAACCATTTGGAGAGAACACATTATATATAAGCACATCCTCTTCTTCACACCCAGGCGATGTGGGATTGAGCACCCTGTAGCCTGCCAATGTGGTAGCTCGTCCAGTGTCTCTTCTTGCACCCACCCACATCACACTTATGTAAACCTTTGTGGATGGATATGAGTGGGCGGGTGCGAAGACGGACACTGGGCTGAGCTACCACACTGATAGGGTACAGGATGCTCAATCCCACATCGCTTGGGTGTGAAAAATGGGATGTGCTTATATGTAGTATGTTCTCTTCAAATGGTATGAGACCTTTTGGGGTAAAATCCAAAAAGCAAAATCGTGCGGGCTCAGACCCAAAGTGGACAATATCATACCATGTGTTGGAGCGGGGTATTACAACCTGCCCACAAGGGTCACTGCAATCCACCCCCCTAAGAGGCCCGACGTCCTCGCCGGCACATTTCTGGCTGGGTTTTGGCTCTAATACCAACTATAATACCCCGCTCCACCTGATGATATGATATTGTCTGCTTTGGGCCTAAGCTCGCACGATTTTATTATTGGGTTTTAGCCCAAAAGGTCTCATACCATTTGGAGAGAACACACTACATATAAATGCATCCCCTTCTCCATACACAGGCAATGTGGGATTGAGCACCCTGTAATTTGCCAGTGTGGTAACACACTCAGTGTCTCTTTTTGCACCCACCCATATCACACCCGCCCGCAAGGGTCACTACAATCCACCCCCCTACGAGGCCCGATGTCCTCGTCGGTACACTTTCGGCTAGGTTCAGGCTCTAATACCATCTATAATAGCCCGATCCACCTGATGGTATGATATTGTCTGCTTTGGGTCTAAGCACAATCCACCCCCTACGAGGCCAGACGTCCTCATCGGCACACTTCCGGCTGGGTTCCAGCTCTGATACTAACTATCATACCTCATTCCACCTGATGATATGATATTGTCCGCTTTGGCTGCACAGTTTTGTTCTTGGGTTTTATCCCAAAAAGTCTCATACAATTTAAAGAGAACACACTACATATAAGCACATCCCCTTCTCCATACTCAAGCGATATGGGATTGAGCACCCTATAACCTGCCAGTGTGATAGCTCGCCCAGTATCTCTTCTTGCACCCGCCCACATCACACCCGCCCACAAGGGTCACTACAATCCACTCTCCTAGGAGGGTGGATTGTAGTGACCCTTGTGGGCGGGTGCAAGAAGAGACACTGGGGCGAGCTACCACACTGGCAGACCACAGGGTGCTCAATCTCACATAGTCTGGGTGTGGAGAAAGGGATGTAATTATATGTAGTGTGTTCTCTCCAAATGGTATGAGGCCTTTTTGGGGTAAAATCCAAGCGCAAAATTATTTGGGCTTAGACCCAAAATGAACAATATCATACCATCAAGTGGAGTGGGCTGTTACAAATGGTATCAGAGCCGGAGCCCAGTCGGAAAAGTACCGACTAGGACGTCGGGCCTTGTAGGGGGTGTATTGTAGTGACCCTTGTGGGAGGGTGTGATGTGGGCGGGTGCAAAAAAAGACATTGGGCGAGCTACCACACTGGCAGGCTACAGAATACTCAATCTCACATCGCCTGGGTATGAAGAAGGGGATGTGCTTATATGTAGTGTGTTCTTTTTAAATGGTATGAGGCCTTTTGGGGTAAAACCCAAGAGCAAAATCGTACAAGCTTAGGCCCAAAGCGGACAATATCATACCATTAGATGGAGCGGGCTATTATATATATATATATATATATATATTGTTAAATGTACAGAAATGACTAAAGCCCAAAGATAGAAAATTGAACAGCCCAAAGGAACACTCTAGAGGCCAAAAGGGAAATCAGCTCAAGGGACCCAGCCCCACATAAGCAAACTCATATTACAGATATTGCCGATCAATTCCAGTTGTCAAGTATTACCAGTTTTATCTCAAATCAAAGACGATTAGGGATTTATATCAGGTGGTCGAGTTGGGTGTTGTAGGAATGACAAATGTAATATTAGCGAACCGTTACAGATCTTGCTCCTTGTATATGTTTGTATTGGTTTTTCTTATTCAACAACTCTGCTGTCATCCCTAAACTTAGGAGGCAGTTTTCTACTGCTCTTGATTTTAGGATCTCTAACAAATATTTGTTATTATATTTTTCTATTTAAACGTTATTGGATGAGAATGAAAGGTACAATTAACTTTCAATATATGTTATGGTATTAGAGCAATTTTAAGTGGTAGCCGATCTTTTTTTTTTTTCTGTTCTTTTTTCCCTTCTCTAGCAGCCATGACCACCACCTCTACCCCACCCATCATCTATAACACAAATGAACCCCACTAAACACTTATCAACATTAATGTTGCAGCTCAAACCCCTCTCAAACTCACCTCTACCAATTACATTTCCTAGAAACTATAATTCCATACACTCTTCATCGGCTATGATCTTCTTGGTTATGTCGATGGCTCAAAACCCTGTCGAGCAGCCACCATCACTAACAATGGCACCACCAGACCAAACCCAGATTACACTATTTGGACAAGATAGGACCAGTTGATATTCAATGCTATCATTAGTTCCATTTCTCCAATAATAATTCCCTTCATTGCTTAAGCTAAAACCTCTCGGGAAGCTTCGATAACCCTAGCCAATACGTATGCCAAATTCTCTCGTACACGCATCAAGTAAATAAAAAGCCAACTCAAGAACACCACTAAAGGATCACTAGGCATCACTAATTTTCTGGAAACTGTAAAAGCTCGAGTAGATGAGCTTGCTCTTCTTGGACCTCCAATCGACGAAGAAGAAATCACAAATAAAATCCTTGATGGTCTCGAAGATGACTACAAGGAATTAGTGCGAGTTGTCCAAGCAAGAGATACATAAATCACCTTTGAAGAACTTCACAAAAAACTACTTAATTTTGAGACATCCCTTCAAGTAACAAAACCAAAGCAACTATACTTTTCAGCCACTGCAAATCCCAAAAGTCGCTCCAACAAGAACTAGCGTCCATCTACCATTCCAAAAACCAACACCACAAGCTAGCAACCACCCTTCAACTCTACCAATCGCCCACTTACCTCAACTAATGGTGGCCCAAATTCGACACAAGGAAATCGTTCGCCTCCCAGACCATATCATATCTTGGTTACTATCAAATTTGCAGGATTCAGGGTCACACTGCAAAATGGTGTCCTTTTTTCCGCCTAGTATTGATTCAAACATCTAACAATTCTAATTCTTCAATGCCCGATTCTCCATGGCAACCACAAGCTCACCTTGCAGCCAATACCTCCAACACTCCAACGTGGTTATGTGCCTCTCACCAAGTTACATTTGACTTGAGCAATCTCTCACTGCATGTTCCATACAATGGCAACGATGACATTATGATCGGAGATGGCTCCAATCTTCCTATCACCCACACCAGTTCCACCTCTCTCAAAATTTCTCAAACTACCTTTACATTAAACAATGTCCTTTGTGTTCCTACCATGAAAAAGAATTTAATCTCAATATCCCAATTTTACACCTCTAATAATGTTTCAATAAAATTCTTACCATCTACTTTTTTTGTGAAAAAACTTCGCACGGGGGCAACACTACTGAAAGGACAAACTAAGGATGGTGTCTATGAGTGGTCAGTCTCTTCACCTCTGTTTGCTTTTTCTAGCATAAAGACCTCTTCCTTCGAGTGGCACCATAGATTAGGACATCTCACATTTCCAATTCTAAAGCATATTGTTTTTAGCAATCACTTAGGTTTATCTTCCTCTTTGTCATCAAATTTCTCATGTAATGCTTATTATCTCTACCATAAAAGCGACAAACTGTCTTTCTCCAATTCAACACTTGTCTCCAATCAACCACTAAGAATAATATTCTCAGATGTCTAGACCTCTCCAATTTTCTCACATGATAGCTTTAAGTATTATGTAAATTTCATTGATCACTTCACTAAATATATCTGATTTTACCCTTTAAAACAAAAATCAGAAGTAAAAGAAGTTTTCATAAGATTTAAAGCCATTAATTGTTGAAAAACATTTTAATCTAAACATCAAGACCCTTTAATCTGACAATGGTGGTGAATACATATCTTGCTAATTTTCTTTCCACCAATGGTATTTCTCATCTCACCACTCCACCCCACAAACCTGAACACAATGGTTATTCTGAAAAATGACATCTTCATATTGCAAAAATTGGTCTAGCATTACTCTCTCATGCTTCTTTACCTCTAGTTTACAGTTCTCATGTTTTTGCAACAACAATCTACCTAATAAATCGTATGCCAACTCCCACACTAAATCTCTCCTCGCCTTACCAAAATATTTTGGTACAGCTTCAAATTACTCTAAACTAAGAGTCTTTGGCTATCTATGTTACCCCTGGCTTAGACTTTATACATCCCGCAAACTTGAATCATATTCTAAGCCTTGTGTCTTGCTTGGGTACTCTCTCACTCAAAGTGCTTATTATTATCTTGATCCTTCAACTTCAAAAATTTATGTATCAACGCATGTTAAGTTTATTGAGTCTATATGTCCTTTCACCTCTCTATCTAGTCAGTCCCCTCGTACTCATCCCAGCACCATCACCACTTAGATTCCTCCACCAATTAGAGTAATTAACCTCATGTCCTTCACAATCGCCACTCAATATGACATTTGAAGTTGCAGTCCCTTAGCAACCTCAATGTGAAGCTTCAACAACCTCACCATTGCCCGAACCATCATCTAACACAACACATGAATCTCAAACCCCCTCAACTTCCATGCCACCATCATCCAATCCTAACCCACCCGTGAATCTCCCACCATCACCTAATCTTAACCCAACCGAAAATCACCCACTTCTAACTCACACTATGACCACTAGAGCCAAGAATCACATCCACAAACCAATAAAAAAAATGAACCTCATACCCAACTTTTCAAATCCAATGACCTTTAACCAACCACAATGACTCAAGCTTTCAAAGATCCTAAGTGGCGTCGGGCCATGTCTAATGAGTATGATGCTCTAGTTCAGAATAGAACATGAGAGCTTATACCACCTGATTCCATTCATAATATCGTTGGGTATAAATGGATTTTTAGAACTAAACGTAACTATACTGGCTCTATTGACAGGTTCAAAGCTTGTTTGGTTGCAAAAGGCTTTCATCAACGACTAGAGATAAATTACCTTGACACTTTCAGTCCTGTTGTCAAACCAACTATGGTTCGTGTTGTTCTAAGCCTTGTTGTGTCTCGGGGTTGGTCCTTAAGACAACTTGACGTAAACAATGCTTTACTCCAAGGCCACCTCTTCGAGAATGTTTACATGACACAACCACCAGGCTTTGTTGATCAAGATAATATGTCCATCTCATGTATGCAAAGTTAGAAAATCAATCTATGGCCTCAAGCAAGCACCTTGAGGCCATAAATTCTAATGATATGCGGACCACTAAATTAGGTTTTACCATGAATGACATGTTATGTGCATTCCACATTTGGATTGGAAGAAGTTCCAATTTTAGGATAAAAAGGGCAGGAAAAGAACAAGTGGTCAAGGGATTCGGCTGTAGAGAGGCAAAGGGCACAGTGATTTGGTATATTTAAGTAAGTCATAGATTTTGAGTTTAAATTTAGAAGTCTATTTAAGATAACCAACCATAAGGTGAAACGATGTTTAGGCATTGAGCGAGAATTTTAGATCAAGTGAGCCCATATGGTTGGTGTGGCCAGAGGGAAAAGGTGGATCAATGTGTGTTTCTGAGAGAATTTACCATTTGGTTATGGCAACCACTTGAAAAAATCAAAGGTTAAGTATTAGAGAGGGATAAAGAATAGATCGGGAACCTAATTAATTCAGTAGTGGTTGTGGAATGTTCTAATTATTCCCTTGTAGGTAAGAACTGAGCATTGCATTTCAGTGGATCAATGAGCTTCGAATAGAGTCTTGACTTACTTTGCTGCAGAGTGGGTAGTTAATTAGAAACCCAATTATCTTGCCAAAACTTAGTGGACTTGTTATTACCAATTTTTAATTGAATGAGTGGTTGGATTGTTGTCCTTAATTGGAGAAGCTTCCTCGATCTAATTCTATGTAGCTCTTCATGGAATATCCATTTCCTACATACATTTATCTCTTAGTAGAGATTCTCAAAACCCACTACACCTAAGAGCTTTCCCTATTGTTAGCAATGACCTTCTACAATTTTCCTATTGTTAGCAATTTCATTAATTTCATTAACATCATCCATCCAACAACTAGAAGTTAATTAGTGTAATTATTTAAATAAAATAAAAAGTGGATATTAATTATAAGGATAATGACATTTTTGTCAATTCAGCTCTTCTTACAAAAATTGATGGTTGTAGCACCTCCATAACAGTAATAACTTGAAGGGTAAATTACATTTATCTCCCCTCTAGTTAGAGTTTATTACACTCGACTCTTTTGTGTTTTGGCATATTACAATTGTCCCCCTCTAATTTGCATGTTTGTAACAAACACGTCTCAGTCGTCAATTGAGTTAATGGGCAGTTATGAACAACGCTAACGACTTTATTTCAATCATTTTATGACAAATATGTCTTTCAAATCTCTATTAAGACACTTTTGTCCAATGCAACATGTGGCAAAACGTAACTATACGCCCAACTAAAGTAAATCAAAGTGTGGGCATAAAAATATTTACAACATTTAGATCTTTTTCAATTAAAGTTTATTTATATAATAATAATAATTGTATAAGGGTAATTTCACATGCTCTATTAACAGATACTAATGCCCGTCACTTAGAATAAGGTAACTATAATATGTCAAAAACACAGAAGAGATAAGTGTATTAAATCCTAATTAGAAGGAAGGTAAGTGTAATTTACCCATAACTTGAATACGTATTTGTGAGTCACTCATTCTCTCCTATACACTTTTGCATTTATTATCATCCAGTAGAGTTTAAACTCCCAGTGCAACACATTATCGTAGATGCAACCATGCAACCCATTTTATATAAAATTAAAAATGAAAATACAACACTGACGTAACATATTATATTATATTACAATGTTGCAACACTTTTAAATTAAAAATGTAACATTTATATATATATCCTTGTTGCATTTTTAATTTAATATTACATTGTCATTTTAAGGTTTTTTTTTTTTTTTGTAAGCGTTGTACTGTTAATATAAATGTAATAGATATCACTGTATCAAAAAATGCACCCGAGAGTTCCTAATAGGTTTATGAGACATGAGTTTTTTTTTTTTTTTTTTGGTCAGTGTTAATTGATTGGGACAAGAGGAGCTTCATACATACTGTTTACTGTTTATACTTTTATATAAGATAACAATTATTCACGAAACTCGAAGTGTCAAATGAGTAAGGAACAGAATCCAATGAACCCATCAGCCTCGATCCATAAGAATCCAAGATAATCATAGGATATGCATGTAAATCGATGAAACCCATCAGCTTTTGATGACAGTAGTACTCTTTAACTTTACCCACATAAAGATAGAAGCTTCCTCTATATATTGTTTGCACGCATGGGAGTGCGTTGTATATATGATTATATTCTCCTTCCCTTTAGTCTCTCTCTCTCTCTCTCTCTCTCTCTCTCATCCCTGTGTGAGTGTGTGTGTGTGTGTGAGAGAGAGAGAGAGAGGAGCTAGCTTTGTTGCCAACTTGCTTGCACCGTCTAAATTTTCCCTGTGACCAATAAAGATGGTGGCACCACCATCTTTTTTCTGCAACGAAAGATAAAACATTTTTTCCACTACGAAAGATAACACAACTCATGAATCTCTAATATCTTAGACAACCAACCAATCTAGAGAGAGAGAGAGAGAATAAATTCTCTACGTACATACTTTTATTCTTAAAAGGAACTTGGATGGCTCGTCGAAGAAGGGAACGGTCCCCAACTGATGATCCTTGTGAGTTAATTTGAGGTGTCATTGATATATAAGAGAATAAATTATTTAAAAATGCATAATGTTGGATGGTTAATTTTGATTTCGATCATCAAGTGTCAACTCATTTAATTGTTATATGCAGAGTGAGGTTTTCATTAATAGCTAGTCCTAGTAAGCTACTTGAAGTCACCTGAAAAATCTAACAATTGCTCTAATTTATGCTATTGAGTAAATTAATTTGAAGATCAAGTATTATAATATAAGAGAGGGAAAATTAAAATTTTGTATATATATATATTTTTCTTTACATTTTTTATTTTAAAATATTTTTACTAACAAAAAAAGTATTTAATTTTAAAATAAACATGTATCATTGTATCATTGAATCACTTCAATGAAAAAAATGGTTCATGCACTAGCATTATTCAATTAAATTTATTTTGATGTATCATGTACAATGGACCTAATTGTGGGTCATGGACTCATGGAACAAAAGTGGGCCTGGGCCTGGGCCTAAGGCAGGGGGAAGGTTTACAACATAAATTTATTCAATTTAAAAATCAAGAGACCGTTACAATCAACGACCATTTAAATCAAGAAATACACATTACTGTATTTAAAGTTTTAAAAAAAAAAAAACTAGCAAAAGAATAATTGATTTATCATGTAGTCTATATATTATTCTGTCATTTTTTTTAAGGAATTTTCATGAAATATTGTTGTCTCTAATATTTAAATTATTTGAGAATTTTTGTGAAATACATTTTTTCTTTAATTTCTTTTCTCTAATATTTATTATTCTATTTAAATTTTGTTTGACAAAAGTAAAAAAAAAAAAAAATCAAAGAAAAAAAAAAATTTGGTGGTATAATGGGTTTGATTTGGCTACAAAAATATTTTTATAGAGTGAAGGAGTATAATGGCCATATTGGGGGTATTTTTGGTACTACAATGTCTGGAGGGGGGTAAGTTGCTCACTTTTGAAACTATAAGGAGTAACTTGTTCACTTTTATAGTTCAGGGGGGTATTGTGTTCATATGGCGAAACTTCAGGAGGTATTTTGCACTTTTGTCTTTTTTTTTGTAAGTAAGTAAAACTACATACGTACATTCCTTCTGCCAAAGTCAAATTTTGGAGAGTATCTTTAAATGTCAGGGCCTTTCTGCCTCTGGACCAATTCGTTTTGACAATTCCTTACCTGTGAAGTAGAGAGAATGATTTATAAATAAGCAAAAACTTTTTTTTTTTTTTTTCTAGACCGAAAAACAAAGGAAGCTACAAAAGGAGATCTGTGATGAATTGATGATTATTGGATAAGCCAAGAAGGGCAGACCCTCCAAACAACATCCCAATACTGGACTGGACAGCTCATTTTGCTACCATGAGCTACCTTGTATTAAATAGAATTTATTAGTATTATAATATATATATTAAACATCAAAGGATTACACAATGTTTCAAAAGAAAATGAAAGATTGAAAAATATATAGTATTTATTGGCTTTTTTTTAATAAAAAAAAATATCACTACTCAGTCCTCTTCAAGTTTTTTTTTTTTTTTTTTTTTCCCTCTGCAAGCATTTTTAAAGATGATCCTTAATGGTTATAAATGTGTCATCTCATTGCTTGTTGTAACAATCCATCATGTATTGTCTCATATACAATTTAATTCTAATAGAAAAATTACATGACATGTTTGGAACCATTAGATGTTCCTTTGGAGATACCTCTTGAGAAAAAACTGTTAATTTTTATTTTTCACCATTTTGGTAACAAAAATACAAAAAAAAAAAAAAATGAAAACACCTACAACCTAGGAAGCACGGACAAGAGATGTGCGTACAACACAATACGGACACGGCGATACAAAAAATTCTAAAAAAAATAGGATACAAACAAGGCGAGGATACACTATAAAATAATAATATAATATATTAATATATATTAATTATTAAAAAAAAAAGTCTACATTACAGACATACTTCAATTCATCATCAAGAAATTAAGAACCAAATAAACTTATAAACAAAAATAGACAAATAGATTAAAAAATCAGACTTATTTAGTTCTCTACATATATTTAGCTTAGATTTTTAATCATAACTTAGTTGCATATAATTTTCTTTCGAAATATTTGAATATATATCATTACTACAAAATATTTAACAGGTGTTCAAGAAATGTCCGAAGAGTGTCCAAAAAGTGTCTTAAAAAGAAAAATGTCAGAATACTTTTACGAAGTGTCTGATACAGGTACGACACATTCGGTGAAGTGTCCGTGCTTTCTAGCCAACAATATAGTTTCTAACACGACTGAAACTATTAAATTCTTTTTTAGAAATGAGAGATCATACCAACTAGGTTAGTGGTCCCGTGGCTAAAAGGAAAAATAATAAATTGGCAAACAAGGGCTTAGCAGTTTGGCCTTAGGTCTCAAGATGTTTCTGGTAGGCCCTCTGTTCATTTGATACCAAAGGAATAGGGCAGGAAAAAGATCATGAAAGGTAGATACTCACTGTCGGCTTATCCCGGAGGAAAGTTTCCTTCATTCAAGTAAAGGTAGCTTCTACCAATCCTACAATTCACTCCATTCCCCAATGAAGTTTGTTTACTGTTTATATCAGTATATGTTCCCTGAAACCCTAACCCTAACCTAACCTTTTTGCTTTGATACATGGAGGACGATGGAGGTTCGTTTTCTCCACATTTCAATGGTTTTGTCTACAAATTGAAATCATCGATGTGGGTAACTTACTTCAACCAACTAACTAAAAGGGAATGGTCAAAAAAGCTGATTATATATAGCTCATTTAATAATAACAAAAAAGTGTTCGTTTGCTTCAATTGTAAACTTGCTCAGCACCAAATCCCACAAACTTAGTGGTATTTTCTCATCTTTTTTTTTGAAAGTAGAGTGTACGAGTCTGTACCGGACACGTGAATTTGATTAGAGGGATGAAAAAATAGATAGAGGAACAATATACCCTCATTATATATTCTATATTTATATATAACTGAACGCTAAATTTGGTATGACATATTTATAAGGTAGATTTTCTTTTTTTTCTTCTTATCTTCCGTCCAATTTTGTACGAATGAAAAAACATAGGTTAGGAGGGATGCTTCATCCCTCATTGCTTCTTCGATCCCCCTCTCGCTTTCTCCCAAGCAAATGAAGAAAGTTTCTTCTATCCTTCCTCTCTTTCATAATCAATCATTTCTTTCAACCAAACATAGCATAAAAGAACGTACACTAGGTTAACAACATTCGAGCATGATAATCCAAGTCCAAAGTAACTATGATTGAGCTACAATGAAGATAGGGATAACCACAATCTTCTCCTAATATCTCTCCAAGATAACAGAGTTACCTTGCTTGCATATGACTACTAAATATTCTCTTATAAAAAGGAGAGTTGGAATCATCAAAAGGTACTCAAGCAAATATTAAATACAGAATTATTTTCTGTTATACGATTACAAATAGTAGCTTGATTATTAGGATGTATCCCGACTGACGCCAAACCAGATCCAAACCAGATCGTGTAAATTTTTGTATATCAACAATTAGGATCTTAAATAACCTAAATGATAAAAGAGTAAGTCTATCATGCGTTCTAACAATAACTTTTTCCTTATAAATTTAAAGAAAGCTGTTGGAACTTTTTCCTCATAAATTTAGAGAAACTACAGTTCTCAACCGATACACTTTTTTCAATATCCTGTATCACATAGTATTGCAGCAGCAATTACATAAGGTCAGATTTACATTCATGCATGCTGCAGCCAGCAGTCACTAATATATAATATTAATCCATTTCAATGTCCATAATCATATAATTAAGCTACCAAACACATTATTAATCGTAGGAAGTATGAAGAAGTAAAACAGTGATCATAATATAAAAGCACAACTATATGAGCTAATTAAATAACAGCCTAACTGAAAATATTTGCCATGCATGGCATATTATCATACCCTTAATTAGGGAACTCCTTATAAAGTTCTTAAACTGAAAAACCTAAAAAATGATCTCTTACTTCATATACCAATTTGTACTTAATTATGTCTAAGAAACAACATTAATTAATTAGGGTTTGTATATCAAAATGGAGAATTTCTTCCTTGTTGCATGGCACCAGTATTGATCATCGGATTCATCCTATCGGATTGATGAGAAGCTCTCAATGGCGAAGGCCTTTCGTGTTTCACCAATGAATCGAATTTGCTGTCACCCACAGAATCTCCTCGACTGAGAACTAGTGGCTTGGTTTCGAGAATGTTGGACATGGAATCCATGTCTGGACCTCTGTCATGATCTTTGGAAGCAAGACTTCCCAATTCTTGAAGACGGAGTTGGTCAGGCCAGATTAAGGGGCTCTTGCCACTACTAGTGCTGTAAGGGCTAGGCCTCTCCTTCCCCAGACAGAAGTTTTCGTTGTTAGCCATAAGTAACCCATCAAGTGATGATGATCTGTCCATGTTCTGTTGAAGATCTGCAGGTTGGTCACCTCCATATATGTTCAGGTCTTGAAGAGATGGGAAGTTGAGAGTTGAAGCATAATCTTTCAAGCCTCCAATCTCAGAAAGAACTCCCAATTGATTTCCCATATTACTTCCAGAAGCCATGTTTTCACCAGCAAGTGTTTGGCAAGCTTTCTCCAGTATAGTTTGCATATACTTTCCTTGAGCTGCAATCCTCAACTGAAGGTGTTTCTGTACCTGTCATATATAAATTAAACTATGTATACATGCATATATATTCGAGAAAGATATATAGTGTCATTCAAAAGATCCACCAGACCTAACCATTTTTTACCCTTTGTAAAATATAAATAAAATAAAGAGATAACAAATGAAGGGGTGTTTGGAATGTTTACCTCTAATTGATCATACAGTCTTCTATGCACCTCCATTTGCACCCTAATTGTATCAGAGATGTGAACGTTACTGCTACCGTATAGATACAGTTCCATGAGAAAATCAGAACCCCAAAATTTAAGGGTAAAAAACTAATTTTGTGCATGTAATCCACCCCAACACCCCAAAAAGAATTATATAAATAAAATAAAAAAACAGCAAAGAAAGAATATATATTAAAAGCAAATTAAATAGATAATTGAGGCAATTACATACTCATTCATACTGCGGTTCATGATTGCAGATGAAGATGCAGTATTTCTTTGAAGTTCTAAAGCCGAAGCTGCATGCCATGGAGATTGAACAGCATAAATTATTAATCTTGATGCTTATATATATATATATATATATATATATATATAGATATCATGAAAAAGAATTAACGGCAGCTGATGAAACTGAATTGGGTTGTAGCAATTAACCCAATTATGTAAAGAAAACAATCATCTCTCTCACCATCTTTAATAGAGTGATCATTGAATTCCTTGTGAGGTTGCTTTCCTAGCCTGAATTTCTAGTCAAACAGAAACAAAATAGGAAATTAAAAAGAAAGGAGACTCAAGCCCCACCAGGCAGTATCCAAAAACATAAAACAGAAAGTGCAATCAGAAAAGAAAAAGAAGCATAAAATTATAGATTTTATGGTTTATTAAATATCAATCAAACCTGAAGATGGCTCTTGAGATGGTAAAGAGTGAGACCCTTCACACCCATAACTCTCATAATGGTTTTTGGTGTAGCCTCTGCAAAATAAGGATATATATAGAGAAGCTAATGAAAAAACCCTACAATTAGCAAGGCTATATATGTGTGTGTGTGAAAATGAATTGAAGATATAAAATTAAATTAGGAATGGTAAGAAGTATAGTACTATCTGGTCCACCGAGCTGAGTAACGGCGTCGACAAAGCGCTCGTGAAGCTCGACGGTCCATCGGAGGCGGGGCTTAGGATCGGTGGTGAGGACGAGGCCAGAGTCACCTTGAACACACATGGGTCTGTCATGTGAATTCATAGTTGAAGGCTTCTTGGGATGGAACATTCTCTTTCTTTCTCTCTCAGCTGCAATGGAATACGAATTAGAGATTCAAGAACAAATGCGATGCAAATAGGAAAGAATAGGGTGCGTCTTTTGAAGAAGAGAATGGCCTAGCTCTCTAAATAGAAAGTATGGAAACAACCAAGTTAATACTATTGCACTAAAGAAATTAATTTTAAATTACTAAAGAAAAATAAAGTAATACACCTATAAGCTACTCCATCTACTTACTATACAGCCCTTCCTTTGCTAAAAGATACTCTCTCTCTCTCTCTCTCTATATATATATATATATATATATATATATATATATCATTACAATGACAGTCATTTACGTTAAAGGTATGTACAGTTGCCAAAATAACAGCTTACAAAGTCGGAATACAATTTGAGAGAGAGAGTCAGAGAGTGTATATCTTTAAATAGTTAAGTGTATATCTGTAACTATCACCAAAAGTAGAGTACATCTTTGAAGTGTTATTCTTCTTGCCAGTAAAGCTTTTTCAATATTAAGATATGAATGCATGAGTCATTCAATCATGATGACCATGAGGAGATGTTGCACTTTATCTTTGTAATAGAGCCTGCCACATTATATATACGCTTGCATATATATATATAAATTATAATACATGCATGATGCATGTCTCATAATACTTGACAGCAAAACTAATTATGATTAATAAGTTAAACATGTTTAGAACATTATGTGATTAATATGCTTTTAATATTCAAATCTGAGCCATTTATTTGCAATATACTTAAGCCTTATTCTATAACCAATATGAGAACACTATATGGAATTTCTTGAAATTAGCTAGTCAAGGATCATCCACTTTCAGATTTTAAATGACCATGTCATCAAGATGAAAAATTCAAAAAAAAAAAAAAAGGATAAAAAGTTTTGATGAATTAAACTAGATAAGAAAGTGGTACCAAAGAACAACATGCATAATATATATGGAACCAACTTTGGGTTCTGTGGTTTGTATTATATGACGATGTGAACCATCAAAGTGTTTTGAATGCGGGGCTTTTCATGGCAGGTGGGAGGGGACCTCTCTTTCTTATAAAGCTTGTTGGGCCTCAACTTCTGGGACTTTTGTAGGATAGAAGATTGTCCTGCCATGCATATATATTTATATATATATAGTCATCACACATCTATGCATCCACTCTCTTCTAGATCATTAACAAACAAGAACAATTATGAAAAGGGTCAAACCCAAAACATTGACACTGGTCCCCTTCCCAGTAAAAGAGGATGAGTAAGAACATTATAAAGTAAGCTAAAGCTAGCATAGCATGTATATAAATTAAGCCCATGCATGGATGTCAAATATAATGGAGATCATAAAAATCTGAAGAAGAAAACTCATATATACTGTTAACCCAACTCCAAAAGGGAATAGATGCTTTCGTCTTTGACAATCAAAGGAAGATTCTTCTCCCAAAAATTCAAAACTTATGGCTTCTAATTTGTACACATATGTAATGTATAGGGGAATTGATTAATCACTATTTTTTTTTTTCGGTAAGTAACTAATCTCTATTTTCACCAAAACTTATTGATTACTTTTCATTTACGATTTAGTTGATAATAAAAGGAACATTACCCAGTTTGGTATGGCTAATCATGATTGCTAACCCTATTGGAAGGGTCGAATAATTTTAAGGGTAAATTACACTAGTCTCCTCTTTAGTTTAGATTTATTACACCCGCCTCCTTTATGTTTTGGTATATTACAGTTACTCCATTCTAGGTGACGAGCGTTAGCGTCGGTTAACAGAGCATGTGAAATTACCCTTATGCCCTTATTATTATATAAATAAATTTAACTGAAAAATCTAAAAGTTGCAATTATTTTTATACCCTTACTTTGATTCACTTTAGTTGGGGTATAATTATATTTTGGCACATGATGCATTGGACAAAAGTGTCTTAACAGGAATTTGAAGGTCATACTCGTCATATAATGCTTGAAAATTAGTCATGTCGGCATCTTAACTTAACTGGATGCGTTTGTTACAAACAAAAAATGATTGTAATATGCCAAAACAGATGGAAGACGAATGTAATAAACCCTAACTACAGACGAGGTTAGTCTAATTTATCCTAATATTAATACAAACATAATATTTTATTTTGTTTATATAAAATAATCGCTCTAAAAATTGAATAAGATATTCTTATGCTAGTGCAAAGTAATGTCATTCAAGCTAGTTTGAGACAATTAGTTTCGAGTCTAAAAGATAGAATTCAGAAGTGACCCACCGACCCATGTCTATCAGACAAATTAAGGAGTATAATTTAGTGGTAGCTCCTCAAACTCTCAAATGAGAGGTGAGAGTAAGTTGTGTGATTTTATTACAAAAACAAAAACAAAACAAAAAACAACCTATTTAGATTTGGAGATTTCTAGTGGAGTTAGTGATAGAATTGTTGTCCAACATTACATTCATTCATCCAAATGGGTAATATTAATACAAACATAATATTTAACTTTGTTTGTATAAAATGATTGCTCTAAAGATTGAAACGGACATTCTTATGCTTGTGCACAAAGTAATGTTATTCAAGCTCGTTTGAGACAATTAGTTTTGAGTACTCTAAAAGATGGAATTCAGAAGTGACCCCGACCCCATGTCTATTAAAAAGAGAGAAAATAAAAAATATGAAACATTAGTTATGAGAGAAAAAAAAATAAAAGAGAGGTTTTCTGTATTTATGTTTGGATGAATTATGAGAAAATAATAATAATAATAATAATAATAATAATAATAAATGATAACATTCTTGTTTGGAAAAGCTAAAAGAGAGAAAAAATAACAAACTATTTTAACCAATTTACTATCATACTCATTTGTCTTTTAAAATGTTACGGTGAGTTTTGATATTACAAAAGTTTTACTTATGCTTCGTTTGGTAGGAAGGAAGAAAGAGGGGTGGAGGGAAGATAGGAGGGAATGAGCAAATATTATTCGTTTGGTAGAGAAGATGCAAGAAGAAAAGAGAAAAGAGGATAAATGAGTCATCTTTCCTCTTTCACAAATTTTCATCCCTCCAATTTGGACGGAAAACATGAAAGAAGAAAAGTAAACCTATTATAAATATTTTAAATTACAAAACATCTTTTTTTTCCTTCTCTCCTAACAAACAAAATAAGGTATTATATGTTTCTCTTCTCTTCCATCCAATCAAACAAAAAGAGATAAAAACGTAATCTCTTCTCTAGGATCTCTCATCCATCTCTCCTTCTCTTCCTTCCATCCAATTTTCTTCCTTCCTACCAAACGAAGCATTAAAGTTTTATCCTTTCTCTCCAAATCTTCTCACTTATGGAATGATAGCAAATGAAAGATTTGGAAGAATAAGATATCCCTCAAAATCTCTCCTTATCATTTCTTTTCTCTCCTTATTAACAAACCAAACATAAAAAAACACTATCTCTCCCTTTCTTTTCTTTTCTTTCCAATTCCATACAAATCAAGGAGTATAATATAGTGGTATCTCTTCGAACTCCCAAATGAGAGGTGAGAGTAAGTTGTGTGATCTTGTTGGAAAAAAAAAAAAAGTAACCTATTTAGATTTGGAGATTCCTAGTGGGGTTAGCGTTAGAATCGCTGTCCAACATTACAACCATTCATCCAAGCAAAAGTTGAGGTTTAACTTTTGGTTCATTATGTTTTTGAACCTTAAATTATTAACGCAATCATATCTCGGAATAGTAGATTGGTTTAGATTTTTAAGGGAATGTATGTTTGCTTGAAATTTAAGCATCTTTATATGCTTTAGAGAATTTATTCTCAAGGATAAATGAATATATTCCTTATGACGGTGAATTTGTGGGACCGATATATATATATATATATATATATATATATATATATATTGTAGAATAAGAACACTTTACTTCTTCCTTTTCTATCGAGTCTCTCCACTGGAATCGATGATGAAATGTCTACCTTTATCATCCTGAACTAAATGCAATCCAAGTGATTGACGAATCAATGATAGCGTTCTAACACATTTATTTAGGATTTCTCTAAAAAAACGCTGAATATTTAAACTCTAAATTTGGAACACCTACAAGCCTCATAGCTACGTGGTGGAGCCACAGCTTTGGGTAAACATAACTCATACTTAAAGATGATAACGGCCATCTTCGTTCAAAACCATTTAACCATCTCTTATAATTATTCTAAATAGATTGGACCCGATATTTTGTCATCCTTAATCAATATCATTTTTAATTTTTATTTTTATTTTTTTTTAATGAGTAGTTAATAAAATATTTACTTTCTTTGAACATATTTTTGTCTAATATTTATTTACTTGCATTTTCTTAAACTTCAACCAAACCTAATTTTACTTGCTAACATGTGTCCGTCCATTTACATTCCTAACTAACTAATGCATACATTATTATGCATGCCCCGAACCCCAATTATCCAAAATCATACAAGAGTCAACCGGATATTCGAGTTGTGATAATGGTCCATTCGCGCGAATTTTCCTCCAACAAATAATTATTTTCTTGTACAAAAAATTATTTATCAACTTTTAAAAATTTACACAATTAATATCCTTACATCTCAAATCTCCAACCTCAATAAAAATTACACAATTCAATAAAATTTAAAACATATCCATCTCAACTTGTGATCCTTCGAGCCCAATGAAAGAATCACTCATTGTAAATTTCAAGGGCATCAAAGTGATCCGAACTCGGCTTAACATAAACTGGACCAGCCTAGCCCAGCCCAGTTCAGCCCAAGTACTTTTATCATAATTTATATTTTCAGTATAAATATATTATATTATATTTTCAACTGTTCTATTTACCGGAGTTCTTTCAAAACCTAAAAAACATTTGAGTTGTTCCTCCTTTCAGATGAGTCTGCACTTCAATTCTATGGTAATGAGGGAATGTAGTAGCAGTTTTTGGGTTGACAACTATTTTCGCCATCTTCTATGATTGCATGAGAGTGGAAGCAAATATTCATAAATCTGCAACGTTTTTTTCTTTGACGTGGTTTGATGCATAGGATCACAAATCAGACCATACCTAATCATGAATGCAGTTTAATAGTTCATCTTTTCACTAAAATCAACCTCTTCAAATATTCTCTTTTTTTAAACAAATTTAAAATTACAGACAGCTTTCGACCCTTTTTTTGGTTTCTGTATACGAGATGATGCACTCCTGACTTATTTCACATTCTTTTCTGTATACGATACGAGATAAGATGCCCAGAGTACTGCAATTGTGCAAGAACCTATTTAGCCCAAAGTACTGCAATTGTGTAAGAGCCTATAAACGAAAAAATTATTACATGGTCCCGGCTAATCACAAAAAGACACATTATCAAATGTGCTAGCCTTTTTTTAACTTTTTGGTTGTGCGCCTTTTTGTTATTGGCCGAGACCATGTAGTCCCGGACTGTGGTAACACTTAATCTATAGCCATTGATGTCTCCAATAATGGCTTGTATGATTGTATCTTGTTCCAAGTAGTTTATTCTATTATTTTTAACTAAACTTTTGATAGAAATTGGAAGCCAAAATATAAATTAAATGACTGCAATTGTATTGGAAACTATCCTTGATATTATACACTGAACTTTCTGATGTCACCCTTGCCACATAAATCAAATTCCAAATAAACAAAATGCTTCCAACTGAGGTTCTATATGAAGAGATTCAATTCGAAAAGCTTAATACACAATATTACATGCACCATCGTGAATGGGTAATACCTGGGCATCTGAACAAGTATCATAAGCTTGCTTAGTGACCTCCTGGGTTCCGATTCCATGACAAATAAGATGGATCTCCAAGTCGCCTGAAAGAGAAGAGAGCATTAATTTCCATCCCAAAATCAGGTTGCACATTTCCCTAAATAGTCTACTGTTTCCACAAATTCAATTTAACCCTTTCCTGGGCATGGTCTCGGGGATACTACTTTGAGATCTCAGCGATATTTATGGTTTGTGGATGATCAATATCCAAGTTTATGTTGTAGCCACGTGTCGAAAGGGCATCTGGTTGGAATGGTTCCTTGCTACCGGAAAAAAAAAAAATACCCTTTCTTGGGTGCAAAAGGGAGGATGAACTAGGTCTAGAAAGAGGATTTCGGTAGACAAAGCAGATGTGTTTATTCATGCATAAGTGTAGGTGCCCAAACAGACCTCTTTAAATTATTATACATGCTACATATCATCAAGTGTAATATTCAACTATTCTAAAACAAGGTGAGGTCGGTTATGTGCCTTTCGACATGAAATTAAAGTCCATGATGAGCAATAGAATAAACCCAGTCATCTATTCATTACACTGTTGTACCAATGCAACTGCAGTAACCTGGCATATGTTACCAGATCTAGAGCTAAACATAAAACTATACTATAACATCAACATCTCATTTAGTCCATAGACTTTCAATTTCAAAATTGTTATTTCTAATTATGTTACTTACAAAGTTACAATGTGTAGCTCAACTAAGATAGTTGGATTAGTGTCTTAAGAAACAAGATAAACTGCTTATTAGAGTGTCGATCAAAATATTATAAGGTAGAAGTTGACATGTGCAAAAAGTGGAAGGCTAAAGATAACTGTGCCCTCAAATGCACAAGATAAGCTCTCCCACGATTCAATAAGAATTCCAGCTCAGTTTTGTAAACACTGGCTGATCAACTTGCAGGAGCCAAATAACTCCAACCAGCAAAATAAAAAAACACAACTGCTGTAAAAAGTTGGACATCGCTCAAGCTTAATCCCAATGCATTGGGGGTTGAAATCTCATTCGTTTCCCATGAACTGGGTAAGCATGGGTATAAGAACCACAACTACAATCTACTGAGAGAAGGGGAACCGCAAATTTAGCATATGAGGGGGATCCATTCAATAGCCTGACTTTTGAGGTAGGAAAATTTACCTTGGCTTAACTAGATATATGATTGTGAAAGACATAGCCAGAAAGAAGCACAATCCACCAACAGTAAGATATGCAATACCAAGAAAGTCATTCTTCCCGCCTAGCCAGCTGGCAGTAGAAAGCACAAGCTTCTTCTTGCCTTTGAAACTATACGTGTTGTAATTGTTCTCTAATGTCACCTGTATGACTTCATCTGCCTGAAGATCCACCTCTATCTTCCCATACAATTTCCTAAAAGTTGGAAGAGCTGCAGTTCGCATCCAAACAATGAGATCTTCCTGGTCACTCAACTGTTGCACAAAACACATTCATACAGTAGTGTTAGCCTCATCAACAGTAGCAATTTCAGTTAAGAATGAGTTTAATCGTCACCAGAATAATTTCTAATGACTCGTTACAAACTTTTTAGAAAATACTATAGGAAAATAATATAATATGGCGTCATGTCATTTCTCAAGTGACTCCAAGCAAAAACAGGTAACAAATGCTCATGAGAGAAGTAAGACTAAACCTTTTTTTAAAAGTTGAAGAGAATTAAGCAGTAAAAGTAAATATCTAAGAACTAGATTCCAGCTTAGGTTTCTTTCTGCATTTTAAAAGAAGTTTGAGACAGAAAGTTAATCCCAGCATTTTAAAAGAAGTTTGAGATAGACAAATTTCTTTATTTTGGAAAATAAAATTTATTTGAGACGAAAAATTAATCGACAAACATGAGAATATTATGATTCCCAATTAACTATTTACTTAATTTTAACTCTATTTTCCAGGGAAATTCACAAGATCCTGAAATGCTTCTAAGCACACTCCAAATAATAGAGTGGGTAACGTATTACCATGTAGGAATATATCACGAAAAATAAAAACCGTTTAGCTGATATTTCAAGCAAGAACTGCAAATATATTACCATATTGAGAATAATAAATATTTTCAAAAGACACCAATCATGAGAACTAAAAGCTTTCTAAGAAAATGCAAAAAAAAAAAGAAGAAAAAAAAAGACAGAAATAAAGAAGGAAAAAAGAATGGTATAACAATAAATTATGACCAAGGCATTGGCTGTAAAGTACAAAATAAGGTACTTGGAAAATAAATCAAATATTTAGCACTCTTTAGAAATAGAGAGAAATTGTGGGTAAAGACTTACTGGTATGGATGGATTGAGACGTGCACCACCTATAAGAGTTCCATTCTGAAAATTTGTAGGATAAACATCTTTCCCAAACTTGTGATTCCTATCGCTCTTCCAAGAGATGCCCTTCTTGTTAACTGTCAACATCTTGTTGTTGCGGGAGAAGCTATATGTGTCATTAAACAAACTCCAAGCTATAAGACCACAAGGCACAATCGACATGTTATTCGCATTATCTTCAGGTTTGCAATCGCTAACTTCATTTGCACTACTGTTAGATCTCAGCTGCTCATCACTTCGGCTCTTTACATACCTAGAAAACCCATCATCATGTGATGCCCAAAATTTGTGAAACGTAGCCATCATTTTTCAATTACTTAAGAAATGGAAGGGAAAAAAATAGAAACATTTCCTACTGTTCAGCTAGGAAACAACTTATGCATAAAGTGAGTGCCGCGGAAATGTGAATGTTGAGATAGACGTGCAGTAAGACTAGAAAGGATAGAATTAGGAATGATCACATTCAGGAGATGGTTGGAGTAGCACAAATTGAAAATAAAATGAGAGAAAATCAGTTAAGATGGTTTGAACATGTGTAAAGAAGACATTTAACTGCGCCAATTAGGAAGAGTGACATAGTCCACATTGAGGGTAATACTAGGGGAAGAGGAAGACCAAAGTTAACATGGGTAGAGTTAGTAAAGAAGGATATAATAGCATGTGGTTTGATTGAGACTATGGCCTTAGATAGAGTGGAATAGAAACATAGGATTCATGTAGTCGACCCCAGGTCGTTGTCGTATTTCCTACTGTTCATCAATGAACCAGAAAGGTATGATTTTGTTCAGGCAATAAAACAAAATCAAGTAAATGATCACAACACTTTTGGATGAATCACATTATTGATGTGAACTGTAATATAAAGATGTTATACTATTATATTTTTGTGGTCAAGAACCTTGAGAAAATTGTAGCAAATAAACAACCTCCATCTAGAGCTGAAATTCCATGACAAACATCAAGGTTATTTTCTTCAATTTAAAGATGTAGAAGTTGCAATCATCTAGTATTAAACATCATATGCTGCAACTATAATGAAATTTGCAATCATCTAGTATTAAACATCATAAGCTTCAACTATAATGACAGCCAAAAATTCCCTTCTAGTCATATTGGATAAATTACCCTGACCTCATCTAAGGTTTGCAACTTGCACCCATGCATTAAAATTTTGCGAAAATTACTCTGACATTGTCAGAGTTAGAAAGCCTGACGTCCCCAAACAGCTGATGCAAATTGACAAATTTACCCTCATTAATTTTGTAGCCATAAATCTAAAATGTTGACATGATCTCAAAGGGTGCAAGTATGAAACTAACCCAAATGAAAATTATGGATTTCCATACCTCAAAGCCTAAAGGAAGTGCATCTCTCTCTGAAAGAAAAGAAAGGAACACCGCTGACTGTTGTGGCTGATCAGTTTGAGTTTTAAAGAAGCTTTATTGTGTTGGGGTTCCACGTTTGTTCTTTCCTTCGTTTATGAGGAATCACTCTTTCTACATGAGTACATCGTCTCTCTCTCTCTCTCTAACATATATATATATAAATATATGCATGTAGACATTTATATTTATATATCATATCTATTCTACTGATTTTCCTCTCCTTCAGTCTCGATTTGATTACATATTTCAGCCTGCTACTTGAAATTCTGTAGGTTTCCTTGACTTATCAAAAATAAATAAATAAAAATCTATAGGTTTCCTTTGAAATTGATTTTGTGGCACGGAACAGAGAATTTCTTAGATTCAATGAGTTGATTTCTGAATGAAAAAAATCTCTAGTACATATTTATTCATACCTTTCAGTTTCAAGTTGAACTCACGGAAATTTATAAATTGCAGTTTCTGAGACATATTCGAATTCCAAGGCAACTCTGATGGCCGTAAAAGAAGAAAAGAAAGGAAAAGAACGCCAATGACCAACTGCGAACTAGAACGAAAACAAACAACTGTCGTGTTTAAATGGGAGTTAAGATTTTTGGGATCTTGAAAATAGTTGTTTCTGTGATGTAAAAGCAAAGAAAAACAAACGAGAAAGGGACAGATAAAGAGAAGAAACACATTGTGAAATTATGGAAAGAAAAGAAACACATTGTGACAGATTCCTGGACAGTTGAGACCCCCTTAGAGCTCAATATTCGTTACACTTCCTCAGATGGTGTTCCCTTAGCTGATCCTACTTTGCATCGAGTTCTGGTTGGCAGTAACTCGACCTGATCTTACCTATGCAGTTCACATTGTCAATCAATTTGTGTCTTCTCCTACTACTTAATTGGGTTGTTGCTCTTCACATTTTGCGCTATCTCCGGGGTACTTTACATCAGAGTTTGTTGTTTTCTTCTACCTCTGTTTTGGAACTTCGAGCCTTTTCTGATGCTGACTGGGCTAGAGTCCACTGATCGTAAGTCAACTACTGGCTTTTGTGTTTATCTAGGTGATTCTTTCATCTCCTGCAAAAGTAAGAAGCAGACAATTGTTGCTCGCTCCTTTATTGATATGGCTGCTACTACAGCGGAGATAGTTTTTGGCTTAGATGGTTGCTTGTTGATATGGGTGTCTCTTTCGGTGCCTACTCCTATGTTCTGTGATAACAAGAGTGCCATTCAGACTGCTCATAACTCTGTCTTTCATGAGCATACAAAGCATATTGAGATTGACTGTCACTTTGTGCGCCATCATCTACAACTTGGCACTATCTCTCTACCATATGTCTCCCCTACTATGCAGTTTGGCTGACTTCTTCACGACGTCCCACACTATTATTCATTTTCGTTTTCTTCTAGACAAACTCTTGATGCTTCTCACAATCACATCGTGAGTTTGAGAGGGGTGTTAGAGAATATTTTTCTTGTATATGGGCAGATTAGTCTTTCTCTTTTGGTCACCCTTTTAGGGCATTATATATTCTTGTGTTGGTCATATTTTGTATAGACTTACAATTAAATATAGAGACATGTGTTTCGTTTCTTACACCCCCCTACCGTCAATGTGTTGTTGAGAGATAAAAGTTACTTTAGTTGTGCATGTCAAGTGACCAACAAATATTCTTTTAAAAGAAGAAAAAGCCCAAATCACTGTCTCACTCGTCATTTCCAGCCCCTCTCTCTCTACATCACTCTATCTATATATATGAACTCGGTTTGCATCCCCTCTCTCCTGATTTGTTGAAATTATGCATAGTGTGTATGTGTGTATATGTACATGTGAAGAACAACATGATCTGCAGTGATAAGGGAACTAGCTATGATGATAAAGAAACAGGAGAGAGCCAATCCACATCATCAACTTAATAACACACAATGTCGTAGTTTTATTTAAGGGTAAAAACGTCATTTGCTCTTTCGGTTAACGGTAGCTGACGGGCATGTCCGAGAGGGGGTGGGGGGTGGGGGAGGATCTGGTGGCAGTGGAGGGGTGGAGAAGAGAGAGAGCATAAGAGGTGGCGGTGGACTGCAGAGGAGAGAAAAGAAGAGACGAAATAGAGAACTTTAGACTGAAGAATTTTTGAAGAAATAAAGAGTAAGGTATGAATAGAAAATTAAGAAGAAGAGAATTTGTCCATTCCAAATGGTTACATTTGAAAATTAAAATAATGTGCTACAGTCATTTTGTTACATAGGACATTTTCGGCATTCAAGACAAATAAATCCATTAATGGCCTTAACAAATCCCTAACGCCTTTGGGTTAACTGTACTTTTAGTCTTTTATCCTAAATCTCAGAGAAGATTGATCACAATTTTAACCAAAGTTTAAAGTGAGAGTGCAAGTCAAAGGGAGGTCAGGGTAATTTACCATTTCTTTTTCCATTTTGTGTTAAGTTTGCAATATGGATTTTTTATAAACAATCTTTTTGGTTCTACTTTCCATCAATATAAAATGCACAAAATAAAAGGAAATGTAGCAAAAGAAAGTAATTGGGAAAGACACATAAGATTATGCATGCCTTTTTTTTTTCTTTTCGGAAGTTAGATTATGCATGCTTTTTGTTATCTATGCAAGACACTAAATGGTGTGGGTGTGTGTGTGTACAGATGGCCCATTTTTTGTAGATAATTTCTCACCAAAGAAAAAATGCTAAGTAAATAGTCATCTACTTCACTTAAAAGAATTTCATAATTTAGCAAGTCAAAAGATATGTATCCGTGTTCAAAGAACATTTGTAATTTTTTTTTTTTTCCCTGAACCATTTCCCAGACTCATTTTGCTTCATGGAATGCAAATGTGAGGAAAAGAAAATTCTATTGTGCTCCAGAAACAATTGTAATGGGAGTTTTTCTAAGGCCCTATTTGGTAACACTTCCGATTTCAGCTTTCATTTTCATTTTTTTGGAAGTCACAGCAGAAATTATGTTTGGTAACGCAATTTTCATTTCTGAAAAAATGAAAGTGATGTCAAAATTTTGACTACTCTTAGACATAATTTGAAAACTTCATAACGAAGCTTTTAGTTTCAGTTTTCATTTTTCAGTTCAAGTTTTCATTTCTTATTTTTTTTATAAAATACAATAAATAAAAATTTTGGTTACTCAAAAGTATAAATATAATAAAATAAATACAATAAATTAAAATTTAATAAAAAAAGAATAAAAAAATATAAAATAAAATAAATAAATAAATTGATTGCTCAAAAAATATAAATATAAAAAATAAAATACAATAAATAAAAAAATATAAATAACAATAAAATGTTTGGTTCATGAAAAAAATATAAATAAAATACAATAAATACAAAATTATAAGTAAGAATAAAAAACTTTTATAAATACAATAAATAAATATATATAAATATAAAGATATATATATATAATAATAATAACATATATAAATATAAAGATATATAATAATATATATATATATATAAATATAAAGATATATATAAGAAAAAATACAATAAAATAAGAGCTATATAAATACAAATATTGAATATTATAAGAGCTATATAAATACAAATATTGAATATAAAAATATAAAAAAAAATAAAAAGAGTATATATAATAATATATGACAATAACCAAAAACATGCTAATTTAGACTATAATTTGGAGATGGGAGACGATATTTGCACTCTCCTTTTCTCCGATTACACTCCACTTACTTTTTTCTTTTAAATGAAATGACAAGAAGGTCCCTAAACTCATTAATGAATCATCTCTAATTTTATAATACCACAACTACCCTTTATATTATAAACTTTAACTTTTTTTACATTCTTTACTTCCTTTAGGCTCCGTTTGTTTCAACGTAAAATATTTTCTGAAAAATATTTTAAAAGAATTTCGGTGTTTGATTGCATATTTTAAAAAGAAAAATGTTATACCCGTAAAACATATTCACACCAAAATGTTTGGATTGATGCAACCAATCCATAAAATATTGAATAGGTAGCTTGGTTGATGCTACTGATCACCAAATATTTACTTTGAAACAAACGGAGCCTAATTACTTTTTTTTTTGTTCCTGTCAAAAGAGATAAATTTTTTTCTTGGGTATTTTTTTTGGTCCTATCAAAAGAGATAATTTAGTCACAGAGATAACTTTTTTTTTAGATCTTGTCAAAAGATATAATTTATTCAATAGAGATAAAAAAATTTTGGCCTTTTATTTATTTTTTGCGTACTATATTTTTTTTTTTGGATCCTGCCAAAGGAGATAATTTATTCAACAGATATAACTTTTTTGTAGGCCCTATCAAAAGAGATAATTAAGATAAAAAAAAATTAGGTCCTTTTTTCTTTTTGCAGTGTACTTTTTTTTTTTTTTGATCATGTGAAAAGAGATCATTTATTCAATAAAGATAAAAAAATTCGGGTATTTTTTTTTTCTGTTCTTGTCAAAAGAGATAATTTATTCAACAAAGATAAAAAAAATTTTGGGTCATATAAAAAATATAATTTATTCAACATAGATAATGTTTTATTTTTTTTATCATGTCAAAAGATATAACTCTTTTTTTAGTCTTCTTTTTTGGTATTTGTTCTATTCTGTCAAAAGAAGCCAAAAACATTAAAGATAGGGGAGAGAGAGAGGGGATATCTGAAAGGGTATTTGTGTAGTTTGAAAAAAAAATATTCAACCACTTGTAAAGTTAGGGCTAGAAATGTCATTGCTTTTAAGATGAGAGTGTAAATGTAGAAAAGGGAAGTACGAATATCGCCTCCCGTTGGAAATTAGATCCTCAAATAGCTTGAATTTATGACAAT
The DNA here is from genome assembly GCA_026545225.1 of Cornus controversa. NCBI lineage: Eukaryota > Viridiplantae > Streptophyta > Magnoliopsida > Cornales > Cornaceae > Cornus > Cornus controversa. The sequence goes on from CM048847.1 coordinate 62,035,474, forward strand.
TACCAAAAACATGCAAATGAATAAAATATTTTGTTTTTGAAAATAAATTTTGGGTTACCAAACATATTTTCAGAATACTGCTTTTAAAATTTTAACAGTAGATAACGTTATCAAACGGATTCTGCTTTTGACAGAAATGGCAGCACAACAGGTTTCTAGAATCCATTTTTCAAGAATTAGAAAATAAAATCCAACAGCATTACCAAACAGCCCCTAACCTTCCCAGATTTACATTCCAGTATTACCAACTACAACGGTTAACCTTATAATGCAGAAGAGCCACTATTATATAGTCTTTCCTATATGGTAATAAAACCACCATAAAATTCGCCTCGCCAAATATTTTAGTCAATAAGCAAACCCTAGATCAATGAGGTCAAGTGTTGATAGCATGACATGTTGTAGAAAATTTAATAAGGTAATTTTTGTGTACCACGTCATTGATCACGGCCCATAGGACTACTGTTAGAGTGGTCTTCTTTGTCCCACATTGGATCCAAATGAGAAAGAGAATGGGTATAAATGGGCGGGCAGATAACACTACCCAATAGATTAGGCTTTCGGATCATTGGTAATCGTCCGACCCATTACAGTTGATATCAAAGTCAAACCCAGTTCTTGATCCGGTGCCACGTCTAGCGCTCACCCGAGTAAAGTTTGGGTCCGGGTCGTTACTAGGTCCTCCCATTGTGAGGGGGGACAAGTAGGCAAGGTGGTCCAACCGCAATAAAGGCATTGCGAGTTCGGATGGGGGAGAATGTTATAGTGGTCTTCTTTGTCCCACATCGGATCCGAATGGGAAAGAGAATGGGTATAAATGGGCGGGTAGGCAACACTACCTAAAAACTTAGGTTTTTGAATCATTGGTAAACACCCGACCCGTTACAACCACCATGGTCCTGATGTTCCTAATATTTCATAATACTAAAGCTTCAATGAACAAAAGGATGTATAACAAATCACACACACAATTAAACATTTTATAAATTTCATTTTATATTTTGGCCAATTACAATTAGCAGAGGAAATGGCAAGGCATGTTACAAGTACCTGCGATGATTCTGGTAGAAGTTATCAAGCTGATAATACACATAAATAGGCTGCTTCATAAGCTTTGGCACCTGGTATGATTCAAAATTGATAAATTTAACTATAGAGAATCCTCAAGAATTAAGTTCTCAATCTAATACCTAGATTAGAATCCAAAACTTCAAAGCACGTGATAACAATAAGAATAGTTGTAATAATAATGCACCTGATATGATTCAAAAAGTTAATAAATTTAACTATAGTGAAACCTCAAGAATTAAGGTTTCACACTTACAAGTAGATTAGAAACCAAATTTTCAAAGGAAATCATCATCATAATTAAAATAATAAAAAACAATAACAACAACAACAATAATATAATAATATACAAGATATGATTCAAAATTTTAATTATTCCAATCATGGTGAAACCACAAGAACTATTTTTTCACTCTTATACCAAGATTAGAGACCAAATCTTCAAAGAACAAAGAAGAAGAAGCTTACTCTCAGTGTTCTGTTGCAGGTTTTATTTCCGGAGCTTTGTATATATTTGACCTTATCACTCCACGAACCAGGTGGCACGCACTCACTTTCATACCGATCAATGATTTCTACAACCTAATGGATAGAAGAGAACCCATGGTCAATGGAATGAGAAAAAATATAAAGGAAAATGCAGAAGGGTTTGGTTGGTTTGAGCGTACATCCCGGGAAGCAAACAGGGAAGCAACTCCAATGGGAATGAAGACTATGCTAACAAGCATGAATGCTGAAATCACCTGCAAAGAGAAGGAGATCATCAGATAAAGACTAAAATGCTTATGAATCATCAAGTAGGCATTAGAAATTCACAGAAGTAATGAAAACTAAACTTACCCATTTTGGTGTAAGAATCGGCTTGCAAGCTGGAAGTTCCTGTTGAGTAAATCTTGAATCTGTAAGGGAAGAAATTGAAGAGGGATTCTTTTATATCATCAAGGAGCATGTTATGGTCCATAAAAATTGTAATCTTGGTACTGCTTCGTGTAATATGAAGAGCAAAGAGAGCCTCTAATGCATAAAAGAAGTACATAAGACGAAAACTGAGATGTTATTTGCTTCAAAGCTACCTGAATTAAATCAAGTGTAAAAGGAAAAATTATGGAAAACTTGTAATACACAAGGAAAGAAATCCCTGTAGAAGAAGGAAAAACAGAAAAGTTCCCTATAACAAAGCTAATTGAAATGCATCAATGTTTTAAGTAAACTAATAAATATTTAAATTGAACTTTCAAAAAAATATATGTTTAAATTGAAAGCTTATTTGGCAAATATTCACCAAAGATAAAATTATTGAAAGAGCATATCGGATGGTCAAAGAAAAAAGAATTATAATACGGTGGAACATAGTCCAGAAAATTGATTGAGAGCACATGGTGACTCAAGACATATCAAGTCAAAAACCAAATGTCAAAACATGATTAAAACTGTTCATGATTTTTTAGATACATGGAGTATGTAAACACAGGTGCATAAATAAATTAGTAATTTCTTATTGGTGCATTCAAAAAGATCAGTATCCACCCTGAAAAACAATAATAATAACCAAACATATATATTCCTTTATTTCATTAAGTATTTCCATTTTAGCTCAATAGTCTTTTGAAACTTCTGTCATAAGACGGTAATAGATCACATAGCAAAACTCAAATTAACGAACCCATAAAACCATATCTATCTTGTTGTCTTTACCCATGTTCTTTTTGGCCTTGCTAGTGTCCTTGAAGCAACTTCAATTTGAATCGAATCACTCTTTAGTCCTTATCGATGCATTCATCTTCTAAAGAAACGCAAAATGTATAGAAAAGAAATATCTCATTACTTGGTGGCTGATCATTTACCAATTGATCACTTTTTTGTCGACTTTCAGAATTAAATTCAATAATTTATTCCTTGTCAGAAAATTCCCACTGCACTTTATTCTCAACCAAAAAAAAAGAAGTGAATACCCTGTCTAAATGGGTGACATGATATCTATCCCAAGACAACAATGGGTCAACATGAGTTGCATCCACAACCAAAGGAGCATCATGAGGAACCATTGAACCAATGTTGACAATGACACTGAGGACATATACGGTGACACAAACACAAGACATACAAGTTTTATTCATTTTGGTAATTACAAAACAGACGACATTCATTCATCAATTAGCTAATTCCGTACATAAGATCCGCTTAGAGCTCTAAGTTCTAACTAATATGAGAAACCATATAACTATAATCCCAACTATGAAAATTTATAAAAATATAGCTAAATAACTAAAACCATGATACTAAATACAGCTAAATAGAGAGAAAATCGTAATTGAATATTTAGTTACATATCAACATGTTATTTGCTTCCAGTACTGGTTATTATCCATTACCACATTGCCAGATTAGAGCAAAAGCTGCAAAAGCAATGTTATTGTTATATTTTTGTCAGGCACATTCATAGCCATCCGCAAAAACTTTCCATGTAATTGAAATACAGCATGTCCTAAATTAAAAGGGACACGATGGCGTATCCAATTTGGGTCAAGGATAGAGGCTTCCCCCATACAGGGTGGAATGGGTCGGGTGGAGATGGGGAAGGAGGGCCCCTTCCCATACCCATCTGGTTGCTATCTCCATGGGTAACCGCAACATCTCAGACATGTCTATGACTTAAAAATAGAATTGTTAATTTTAGACATGTCTCGAATGAAACTTGAACATTTGATAATAATTTATTTTCCCACGGAAAAGAGGATAATTGTAAAAATATCAAATAAAAAGTTCATAATAAAAAAATTATATAAAATATTACCATATTTAAAAAATAATAATAGCTTTTACACCCTAATGTCTTTTTAATCCTACTAACTCACCTATCACCAATTTGAAAGAGAGAGAGAACTTGTTGTCTATATGTTCGCAGACATCTTTGCCTTGTAGATTCGAGAAGTAGGGACACAAAACAGCATGATACTGATACAGACATAGCATGAACCATTAGCCCAAGTGCATAAGTAGATATGTGGACATAAATGTCAATGTATGTATCCATTAATACTCCCTCCGCCCCATAACTCTTTTTCATTTTTCCATTTTGGGTAGTCCCAAATTCTTGTCCCTCAATATAAAAAGATTACATACTTCCAAAAATATCCTCCAACTTTTGAAAACTTACTCCAAATAACACTACACTTTAAAGGGTAGTTTTGAAATTTTAAAAGAGAAAAATGGATCAAATGCTTGTCCCCTTAAAAAGTTAAAATTTCAAAGTTGGATAACAATTTTGGGACAGAGGAAGTATATAACAAAGCAAGTGCGCCCAAAGCTAAACCAAACCGAAATTTAATATATATCTGCAACCTGAAGGAGCTTCCATACCACCAAGCCTTCGACTCTAGTGGTATCTCATCCCAAAAGGAAGGTTGAGGGTTCAAATCCCTTTAAGGACAATGTGGGTGTGGGTTGTGTGTGTGTCGACTGTTGAATAACATATTGCAACCTTCAGTGTTACTCTCATGTAATTTTTTAATTGCAACAAATTTGTGTTACAGTCTTGGTGATACGGAGTTGTTTACAGTGCTCATAAATAGATGATAGCCAGAAAACTGAGAAAATAAACCAGTATCTATTCTAGATAGCAGAATCAACAACTTTTGCTGCCTAGATTACACGAACAACTTCTCCAACATCAATTAACCACATACATGATTGCTAGAGCATATTTCCGAGATTAATTCTACAGAATTAGAGTAAGAAAATATTTAATATCAGACTTATAAATTTATGTCAAATCAGACAACGAGTAATACATAGAAAAGCCAAAACCATCTAAGCATAACAACTGCAAACAAAATTCATAGAACCAAGAATCGGATAAAGGTAAGAGCATTCGTCTAGAGTCTAGACTACATATAGATGTGTATGTATGTGACAATGGAACCAATTAAAAGCACTTAACAGAACCCATGAAGATGAAGTATAACTATATAATTGCATCTGGGTGCTCATGGATCGGACCCAAAACCCCAAAACGAATTCCATATCCATAATCTGTGCATGTATATCCAATGAAAAATATGTACAGAAACGCATATGGGTGCTTTTTGATTTAACTAAACCAGCAAACGGGAATAAAAATAGGCTTTAAGATAGAAACATACATTTGGGTCGCTTGGAATTTCTTCTGAGTGCTGACGAATCGGCCGATCCAGGGGCTCCGGAGCTCGATGACGGAGCGTTTGAACTCATCAGAGGAATAGTTTCAGTATTCAAACAGTATCAAAGAAATGACTTGAAATTCTAGAGAAGGGATTTTGTAGTTCTCTGGAGTTTCAATCTCTCTCTCCTTCAACTTCAAATTGTAAATTGAAAAACAAAAGGCAACCAACAATCCCTGTCCATCTGGAAGGAGAAAGCAAGAAGAGTCGACGAGAGAAGACAAAGAAAGACCGACGAAAGGGCAAAACCAAAACGCGGTTTGGGGTTTGGACCCGGTTTATTTGATTGAAATTCCAAATAATTCCTCCGTTTTCTCCTTATATAAATCTCACTTTTTTATCGGTATTCACGTGCACATTAAAATATTACACGATGAATTCAAAATATAATTTGAATTTATTTTTAATTTGACTCACTTTAAAATGTGGTTCAATGAGTCAAATAATTCAAAATTCAGACCCACCACAAATAAATGAATCATGGGTTGATCCAAATTGTCTAAAAATTCTAAACCCACTAAAAAATGGGTCAAAGATAATTGATATATATGTATAAATATTTATCATCAAAGATATATATATATATAATTGGATAATTTCAAAAATAAAGAAGTTGATAGTTTGTCCCTCTAAGAAGTCTATAAATAAAGGTATTGACAGAATAGAGGGGGAGAAGACTCTGACAGAATATTGAAACTCTATCAGACTCTGCCTTCAATCAGTACTTAAAGCACTAAAGACATCCGTTCATCCAACCCTTAAATATTTGAAAACAACAACAATAAACACATTCAAAGTCGTGTGGTTCTTCCTCCATGATTCAAGAAATTCAAAAAATCATCAACAAAACTATTAGAGATCAAGCTTTTTCAGCTCTCGATCAAAAATTTTCACCGATTTTCTTCAATAACAAACACTTGAAGAGGACTCTCAACCACCCGATTTAAGATTAAGCTCCAATAGCCCTTGAATTCAGAGAAAAAGAACCAAAAGACTCTCAGAGAAATCTGAAACTCTACAGGATTCTTCACTCAAAATCAAAAGTTCCAAAACATCTAAACCATGAAGGAGAAGAACAACAAGCACATCATCTACGTGTCATTTCACCAAAGTTTCAATCTAATTCAAGATCAAGCTCCAGCAGCCCTTAAACCAGAATCACTAAAGAGATCGAATTAGATAAATTTATTTTTCTTCTGTAAAGATCTACAGAGATTTGTAACCCATATTTTTTTAAATTAATATATTTGATATATTTGTCCACGTGTTTTGATCCTATTCTCATATTTGAAATTTGTGTGTACAAATTTCTGGCATGCCCGGTGGGACAATCTATGTCTCCTACATCACACATCCCAAACTCCGTTAGTTAGAATCTATGGCTTCTCCCAATGTTCTGACTACAAACAAGAAAACATCAAAAGACACCATTGTTGCATTGGCCAACATAAAAACTAGCGCAAGCAGTGGCGAGAACACTAGGAACCCGTCTAGTGCTAACAGTACCTCAACAGGTCTGATGACACGTAGTAAGACCAGAGTAATTGTTTCGCTCAAGAATCAGCAAGATTTGGTGAAAACCAATCCTGCTAAACCAATGGATGTGAAAACTAAATATTTTAATACCATTGATCCTCAGGGGGCAAAGAATTCTGATGTTATTTCAAAAAAGTCAGTGCCACCACATGCACCCCATTTTGTCTCTGACTCCAACTCTAGCGTTGGTTTGCTCTCAAAGTCGTTACTTGAGATTTCAGAATAATCGGTCACTTCAAATAATATTGGCCCTCAAGGACTTTCCTATTTGAATGTTGTCGCAACTATGATGACTGGAACAACCTCGGTGGAATACCAACTAGCAATGATAGCAATCGTAATTGAAAATCTCAATAAAACTGTTGAAGAAAAGACTTACAGATCGCTGCGTTAATAAGTAAGCTTGAAATCCAAAATCCTGATAAGTCAACACAACTGCCTGTGAATACTTCAAAGTCATCCCTTCAAACTGTCTAATCAAAAGATCGTCGTCACACATCTGTGTCAGGACATGTGGCTGACGAAACTAACCGTGCTTCACCACAACAATTGCAGGATATAATAATGAACATAATCCGAGCATAGTATGGTGGCGCCCCTCAAAACACTCTCATGTACTCAAAACCCTACACTGAAAGAATTGACAGCTTAAAAATGCCAGTGGGATATCAATCACCAAAGTTTCAATAATTTGATAGAAGAGGCAATCCCAAACAACATCTTGCGCACTTCGTGGAGACCTATAGTAATGCTGGCACCGAAGGGAGCCTCTTAGTTAAGCAATTTGTTCGTTCCCTCAAAGGGAATGCATTTTATTGATACACGGACCTCAAAGCTGGGAGTATTGACTGTTGGGAGAAGATGGAGCGAGAGTTTCTCAATCACTTCTATAATACTCACAGAATAGTAAGTATGCTAGAACTCACTAACACTAAACAAATGAAGGACGAGTTTGCGATTGATTATATCAACCGTTGACGAGCTATCTTGATTGCAAATATCATATTTTTGAAGTCTCACCAGTTGAAATGTGTATGTAAGGCATGCATTGGGAGTTTTTTTACATTTTACAAGAAATCAAGCCTTGTACATTTGAAGAACTGGTTACTCGTGCACACTTCGTGGAGACCTATAATAATGTTGGCACCGAATGGGGCCTCTTAGTCAAGCAATTTGTTCATTCCCTCAAAGGGAATGCATTTTATTGGTACACGGACCTCAAAGCTGGGAGTATTGACTGTTGGGAGAAGATGGAGCAAGAGTTTCTCAACCACTTCTATAATACTCGCAGAATAGTAAGTATGCTAGAACTCACTAACACAAAACAAATGAAGGACGAGTTTGCGGTTGATTATATCAACCGTTGGCGAGCTCTAAGTCTTGATTGCAAATATCGTCTTTTTGAAGTCTCACCAGTTGAAATGTGTATGCAAGGCATGCACTGGGAGCTTTTTTACATTTTATAAGAAATCAAGCCTCATACATTTGAAGAACTGGTTACTCGTGCCCATGATATGGAGCTCAACATAACAAGTCGTGACACAAAGGCTCTTGCTTTTTCCAATATATCTGACAACTGTTTTAAAGATGAACGGGTTGAGTCCGAAGAGGAAAACAAAATACTTCTTAACTCGGACGATGAAATAGATATATCTTATGTTACAAACATCATCTCTAAAAACTTATATCAAAAAACACATCATGTTGCTTCAGTGACTTCATCTAAAGGTTATCAGTTACATAAGACATTGAGCCAAAAAAATCTTGGTAGAAAACTGGACAGACATGGGGCAAACCCTCCATACAAAGCTCATTCCCAACTCTCTCATATGAAATAACCTTAGTAGAGGAGAAGATTCACGTCTGTCCTATAAAAAGGTTTACACATTTTCTCAAACCCCAAAATAAGAAAATAAGTTTCAAGAAAAGAACAAGAAAAACTAAGGCATAACCAAAGTGACAAATCACAAGGACTTGCATCAAATAAGAATTATAAAGACAATTTTTCAAGTTCTCCTCAAACAACTTAAAATAGAAATGATTGAAAAAATGTGCTCACATTGAGGCCAAAAAAAAGAGTTCAAGATAAGAATAGTCTTACAAGGATCTCGCAAGAATCATTGCCTAGAAACACACGAGTGATGTCTCAAGAGTCACTTTCTCGAACTGTCTCTAACAAACAGCAAAATGAAGGTCTCAAACAAGAAAGTGAGGAACAAGAATAAAGTTATCTCCAATTCTAAGTAGAATGAGAAGATTAAAAAATCGAAAGACTGAAGGAAGGAAAAATGTGGGGACCAAAGCCCAAAGATGTTGTCTGGATCGAATTTCATAGCAGAATGAAAGCATATTGGGTGAGATTTAATCCTCCTGCATGGACCATAACAAATGAAATACTTCTTCCTTTTGGGTGGAGAGACGAATTTGAAGGATATATTTATTCTCAAGTACAAGAAGAATACAATGAAGAAACAAATTAAAAAGAAAATTTCCAAATTGACGTCGAGCTGGTTTACACTTTTAACACAAGCTTGAACTGTCTTCTAAATCTTGCAGAGTTGAAGAATAATCAAAGCTAAAGTGCTCCCCGATACGAGCCTAAACTGTCGATGATACTCCTTGATACGAGTATAAACTGTTTACCTAAAAAAAAAACTCTTTGACACGAGTATAAACTGTTTACAAAAAAAAAACTCTCATTGGCACGAGTATAAACCGTCTTCATGAGAAAAAACCTCTTTGATACGAGTATAAACTACCTATATAAAGAAAAAAACAATCACCCCTTGATATGAGTATAAACTATCTTTTAAAAAAAATTATTTTGAACTACATAAATGACTTGATTCTTTTTTAAGGATATGTAAGTAGCTTAGAGGTTCGTTCTAAGTTCAGTCGACCAAAAAAAATATATATATATTTTGGTCTGCCACCAAGATATTGATAATGTCTGCCGTACTATGGTGACTTGGCTTGCCGCTAAAACATTGACGATGTCTGCCGCATCGTGGTGACTTAGCATGACGTGAAGATGTTAACAATGTCTGTCGCACCATGGTGACGACTTGACTTACCCCCAAAATATGTTAAAAGGTGTTTGTCGCACTATGGTGACTTGATTTGCCACAAAGATGTTGAAAGCACCCGTCATGCCGTGTTAATTTGGTCCACGGAACAAAATGACCAACCAGTGGAGTTTTTGTATTCAGTGTAGTTCATTTATTCATAACATCGTTCTCTCATTTTAAAATGGTTACTGTATTTGACTTGAAGTTTTTGAAAAAAACTATGATTGGCAAAAGTCAAAAGATGTTTACCTGACAAACAAAATGTGAGAAAAATTTTAACACTTAAAAAAAAGTGTCCGAAAATGATGAATAAAGTGTTTCAAAGGAACTAAGTAACCCTGAAGGGCACTAAGGGACCCCAAAAAGACGATAAAGTATTCCTAAGGAACTAAGTGACCCCAAAGGGACGACAAAGTGTTCCGAATGAACTAAGTGACCCCGAATGGACGATAAAGTGTTACAAATGAACTAAGTGATCCTGAATGGCATTAAGGAACTCCGAAGGGACGATAAAGTGTTCTAAAGGAATTAAGTGACCCCAAAGGGCACTAAGGGACCCCGAAGGGATGATAAAGTATTTCAAATGACTAAGTAACCCTAAAGGCACTAATGAATGACATTTGGAACTCCATATTCTGATAGAAGTGATTGACCTGCAATAATTGACAAAGGAAAAAAAATTTGAAACTTGCCAGAAAAATAGTTGACTAACTCACGTGGAGTTGTCTTTCTTGATAAGTTCAATGGATTTGTACGTTATTCTAGAGACAACACAAAACTCGAGCAGATCCCACAAGTAGAAGCCAATATGGAAAAAAAAATGGTTAATAGTAATCATGGAATACAAAGTTACTACTGAATAAAAAAAGAGAAATTTTGTGAGTCGCAAAATTATCATGAAAAAAAGTTTTCTTTTCGAAGTTCAACTGCATGTTATACTATATTTCAAAGTTTTGCAATACATGGAGCAATGCAGGAGAGATGGTGTGGTGTTGTAATAACTCTCATGCGGTCTCAAGTTTTAAAATAGCAAGCAACACAACAATCATTATATTTTTACATATCCAGTCAACTACGTTGAAATGCGTAAGAGAGCCCTGAAGGAGCTATCAAAGAGAAGGAAAAGGTTGATGAAGATAGGTTGCTGTTGTTGATCTCTCCTAGGTAGAAGAATACACAAGGCTGGGCCTAGATCAGAAAGAAAAGCTGCTAAAGCTGTCTGTCACACCCTTACTCAACTAGAATAGATAGAGTCAGGAAGTGAATCATCCAAAAAAAGAAAAGGCAGTTGTAGTACATGAAAAAAAGGAGAAGAGAAAGAAAGAAGGCAGCAATAGAAAGAAAAAAGAAAAGAAAAAGAAAAAAAGCGACAATAGAAGGAAAAAAAAAAAGGAAAAAAGAAGGCAGTACCAAGAAGAAGAAAAAAAATTCACCTTTTTGCTGGCAAATGGGAGTTGTTGGGTGTGGGTTTATTCCAATGGCAGTTCGTGAAATTTTTCTCAATTATTTTCTGATGTGAATGTAATAAGTGTACAAAACTTGCTATTTTATATCCCAAAATAAGTTTTTAATTACTTTTTTATTTTATTTAAATGTTTTTATCTTTTCATTTTATGTTTTATAAGGGTTGATTTTCAAATAAGAAGAAAAACAGCAAAAAAATGTTGAAAATGATATATATAGCCAAAGATGAACATAAGAAGAATTGTAGAAGATATGGTATTTTGTGAAATCTACTTTACAAAAGGTCTCAAGTTCAAAACTTTGCAAAATATTTTTTACATGATCACGTTTACAGTCCAGAATTCAAATTAAAGATATGGAGATCAAATATTAGATATTTAAATTCAAAATTTTGTATTTAAAATTTTTGTTTTAAAATTTTGTATTTTGAATTTTGTATTTTAATTTTTTTCCACCTAAACCATTTCCCTCTAACTCTATAAATAGGGGGTCTTTGGGGTTGGTGAAGAGAGTTAGAAATTGTAAAAAAAATAAAGTGTAGTTGAAAATATTTTCTTGTATTCATTTTCTTTTCTTGTAAACACAGCTCTCAAGGGAGTGATGAAGCCACTATGATGAAATATAAGTAAGTTCTTTTATATTCTTATATATATTTTCCTTCCAAGAATATTCTTTTATTCTTCTATTCAGAGTTTTTATTTTCAAAAGAAAATTAGAGGGAGAATTTTTCGTGTTTGCCAAATAATGGTAATTCAAAGAATGCCTACCTCTATTTACCTAGCAAAGGTGCAACAAATTAAGTAAAAAAAACTCTCATATATAATCAAGTTTGCTTTTTATGTGATATTTTCCTTTATCTTTTCAAATTGTAATTGGATTGATGAAATGTATTATTTGTTGGAGAAAAAATCATATAAGAATAATAAAAAATTTATTTATGTAGATTCGTGGTGGTGGATTCCCTTCCCTTGAGATTTATTTTATTAGTATAACACTCACTCATTTCTTTATTTTTATTTTGATTGCTTCTTTTGTTTGTGCATCTTTAAATTAACACTTTTTTGTGAATTTTAATTTAGCATTTTTGTAGTAATGCTCTTTTTGTTGTTTAAAAATATTTATAAAAGTGGAGATAACTCTTGGTAACTCCAGTGAGCATCTTTCAACTTCACAATGCCTAGGAAAGTTATGTCCAATGAGTGAGGATGTACCGTCATTAAGTAGGCTAAGTGTCATCCACACTTTCCTGGGAACTTTCCTGGTTGTGTTGTTGGCAAACCTTAACTGGTAATCCTCGAGTTACTATATATATATATATAATAGAAGTTGTATTTATTTGTTGAAAAACAAAAAGAAAAAAAATTTCATTTTTTCGTACAAAATCCTGAACTTTGCATGTGATTATTAATGCTTCATTTTTGTTTAATGAAAAGATAAAGCAAATCAATTCATTCTAATTAAGGTAATATTCTTCCAACTTTCTATTTGTGCTTAATTGTTATTTTGTCCAACATCAAAGACAATGTTGAGTTTAGGTTTAGGGGTATGACATTAAATTTCTAAATTTTTATAAAAACGTTGAATTTGCAATTTTTTGAAAAATGTTTTGTGATAATGGTAATTTTCACACTATGATTTGATTTTTTTATTATTAAATGTGTATAAATTTCTAAAATAAAATCTTTAAGCTTTAGTGCATTAATAAGTTCATAAAAGTTAAGATTTTATCTTATCTTTCAGTTAGAACAATTTCATGAATTTCTAAACTCAGAAAATAAAATTCACTAAAGCCCCGTAATTCGATTTGAAATTGATAAATGACTGCATGTTAATGATCTGACGAATAAAAGTGGAGATTTAACCCAGTGAGGTAGTGTATCATTCTTTTTATTTTTGAGGGTTATATGTTAATTACTCTGTTTTTTTTTGAAATCCATAATTTTGTTGATTAGTCTCATTATTTCGTTCTTTTGGTCAAATATTAAGAATTCATCATGTTATGCTACAAATTTTTTTTTTTTTTGAGCTCATGTATGTTGAAGAACTATACCTATCCTTGATAAATGATTTTAGGCCATCTTTCATTATTTGAGCCTTTCAATTTTTTTTTTCTTTTTTAGTTATGAAGTACAACTTGTTAACTAGTTGAGTTTTTTGCCCATTCTTTCTTTTATAACCATATTTTTTACGATTTTTCGAGAATGGATGTAATAATCAGTAAAGCTTTTTGGTCCAGTCTTTCTTTTATAACCATTTTTAGGTTTTCTAAGAATGGATGTGATCAATGTACAAACGGGTGAAAAAAAAAAAGAGTATAATTATTGATGAGATTTTGATAAGTGTATATAAAAGGAAGTGAAATATAAAGCATTCAATTGACAAAATTTTGAAAGAAAAAGTTGAAGTAATATGCTCTAAGTGAGTTAGTTCTTCCCAAGCATTCTCGAATACCTTTTCATTATTGATATTACTTCTTTTTTTTTATCTTACTTCTACCTAATGTTACATCCTTATAAAAGTCCTTTTTGATCCGAATGATAGCATAGTTTGGATACAGACATGACTGAGCTATATTGTTGTGTGGTATAAATTCTTAATATTTGACATTCTTTTCATGAGACCATATGCATTTTCTTGAAAATTTCGTTCTTCATTGAAAAATATGTGAGATAATTTGCATTTGTTCTACATTATTCTACTCACATATACTTGAGTGTAAAATTAGACAATCTCTTAGTGTTCAAATTTGAGTGAAATATCATAAGTGAGATTTGAAATCAAAGCTAATTTTATATGAAAATCTAAAATGCAGTTGCTTTAAAATTGAGAATTGTATTATTGGTGTCTATTTATACACACACTCTGAGTCAGAAGGGTCTGAAGCATAAATTACATATATATAATAGTAGATTAATTCTATTTGCCATTGAATTTTCAAGACTCCAATTCAGTTTGAACATGGAAACCAAATCCTTTTTATCCTCAAGTCTTCAATTCCGCTTGGACAAGGAAAAAAAATCCTATTTGCAATAGGATCCTTAAGTCTTCAATTTCGCTTGGATAAGGAAAAAAATACTATTTGCAAGCAAGTTTTCAAGACTCCAATTCAACTTCACAAAGTAATTGAATTTTCAAAAGGAAAAAAAAACTTTACAAAAATTAAATACTTTAAGTCCCGCTTTAGATGCGTGACAAGCTCAATATAGCGCGAGACTTGAAGTAGGGGCAATTTGTAAACATTAAAAAATTACATGATGGACCCAAAATATAATTTGAGCTTATTTTTAATTTGACTCACTTTAGAATGTGGCCCAATGAGTCAAACAATTCGAAGTCCAGATCCATCGCAAATAAATGGGTCATGTGTTGATCCAAATTATCTAAGAAGTTCATGCCCACTAGAAAATGGGTCAAAGGATAATTGAGATATATGTATAAATATTTATCATCAAAGATATATATATATATATATATATATTGGATAATTATCTTCAAAGATAATTATCAAAAGTAAAAAAGTTACTATTTTGCCTCTCTAAGAAGTATATAAATAGAGTTAGATGGTGAAGGAAGAAATGGGGGAGAAGACTCTGACAGAATATTGAAACTCTGCCAGACTCTGACTTTAATCAACACTTGAAGTTTAAAGACATACGTTCATCCAACCCTCAAAATTTTGAAGAAGAACAACAATAAGCACATTCAAAGTCGTGTCGTTCTTCCTCCATGATTCAACAAATTCAAAGAATCATCAACAAGACTGTTCGAGATCAAGTTTCTTCAGCCCTCGATTAGAAATTCTCACCAATTTTCATCAACAACAAACACTTGAAGAGGACTCTCAACCACCCGATTTAATATCAAGCTCTAGTAGCCCTAAAATTCGGAGAAAAAAAACCAGAAGACTCTTAGAGAAAGTTGAAACTCTGCAAGATTTTTCACTTAAAATCAAAAGTTCCAAAGCATCAAAGGAGAAGAACAACAAGCACATCATTTACGTGTTACTTTTCACAAAAGTTTCAATCCAATTTAAGATGAAGCTCCAGCAGCCCTTGAATTCAGATCACCAAGGAGATCGAATCAAAGAAATTTATCTTTCTTTTGTAAAGATCTAAAGAGATTTTTAACCTATATTTCTTGAAATTAATATATTTGTTATATTTGTTCACGTGTTTTGATCTTATTCTCATACTCGAAATTTGTGTGTACAGTTCCATAGTAGTCTTGAATCAAAATTTCAACTTTTACCCTTCGTAGTTTGGATTTATATATTTTCAGTTTATTGAATATTATATTTAGTTTTAATTAAAAAGTTTTTAATTTTTCTTTGTAATGGTAATATTATTTTTATTAGCCAAAACATTTGAATAATCTTATATTTTATAACAAAATTACTTAATATTTAACGATTAAAATTTATAAATTAACAAAACATATTGAAATTGCTAAGAATATATTGAACATGTTTGATTAATTAAGGGTTAGATGAAAATTGCAGAAAAAATTTGAAAATTATTTTAACCTATTAAAGGTCTGATTAGGAGGAAATTTTTTTTTTGAGAAAAGCAACTTTCCATGATAACCTAATTTTTCTATAACTTTTCTTTACAAAACACATGAAAATTTTGCCTTTTTTGAGAAAGTCATGTGAAACTTACAATTATGCCCTCTTTTTTATTTCTCTAAAATAAAACATGTTTATACACAACTTTTTATAATAACAGTATAATAGTTTATATCCTCTCTCTAAATGTCCTACAAAATTATCTATTTAGATTTTTATATTGCTTTTGTTTATATATATATATAAAAGACAATAGTTATTCAAAACAAAATTATGTAGACTTTTTATCCTATTTAATACAAATAAGGACAATTATCATGTCCTAAAAACCACGTGGCAGTACATTAGTCCACATGTGTTCCCAAGCCATGACCAACTGATGCATAAATTCACATTAATTTTAGCAACTCAAGTCAAATAAGAAATAAATTAAGTAAAAGAATTTAAGAATCCAATCTAACCAACTTGGAGGCGGAAACGCATTCCAAACACCTTTTTTATTACATCAACATTAGATTAATATCAAAATCCAAACAAAATTCAGAATACGTTGTTCTAGAGAATTTCAATGAAAATAACAAAATAAATAATAATAATAAGAAGAAAAAGTAACGAAAGCACCACCTCAATTATTCTTCCAATCACCTAAAAAATATTAAGGAATGGAATGAGCTTGACGACCAAGTAAATAAAACACTTGTCTTTCCTAATCTAAAGTTTTGTTGTTTACATTACTTAAGTATTTATACATTTTTCTCTAACACAATAAATAAAACATTTATTAATCAAGCAAACAATAACAATATAAATATACATGAGTAATTAAATATCAAAGAATGAAAAATACAACCACAGACAATTACGATGACATACATCGCACATATAGTATGATAACAAACAATAAATAATAAATGGTAAACAAAAATTAATAGATGCAAGTGATGAAATGTCATGAATGTAATATAATGCAAACATTCTTTCACCAACAACCATCTCTACCGCAAACCTAACCTGAAGTTGTTACTGAAAGGGTTAGTGTCACCTTAGCATAACATAGATCCTTTGACACACCTGAAGCTATCACTGGTGACCATCTCTCATCCTTCCTAGGTAGGCAACCATGTCTATCCTGAAACAAGCCTACCGCAAACAAACGCAGTAATCCCACTCCATTACCTTCAACCATGTAAATGTTCAAGTAACCATGTATGCATACCAACCATGCATTTATCATCTTAGGAACATTTAAATGGCATGGTACTTTAACTACTAAACAGATTATATTAATTCATGTATTTAAAAATCGTTAATATTTGTCAATTATTTATTGTCATTAATTTGACATAAATTTATTTTTAATTAAGTTAATATATAATTAATACATAGCTAATGTAAATACTATTATACACTTTCAAAGAAACCACCAGATTCTTGCACACTTAAATAGTATTTAAGCCTAATAAACATAAGCATTATATTCACATCTCAATAAAAATTAATGCACACCCAACACTTTAATCATGAACAATTAACCAAAGTACAAACATAACAGTACCCCCACATGCTACTAATATAAACGTGCACATATATATAGATAAATGATCAACTAATGACCAAGCATTAATAAAATTATGTGCACATACACATGTACCAACATATGTTTAGAGGTTGTGTCATGGTCAAAGATAAAACTAGTAGATTTCTCCACCAAACATGTATATGAAAGAAGCATAAAACATATCCCATTTCATTGTTTACTCAAATAAATCAAACACACATTAAGTGATTAATAAGGCAATACGACTATATACTAACAAATCTATTATAAGATTATGCATGAATGTATGCACCAACTTATTAATCTATAACGATTATGATTGTTCATTCGATCCATCACCCGAGGCCAATTTGATCAAACTTATATTTTCATTTTTTACTATTGCACTAGAGTTTCCCAGCAATCATATATACACATAACAACATACATAAATAGATACATATACCTAAGATTAATGAAATATATTTTCAATTACTCTTACCCTAGATTAAATAAAACAAACATGTTTACTTAAATTTGCAACCATAAATTAAAAGAAACAAGTAATTTCACTTACCTCCAACAATTAATTTCAAGCTTTATAATTCTCTTGTATTCTCTAGTATCTTCTTCTTCTCCTTGTCATTTTCTTCTCCAGAAAATCTTTGCTATTTTCAAAAAAATCCTAAAAAAAAACACAAAATCTTTAAATATTAGGATTTTATTTCAAAGATTAATTTCAACCGTTGATTTAAACCATCCAATCTTAATGGTAGGACTTTATTTTAATTTAGTGCATGCAATCATAAGGTAGGGTAATGTTCCAACCACTTGGATATTTTATAAATATATTTTTAATTTGGCTCTTTACAATTTGCCCTCCTAAAAGAGAATTTCGTTCTTGAAATTGTAATGTACCTAATAATTGAATAAGTGTGGATAACATTTTTGGATCTCCGCTTTTTGTTCCCACGATGTCTGACGATGTCCCCATTGAATCTTCACCAACAGAATAGTCTTCCTTCTCAAGACTTGTTCTTTTCGATCAGTAATTTTGATTTGCTGCTCCTTGAAAAAAACGTCCTCTCGTACATGAACCAATCACCAATCTATGACATGCGATGGATCAGCTAAGTACTTTTTGAGCATCGGTATATGGAATACATTATGTACTGATTAAAGTTGCGGTGGCAAGGCAAGTCTATAAACAACCTCTCCAACTCTATCTAGTATCTCGAAAGGCCCATTGAATCTAGGTGCCAATTTTCCCTTCCTACCAAATCGCAAAATCCCACGCATAGGTGAAATTTTATGGAAGACATGAACCCCAACTAAAAACTCTAGTTTTCTCCTACGCATGTCAACATAACTCTTTTGTCTACTCCGTATTTTACGAATCCAATCCCTAATTAACTTAATCTTTTTGGTAGTCTCCAATAGGAGTTCAGGTCCCACAATACTACCGTCACTAATATTTATCCAGCATACAGGTGATCTACAAGGTCGCCTATATAATGTTTCATAAGCCGTTATTGTAGTAACCCTTGTGGACGGGTGTGAGTGGGCGGGTGCATAGACAGACACTGGGCTGAGCTACCACACTGACAGGGTACAGGGTGCTCAATCCCACATCGCCTGGGTGTGAAAAAGGGGATGTGCTTATATGTAGTATGTTCTCTTCAAATGGTATGAGACCTTTTGGGGTAAACCCAAGAGCAAAACCGTGCGGGCTCAGACCCAAAGCGGACAATATCATACCATGTGTTGGAGCGGGGTATTACAGTTATACCGATACTGGATTGATAGTTATTATTGTATGAGAACTCGATCAACGGTAGAAGGTTATCCCAATACCCTCCAAAATCTAGAACATAAGCCCTGAGCATGTCTTCAAGAATTTGATTCACCCTTTCGGTTTGTGGGTGAAAAGCAGCGCTAAAATCCAAATGACTTTCTACGGCAACGTGAAGACTCTTCCAAAATTGAGAGGTGAACCTAGTGTCCCTATCCGACACTATAGTGACAGGCACTCCATGTAACTTTACTATTTCATGAACGTAAAGCTTTTATAGATCCTCCATAGTGGTTGTAGCTCGGATAAGAAAGAAATGGGCAAATTTTGTCAACCTATCAACAATAAGCCAAATGGTATCGTGATTGCTACGAGTCCTCAATAAACCCAAGATAAAATCCATGGATATGTACTCCCACTTCCACTGAGGTATCAGTAAGGGCTGTAACATACTTGCTAGTCGCTGATGCTCTATCTTGACCTATTGACATGTCAAGCATCATGCCACATATTGTGTTATCTCCCTCTTTATATTGTTCTACCAGTAATGTCTACGTAGATCACGATATATCTTGGTACCACCAGATTGATAGAGTATCATGTCTTGTGAGCCTCATCTAGAATGTCCCTCTTGAGTAAAATATTATTAGGGACTCACAATCTACCATGATAGCAAATGGCACTATCAAAATCCACTACCCATTCAGCTCTAGAGTCATTTGCTGCCAAATCTTGTAACCATTAATTATGTTGCAGTACTGTAATAATTCTTTCAACAAGTGCAGGTTTGACCACCAAGTTAGAAAAGACAACATGGGGTACTTGGGGAGTCAATTATACTCTATAATCAATTAGTGACTTTAACATTTTTCATTCTTGTACTAGAAGATATGCTAATAGGCTCCTCAGTTTTCGGCTTAAGGCATCTGCCACAATGTTAGCCTTTCCCAGTTGATATTGGAATACAAAATCATAGTCCTTGACTAACTCCATCCATCTTCTCTAACGCATATTCAAGTCCCTCTAAGAGAAAATATATTTTAAGCTCTTGTGATCTGAGAAGAGCTTAAATTTCTCTCCTTACAAATAATGCCTCCACACCTTCAATGCAAAGATGACTGTTGTTGTGCTTGAAAATGGTACTTTGTTTTACCAAAATAATTCTTGTCCAATTCTTAATAAATCAGTCGCAATAGCATGAATCTTTGTAAGATAGGGCTCTTGTGAAGGTGTCGATCCCACAGAGAATGTGATTAAAGTAGTCTTACTTGATTAATTGAAAGAGAGGTTGATATTTTTGGTATTTGTTTAACATAAAATAAATGATACTAGTTATAATATGATAAATAAAAGAGGAACTAGGTTAATTTCACCACTAGCCTCACATCAATGGACGAATGTATTTCAACTTGGAAAAGTTACATATGTATAATCATGATTCATGGGATTTGTCACATACCACCATAATATCTTCAAGAAAATACATAAATTAAAATATAAGAATAATTCATCTCTAGTTAGCATGAATCGTCTACCTAACTACTTAAATAAAAGACATAACATGAAATTAAAATTGTAGAACGATTCATCTTCCTTAAGCATGAACTATAAAATTTAATAAATTTATGTTCAAATAAAACAATTGTATAACTTTATAATTTGATTGCAAATGTAATCCTCAAAGTTATACAACTTATTATACATATATAACACTTTCAAATAAAAATACTATTAACATACCATTGATGCTTGGCTAGGGCTACATCAATGCCCTATAAAAAGTTTTAGTTCCTCATGATTAAGTTACAAGTCTCCATGGTTGGAGAACACTTCATATTTCTCTATGCGTGCAGAAATTTTCCACTCAAGTCTCCTTCCTTACACTACTCAATTCCCCTCCTTTTATAGCCAAAGTTAGTGCAATTTGAGTGTCCACCATTTCTTCCACTTAAACTCATTCATGGCCTAAATAGCTCCATATATATCCCATTTTAGAAGAATTGGATCATCTCCCTCCAAGTGTATAGTACTTGGTGAATTCATTGAGTGTGGTGGTTGCTTGTTATATCATTGGACACTTGTCACAAATTTACAAAGCAATCAAAGTAAAAATATGTCCAGAATATTTATGCTATTGTTTTGGCCACTTTCAACCACCAAGTTGTCAAATTTAAAAATTTATCAAAACTAAAAGTATTTAGAATTCCCTTTTATCTTTTCACAGTCGCAAAAATCACCTTAATTGGAGTTTGGAGCATGAAATTATGGTCAAAATACAAACAATGTGCAGATCAGAATTTTGAACGAATTTTGGGCTTGAAATTGGTCTTGAACTTGTGCTTAACCCAATGAATGAACCAATTCAGATTTTTTTGGGCCCTGTTGCATTAAATTTCAATATAACTTGGTCCAATCCATTGACTTATCATTGGAAGTTGGCCCAAAATAATGGCAATTTCTTGTTCTTATGGAAGCCTCATTGAAAGCCCAAAAACTATGGAATTAACCATATTTTCGTCTAAGGATCTGAAAATGACAAAAATAGAATAATACCATAAAAACGCTAATATAAACATAAATAAAGAATTAACATATGTAAATTAGAAGGACCGAATGCATAACATTCTGTACCTATCACACCCCCAAACTTACATATTGCTAGTCCCTTAGCAATATACAATAATAAAAAGAAATAACTTTCCTCTTTCTTGGGAAATACGATTGCATTTAGCAAATGTAACAAGCCTTTTAAACCCCTAGGCATCCCTAGTTGACAAGTGAAGTCTCGTGAGAGTTTAACAGATATGTTACCCACAAACATCAAGTGATGGTAATTACACTCAATAAAATTTTCTCCATTAATGTGCAACAATTAAGAACACTTTAATCAATCCACTTTAGTGGGTAATAAAGGTCAAAAGATTCAACATTATCCAAAAGCTAG
The DNA here is from genome assembly GCA_026545225.1 of Cornus controversa. Classification (NCBI taxonomy): domain Eukaryota; kingdom Viridiplantae; phylum Streptophyta; class Magnoliopsida; order Cornales; family Cornaceae; genus Cornus; species Cornus controversa. The sequence goes on from CM048847.1 coordinate 62,057,646, forward strand.
AAAATTTCATTACTATTCTTAACTCAGAGTGTGTGTGTGAATATAGCGTGAAAATATAATTCTCAATTTAAAAGCGACTGCAGTCCAGATTTCTTTAAAAAATTAGCTTTGATTTCAAATCTCACATATGATATTTCACTCAAAATAAAGTACTTAGAGATTGGCTAATTTTTCACTCAAGTATATATGAGAAGAATAATGTAAACAAGTACAAATTATCTCACATATGATTCATATGAAGAACCGCAAATACATGAAGGAACATGTAGTCTCATGAAAGGGATATCAAACATTAAGAATTTATACCACAACATTATAGCTTAGTTATGACTGTTTTAGAACCATACCATCCTTGAGATCAAATAGGACTTTTAGTAGGATGTAATGTTAGGTAAAAGGAGAATAAAAAGGTGATGGTGATATTGAAATATGTATTCGAGAATGCTTGGGAAAAACTAACTCCTTAAAGCATATTACATTCAATTTCTTCGTACTTTTGTCAATCAAGCATTTTTATTTCAATTCTTTTTGTATACATTTCTTTAGAATTTTCTTCAGCAATCACATACCTTCTTTTCTTCACTTTTCTTTTTCAATTTTTTTCTTCTTCAAGATTTTCGCTTGCTCTTTTGATATCTATTGATCATATCGATTCCGAAGCATTTTGATAAAAGGGTTATGAAAGGAAGGTTAGCTAAAGCTCGACGGGTTAACTAGTGGTATTTCATTACCAAGAAAAGAAATTTAAAGGCTAAAAAATATCCAAAGATGGCCTAAAATCATTTTTCAAGGATTAGTATAATTCTTCAACAAGTATGAACTCAAAAGATAGTGTGGCATAAAATTCTCAATATTTGACCAAAAGAAAAATAATGAGATCGATTAACAAATTATGCGAATTCAATGAAAATTTTAGAATTTAACATTTTAACCCTCAAAATAATAAGATTTTGAAAATAGAAAGAAATTCTCAAGAAATTACATTAAACCAATCTAGTACCATAGAGAAAATGTTGAAGAAATTTAACTTCTTTGATAGCAAGCTCGTGTCGACTCCTTATGATCCTAGTGTACACTTAAAGAAAAATAATGGAGAACCCATTTCTCAACTGAAATACTCACAGATGGTTGAATCCTTATTATATATTTCAAATAAAACTAGGCCTGATATTACATATGTTATTGGGAGACTTAGTAGATACACTCATAACCCGAGTAAGGATCATTTGGATACATTAAAAAGAGTTTTTAAATATCTTAAGGGAACTATAGAGAAGTCCCTAAGTTATCAAGGTTTTCCTAATGTAGTTGAGGGGTATAGTGATGCAAATTGGATAACTAATAATGTAGATATAAAATCTACTAGTGGTTATATATTTCTTTTAGGTGGGACTGCAATATCTTGGGGTTCGAAGAAACAAACTATAATTTCTAGAAGTACTATAGAGTCTGAACTTATAGCATTAGACACAACCTACACTGAAGCAGATTGGGTTAAAAATTAATTATTAGATATACCAATAATAGATAAAACAATACCAGTTATATCCATACATTGTGATTGTAAAGCTGTTATAGACCTAGTAAAACAATCTCATACAAATAAAAAGATAAATAGACATATTCAAGTAAGATACAAGTCTGTAAGAAGCCTGTTGAGTAGGGACATTGTCTCGTTGGAATATATATTAAGTCAGAAAAGAATATAGCTAACAAATTGATCAAGGGTCTATCTAGGAGCGGAGTCCTAGATATGTCGAAGGAGATGGGCCTAAGACCATAAGAGAGTCACCTACAGAGGTAACCCGTCCTTTGTGATTGGAGATCCCATGAAGAAAGTTCAACGGGTAGAAACAATCTGCATTGCGTGACTCATTTACATCACTCTTTTATTTGGGAGTGTTGACCCAAATGTTTTAACCAAAGGGCAATCTTGTAATTTTGATGATAACAAACCATTAATGGTGTTAGGTTCTAACATTTTCATTGAAGTGATTGCTTAGAACAATGATCTATTCAAGATAACATTCACAATGAGGATAAATCATTAAAGATGATATGAGCAAAGGAATTCATCCCATTCAAATGAAGTTGTTACATCAAGCTTGAAGAATCATGCCAAACAAAGAAGATTTGGAGTAGTTAGGAAATGGTGAGAATTTAGATAATCTTGTAAAGCTTATTTGAATATCTTGCTAGAAGCTCAAATTCTCAAAAAATAAGTTTTTAAGACCATGTGCATATCATTCTTACATTTCATATTGGTCTTTAGCCTCTTGAGAATATGACTTGATCACATTGAATCATATCTTTTAAGTCCTTGATGGTTTAGGCTTTGTTTGGATGTCAAAACTTTATTTTTTTAATGTTAAGCATGTATCAGTCGACTTATACAATCCTATCAGTCGACTAATATAGATTGTGAGTTTTTGGCATTCCTAGAGGGAACAGATCAATCAACTTATGAAACTGCATTAGTCGACTTATGCCTTGAAATAATTTTTTAAAAAAGTTTTCCTCAATCGACTAAGCATCGTCTAACTTGGACAGAACTTTTTAGCTAATTATAGAGGAGCAAATTAGTCGACTTATAAAATCACATCAATCGACTTATGTTGTTTCAAAACTCATTTTTGTCTTGAAAAGACTCATCAGTCGACTACTGCTAAATGACCAATCGACTAACTAGTCGACTAACGTTACGGGAACAGATCTGAAATGACTAGTTGACTACATTTAATGTTGCCCAACCACCTACAAAACCATATTTTTAAAATAGACATTATAAATGAGTCTTGATCTGTATTTATGAGTAAGAGACACTAAGCATACATTTATTGATCATCATTTACTCATCTCATTCTCTTGAAACAAAGATTTGAGCTTTAAACTTGAGATTTATTTATTGCTATAGTTATGAGTTGAAACTTGAGCATTTATCTTTGAGAGATATCATTTATTGTACTCCAATCTTTCTCTCATTTATTGTAAAGGGTTGGTTTAAACCCTAGAAGACTAGGTGAAAGACTTCACTTAGCAAGAGAAGGAAGAAGCTTGTAAGCTTCATTGTAAAAGTTTTGCTTTCCACCCGAAATGAGAAGCCTTAGTGGATTTAGGGAAATCTGAAGAGGGATCTTGAGTCGTGGAGTAGGGGATTCCAAACCACGCTACATCTTGCGTCATTTGTGTTTGATTCTCTCTAACTCCCTCTCTTAATTTTTCTGCATCAATTTTATTTTCCTTATCTCACTATTGCTTTATTCAGATTTGTTCTTGCATTTTAAATTTGTGAAAAATTGTCATAATTTGTCATTGACCCTATTCAGCCCCCTTCTAGGGTCAATTTTTGGGTAACAGTGAGGTTTCTCACAAAGATTCTCTCCTACCCATCCTTATGTCATAGTGCTGTGTTGTGTGACGTTAGGAAAGGCATTGCCCTGGCGGGCATACTCTCGCAAGGTATAGGTCAAATATATCCTTGGAGGATTCACCTAAGTTGGAGCTGTCGTGAGGCTGCAACTATAAGAAATAGGCTGTTCTTTAGAAACTCTCATGAGAATCAAGGTACAAGCGCATGGCCATTAATAACGTTAACCCGCAAAACCAAGTCAATTATAAATACTATGTGTTGTGTGACATGCTGAAATTTGACTTAAGGATCAAGTTCAAGACCTAGTCTCTCAGATCCCTTAAATGGAAGCAGTAAACACTAAGTGTAGGTTCAAGTTCAAAAGACTCCTACACCAATTACATGGTATAAAGTTGCCTAATTTTGATTTTATATATATATATATATATATATATATATATATATACGTGTTTGATAATTTTTAAGAGGTTGGGAAACCTTGTGGGGGATTGTTGAGCGTATACTAAAATACTCAACCTCTTGAATAATTGCTTTTTCCCATATTTGTTGCTAATTTTTTGGCTGATTTTATGAACGTGATTTCTCAATTTTCTCATAATCTGTTTTATACCGTTGTATTCCTAGCCTATAAATACTAGGAGAAAACACTCCAAACGAGTACAGACTACAAACAAACATCCTTAATCTTTCTCCTTCTTCTCTTATCATTCATCTGCTACTGTTTGTTCTATTTTTGTTTATATTTTGGGCAACTATTGAAAGACTTGTTACTATACTTCTTGTCAACATGCTGATAGATGGTTAATATGCTGATAGAGGAGTAGTGGCTGAGAGCAATTGGTTTGTATCTTGGAGTTGCTTTAGCGGTCATCCAGCTGCACGTAAGGAGGAAATAGCAGTTTTGGGACAGCGCTTTGCGTGCCTCTCCATTAAGGCCACATCTTTTTCCTTATACTTTTTTATTCTTCTATAATTAATTTATTTGTTTTAGCATTGATAATAGTTCTTCTTTCTGGTATTCCTAATACATCTATATTACATTTAAGCTTGGCCTAATAAGGCCAAAAACGGTGATCCAACGGCCCAGAGTTATTAAAAAAGCAATCCTGCGGTTCAAAATGTCTTTTGCTATCTACGGTCTAAAATCACTTCATCTAACAGTCACGATTGCGAGTGCGCGATAATGCCGTAGGCACGAGCATACCCTAGTATGATAATATTTCTTCTTTCTAGTATTCTTAATACATGTGTGAATGTGAGTACAAATTTTCTCTTCTTTGTTTTAAGACGTTTTTATTCTAACAGATATTTGAGCAAAGAATTTTAGATGATAAATCTTAGCCGGATGTAAACTAGCCATTTTTTAAACGAATATGTTTATATAAAGGTAGTAATCTTATGGGTAAGAACAAGCTTCAAGTGAGTAACAAGCTATGGAGTGAGAGGCTTGTACATGTAATACTTAAATCAAAATTTCAAATAATTTTCGGTAATTTGCAAACTTTACTTCTTTATCTATGTTTATTTAAATTAGAATGATATTATTTTGGTTGAAAAACTATCCCCAATCCAGTCTATCTCGAAAAACTTAAATACGCTCTCTAGATGGAAGAAAAACCACTCTCATCAGTATAAAAAAACTTCATGATTTTGAAGTAGAGTTTTGTGAAAATTTTCATGATGTCGAGGTAGAGCTTTGCGACAATGACAATTTAAACAAAAAGAAAGGCCGACCTAGAGAAGGCCCTTCCAGACTTTTCTGACTCAGAGTTTACCGGTGGATAACTTTCCTAGAGTGACTTTTCATTAAGATATCTTTTTATAGTGACTTTTGAAGGAATATCGCACCATTGATTTTATAGATATACACTGATGAAAGATAAATCAATTTCTTGTTATAAAGAAAAGTTTTGTTATGATACTAAGACAGATATAGGTTTTATTTGGATTGAAAAAGTTGTATCTATTCTAATTAAGGTGAAGTGTAGAAAAAACCTATAGAATGCATATATTGTGTAATGCATCCCTCCAGTTCTAAAGACACCCCTAAACTATTGATTTGGTTCAAATAGTTCCATTATGCTAATTTCTCTCCAATATAACGATAAAATTACCTATATAGACATGCAAAAACAACGAAATTAGAAATTAAAAAAAAAAAAACTCGAACCTCTCTTTCGAGTAAAGCATGGGAAAAGACTTAAATCCACCAAAAACGCCAACAAGACCCTGTTGTATTTCCCTAAGAGGTCAGACATTAGAGCTTGTATGCAAAACCCTAACTTTCAAAGGGAATGGAGTGTGTAAGGTGGCCGATCCATTATGATGACATGTTGAATAAGGGATAACACTTATAAATTTTCAATTTTTGTAAAAAAAGTAATAAATGGAGAGAGAGAGAGCGAGGTGGAGGAGAGAGATCTAGGTCAGGAGAGTTTGAGTTGATCTGCTTATCCGAGTTGACCCGAAACTTGTTTGTTCGAGTTCGGTTGGTTGGACCAATTTATCTAATCTATTTTAAAACTGGGTAATAGCGGGTTTACCTAATCCATATTTGATTTTGCCCAAATCCACCAACTCGTAGATTTTGGCAGGCTTAAGTACTCTGGTGAGTGTTACAAGAGCCGCATGACATCTAGTTAAATTTTTCACTGTATTTTTATTGGGAGAGAAATGCCCCTATTGAGCTTTAGTGTGCTTTGGATGATCATGGAAGTAGGCTTCAAGTGAACAAAGTTGACATCATTCTTACTATAAAATGAATAAAAATTATTATCACTATCATTTGTAACATAAACATGGACAAATGAAGACACAAATCCCGCAACAACATTATCATTCAGCCACCAACAATAGCTCTTATACCGTATAACATTGTATATTTCATTTATATATTATAAGATATCTATCTAGTAAGAAGCAATTAAAGGTGAATTCTGAATTTTTTGAACCATTTGGTTCTCCAAGTGATTCAACTTGGCGAAAACTCCAACCAACGGCGCTGTATTATAGGTGCAGGCCTCGGTCTGCATATAGTTCCCTCTTTCGTCGCTAAAATAATCTTGACAGTCCGGCCCTCCAACCAATGCCCCGATTATAACATTAGGGTTGGGTTCGAATCTACTGTACCAATTATCGTACCCCTGGGTGCACCCAATGAACCCTTTGTTCTCTCTGTATGACACAATCGACGCACCTCTATGGTGCACCCTTTTGGGGTAGTTAGACCCATAGCCCACTAGATAGCTCAAGTTCATTGGGTTGGAACCAAGTATATAATCAACTTGGGTTTTGGCAAAGCTGAGGAGCTCATCAGGACCCACTAGGCCTTTATGGCAGCTGAGCTTCTGGTTTGATTCTCGGAGGTAGTCTGAGTACACTGAGAGAAGGAATGCCGCTGATGAAACGTATTGCATGTTGTTCCACTGTCTCACATGTAAGAGACCGCCCGGGGTTCGATCCACATTGTTGCTGCCATTGTTCTTGTTAAGGCACGAGCATATGTAGTACTCGGCTTTTGATTGATACTTCTCTAGTATGTACCTCTGCTCTTTGTGCTTTTCTTCCATAAGCAACTGCAAATAAGACAAATTATATATATATATATGTGTGTGTGTGTGTGTGTGTGTGTGTGGTTCTGATCAGAAACATTTCAACATGGCACAACTTGGATTTCAAATTTGAGGACGGGTGTGAGTTGGTAAGATTGATTTAATATGGAATTGAATGTTTTATACTTTGATTGAGATTGGACTAACTCGTGAAAACATCCGATCCATCCGAGTTGTGCTCAACTGAGTCCATGATTTGATTTAATGATTGTCTCTTCCATTGGTAGGCCCAAAAGTCAATTCAGTCTAAATGGTAGATCTGAATATTTTCATGTGCACCACTGTCCATTTAAGGGTACAAATCACCATCTACCAGGCTACCATCTACTACAACAGTGAAATCATACTGTAGTAGATATTAATGACTCGTTGCTAAGAGGTATAAAAAGGTTCTAGATGGCTCAGTTGTTGGAAATGTAGGCTTATAACAGGAAGAGACGTACTGGCATATAGACAAGATATGCGTCCATGTGAAACTGGTCCAACAAAGAAGCTTGTGTCTCATCTAATGATCCATCTGTGTCCACACAATTGGTTTATCAATGTGGGACATACAGATTGCCAAAATATCAGACCCCACTTCAAAGTTGACGAGAGATCAGTTAGATTCGGAGAGATTATTAGATCATAGTCTCCGGCCAATAAGGTGTCACATGAGTATATGTATTATTTTTTTTTATTTCAATACTTACTGTGATAACGTGTTATTATTAATTTGCAACAAGCGAGTCTAGAAGTAATTAATATTTTCTCTTAGATTTGACATGTCTACTGTTTACAATATCTTCCAAGTCCATCATACTATTTTTATTTTTATTTATTTTTTTTTTTTTAGTGTTCGAAACTTTCATTGTTACAGAGTCTAACGCATATTAGATGTAGACGGCATGAAGACTATTTTTCATTTCAAAATGGTGACTTCTAAGTCACACTAATCAATCCGCGCCAAATGTCACTCTCTTTCTAATGAAAGTGCATTAAAAGTAGATATTGCTTGAGCTCAAAACTTTGTTGTTTTTACCACATGCCTATGTGACATTAGGCACCACTTTAAGTCTAGCACCCTTCAAAAGTCATGCCAGTATCAACCCCACAGGGTTTTGTGCCCCCAGGAATTTCAACCTTACATACACACACATATATAAATAGATACCTTAATTAGGGCTTACTTCATCTGTATATATAAATTAAACTTTATAAAGTAAAAGTGCAGTAAAAGTAGTCCGGTATAGCTAGTCTTATTATTTCATCTTTGAATCAAGGGAAAAGCAAAAAAAAAAATCAAAACAGATTTGACAGATTTAGAGAGAGAGAAGAGACCAAAATTTTGAAGGATGAGATGAGTTCTCTGACACTAGCATCAGAATGTATATATATATATATATATATATAGAGAGAGAGAGAGAGAGAGAGACAACTTTACCTTTGCAGCAATGATTTGAACACCAGCGTACTTAACGTCCCAGCTGAACTCGGTAATTGCCCAACCAATGCCACCAAAGCAATGTGCCTTGTTAATAACGAACTTGAAATATTCTAAATTGTCGGTGGCCTTGTATAGCCACAAAGCAGCCCATAACAACTCATCCATGTACCCACTCACTGATGCGTAATAGTTCTTCACCACTCCCACACTACCGTCATATTTTCCTCTGTATTTGTTCCCAAACTCAAACAACTACAACAACAACATGAACCAATCAATCACCACATTACATTGTCACTCCTAAACTTGTACCACTAAAACAATTCGATAATTTATCACTTAATTCACTGCATTTAATTATACAGTTGTATAGTACTCAAGGAAAAAAATAAAATGAAACGTGACAGTTAAAAAATCACCTGTTGGGCATGGCGCAATAATAGGTGGGAGTAATGTGGGTTTGCTTTCTTGAACACGATGGATGCGGCAGCCATGGCGGCTGCCGTTTCTCCGGCGAGATCTGACCCGGGATTGTCCTCGTCCACCTTGTATGCTTGCCTCGACGTGGTCATGTCCTCCGGCCGCTGCCAGCAGTAGTGATCGGTGTCTCCATCACCCACCTGTGTGCGTGACATTAATCATGAATTGAATTGCAAAACAATTAAGTATATAACAAATACCTCAGCTTTTAATTAACTTTTATCACATTCAATACAGGGTAGATGACTATATATATATATATAGTAGCTGGTACCTCTGCCCATAACACATTTGGGCTAGTGTGTGCTTTGATAAAATAATCAGTGCCCCACTTGATTGCCTCCCGTGCATGCTCCAACTCTCCGGCACCGGCAATTTGTTCGCCGTATTCAATGACACTCCAGGACAACATTGTGACAGTGAATGCCATTGGCAACCCAAACTTTACATGGTCTCCGGCGTCGTAGTAACCTCCGACCAAGTCTACCTGAATAGAATTGAAAACACATCATCTACTAATTAATTAAAAAAAATGCAATATATATATTGTTTGAATGTATAATTCGGATTGAGTGAACTGACTCCTTGTTCTAGGCCATCTGTGAGGCCGGAATGGTCGCGCCAAGGGACCCGTTGGTTGTAGGGTAAACGGCCGGACCTCTGGGATTCGAAGTAGAGGAGGCTCTTTGAAAGAGCATCGGCATAATCTTGAGTTTGAGTTTGAGCCAAGGCAGAGATAGTGAAATTGAAAACCAGGAGTAGGAGACAGCATTGTTGTACAAATCTAAGTGGTGTTACTGTTAGAACACCACCACAATATGGGTGTGGCCTCTTCTTCATCTCCATTTCTCCTTCCCTCCTAAAAAAGATTTTTAGGAGTGAAGGGTATAAGAAAAGTACTGAGAGAGCTGTCTGTAGCACTCTTTGAAACGTGTCTCTCTACTCTACTATTAGTCACTTCCATGTGCCACTCACATGAGAAAGCGAAAAAATTCTCTCTCTCTCCCCTTTGTTTTTCTTAACTGTTATATATATATATATATATATATATATATATGGCATTAATTGATTATTACCTCAGCAGTGCTAAATATGGAAAATGGCATGGGCTTTGGCCAGTGATTTCAGGAATCTGAAAGTCAATTCAATGTCACTTGTTTGGATCGTTGAGTTGAAGGGAGGGAAAGGAGAGAGAAATGAGAGGAGAAAAACTTTTCAGTTGTTTGATCTACAGTTGTTTGGGATGGAGTTTTGAAGGGAAGGAAAGCACTTGTCTTAATTAATGCATGGCAGGTATCTTAATTTGTCGGCAAAATACAGATTTTGTATGTGATAAAGTTGAGGTTAAAGTATGACTTCTTGGTTATGATTTCCAAATCCATGTCTCTATTCAAGAAACTTCATTGACTCGTCTCATTATGAGTACCTACTATGAAATAGAAAAACATTTGACCAAGAGGGATTGCATTGAGACTAAGAATACAATACAAGTTTTGTGAAGGATTGCAATAATGAATGTCAAAGCAATACTTTGAACTGCAAATAGTAACAATTAGCTCTCTATGCACCAACACCCAGAGCTAGCTTCCAGAGTGCATGCCCTGTTTTTAGGTATAAAAACAAATTCTCGGACATCATCAAAGTCTTTTCTTTCTCTATAATAATACTTTTGCTTACTTTCATGGCTGCGACCCAACCATAGATTATTAGGCATTCAACACGATATATATGTGTTTTTTTTTTCTTTTTCAATACTTATTGCGGTGGCGTGCTATTATTGGCTCGGGACAAGTAAATTTGGAAGTACTTAATAACTTGTTGAAAATTATATCTCAAACTGCTGATATGATAAAACACTTTTCTTCTATAATTAGCTACTTGATTAGGACAATTGCAATTCAATGATATGATTGTGGAGATTAATTCCATCATTTCTTGGTCTAATTTGATCAATGATTTAAAAAAATTCAAATTGAGATGGCGAAACCAACGGATAGATCGAGCTTTGTTCTGATTTTTGGGCATCAATGAAAATCCCAGTTATTAAATAATAATATCAACAGAACAAATAATAATTAAAAATTATTGTATTAATGGACTCAATTAATAATATCAGAACAAAAATCAATCTAACACTCTTTTCATCCCAAAGTAAAGGTTTCTTTTTCCATTTTGACATGTCTCAAAATAATTTGCCTCTTTTTGAAAAATCAATGTAAAAAATATAGAGACGTCATAGTTCAATTTTCTAAAAACTGTTTTTAAAGAATTATAAAAGACAATTCTCTTGAAACAACTATTTTTTTAACCGAGTTTTCAGACAAAAACTGTCAACCAAACAGAATTTTGAATAATTTTTGTATTTTCAATTCTCTGACATTCAGATACTTGTTCTAAGAAAATTGAACCAAACAAGCTGATAACCTTCCAAAATTAGGGTTGTTGGAGTGATCATAGAGAATATATTGGATGCGCTAAGCATCCGTCATTGGTATACTTACTCAATGAAAACACGTTGTACCAGTCTCTAATATTTTTATATGTTTTCAACTTAAAGAAGGCTAATTGTGGTCTTATATGTAAAAAATGTTGTCTTGCGTGTAACACTGTTGTCTCCCTCAACCATTGAAATGTTGCAGAATACCTTCCTATGGAGAGGAGCAAATTGTAACATTTTTAATTGTTGAGGGAGATAAATTGAAATGCAGGAAGAAACTTGTAAAAATTTGAATATATAGGATTTTTTTTTTTTTTTGTTGCAAATAAGTCTATATATTTTTAGAAATTTTTTTATATGAAAACTAACTATAATCTCACGTCTATGTAGGAATGGCAACGGGGCGGGTATGGGGCGGGTATGCCAAAACCTTACCCCACCCCACCAAGGAAATACAAAATTCGTCTCCTGTTAAGAACCCTAACGGGTTTGTGGTAAGCATACCACCACCGCCCTATTTAGAGAAAGAGAGGAATAACAAAATCATTAAAATCCTTTACTTTATTTGCTTTGAATTCGATGTTTGGGTTAAATGTACCCAAACGATGATACAACACTCCTACTGTCAAAACCCCAATATATAAGCAAAGAAAATGACACAAACATACATACATATGTAGATAGAGATATAAACGGTTTTGGTCTTCAAGAATTTTTTTTATTATAGATTTATTATGTACATAAGATAGGGTTCTCTTTTAGCCATAAGATAAAGAGAAGAATAGAGCAGAACAAGATAACCTAGTGGCTGCCGTATATCTAGTATACTATATTTATATAAGTAATATAAATATAAAAGAAATGACACATTTCATACAATTATGTCACTATATATATGTATGTATGTATATAATCGGGACAGAGCGGGGCGGGTACTAGGCGAGTTTTCTTAAAAAAATTATACCCGCCCCTACTCCTATTAGGGGCGGACCAAATCCCCTCCATTAGGGACGGAGCGGGACGAAAACCATCGGAGTGGAAGAAATTGCCACCCCTACGTCTATGTTGAAGTTTATACCAATAAAGTTCATTCTGTCCAATTCTAATTCTATTGTGCCGATTCATGCTTTCAAACATAATTTTTAAAAACTTCTGTGTTATTTTTTATTTATTTTTATATAAATCACGTGAAATGTAAAGAGAGTGAAGAGACTTATGTAAAGTGTGTATATCATTTTTCACAAGTTAAACGTCACTGGTTGGTTAACTACATTCTCCACTTGGTGATAATCTATCTATTTACTAGAAATTTCTTCAAATCATGTTATGAATATATTTTTATAGGTGAATATCTCTGGGCATTTTTTGAAGTTTGTTTTATTATCTCTCAGTTAAAAAAAAATTTTGTTTGTTAACTTACTTTAATTTCTCCTGTAAAACTTAACGCTGTAAAATAACTTAACGATATTGGTGAAATTACTAATTTACCCTCACCATATATCTCCTTATTGCTGAGGTAGGCCATGATGTCATCTCCTACAAAGTAAAATTACCTAACTGCTATTCCACATACTTGGCACAATGTTTGAGTAACGCCAAGAGAGACACAGGAGATAATAATACAAATTTAAAAAGAAATTGACTATTATTTAGCAAAACGTATCAATCGGGAAATAATATAACTAACCTAAGAGGAAATCAAATACATTCACCTTATTTTTATTAGTAAAAATATGACGGCCCCATGAACAAATAACAGTCTCATGATTATTCTTGGTTACAAACAATTAATCTAGATTTGGTGGACCACTACAGTGTTATATCGTAATAATGACCTCGAGTAAGTTAAAAGTGGGCATTATTATATACCAAACCAAATGATGATGTTACGAATTTCAAAAGTAAGTGATCGTACATTTAAGAAAAGTAGAAAATTATTTATTTTTCTTTAATAATTCAAAGTGAGAGTGCCCTCTGTTATATATATATATATATATATATATATATAGACACACACATAAATGTAGATTCCGAATTTCCGATCGATACGATCAATCCACTCTAGATCCGCCTCGTTTCATCCCCTCCCTCGTATGGTATATTTGTTCATTCAAATACCAGATAAATTTGATTTTGGATAATCTTAAGCCAAACTAGTGTAGCTTAATGCATACCACATGGGATATGTTTTGGCCACTTTGCTCACTAAGGTGTAAAGAGTGATATAAAAAAACATTTGGACTGTTCGGTATTGTTTTTATAAATATCCTTATTTGATATTGTTTTTATAAATATCCTTTCTAGTTTTTAAATATATATATAAAAAAAATGATGCAATGACAGTTTAAAAAATAGTTATTTTGGGGATTATTTTTATTTAAATAATCACAATTTTCAGAAAATGCATAAAAGTTTGCATAATAGGTTTGTGAAAATGAATTCGTTTTAAATTTTTTTCTTTCTAAAATAATGTTCAAAAATGTTCCAAGAAACACACCTTAGCATTTTCTACTTTATTTTGCCTTTTTTTATGTTCAAGAATTCAAAGTTTTCAAAAACGATTCTGAATGTTATGACGTCTGAAATTTAAAGAACAAGTTTGTGTTAAGAGTGTCCCCGGTGAATTTGTGATTTTGTTACCATTATCATTCCGTTGGTTACCAAAAAATATTCAATGCTCCCAGAATACCATACTCTAACTAATAAAAACTTTCAATTTATTTTAGTAATAAAAAATAACAATTCACTATTAGTTGAGGGTAACTAATAGTCTGTCAATATTATTCAATTTCACACCCTCCTTGTATTATTGTGCAAGAATTGTAATTGTCACGTGAGAGGCATGTAAAAAATGGTGCTTGTTGTTCCTAGTTTTGACTCCTTCTTTTGCGGTGAGAGGCCCTCCAAAAGAAGCACCGACTCGCGGTGGACCTGCCTTGTTCCCGGCCGACATTACCACTAAATCATGTGAACCAACAATCACTTGACCAAACTTGTATGGAAGTCCTGAACCACACTAGCTAGAAGAGAGTTTATAGATTGAGTCCACTGTCACTGTCTAGTTGGTTAACAAATGCCACTATCATCATATTTATATTTAGTTCAGCTATGTTTTCGGTGAAATTAATAAGGGTTAGTATCAGCCCATAATTTATGGGAGGCTGATATGTCTCGGACCAAAGTCTAAATATGCACTACTTAGAACTAAGGACTCTATGCTAATATAATATTCTTCTTGGGTATATTTTGAACTACAACTGTTTGATTTTGTGTTGCATTCAATTGAGTGATGATACAGACGTCAAATTCGTCTATTTTTGAATAATTTTTTGTGAGCAGGAAATAATATCATTATAATGTCTTCAACATTATGATTATGTCACACCCCACTTACATTTTTTTTTTTTTTTATCAAGAAACTATTTTCAAAAAACTAAGAAGGAATACATTTAGGGAGCAAAGCCTGTTGGAATATTTTAAATAAATAAAATATTTTTTGTGGTTCTATGCATTATTTCTAAAATTGGATTGCAATGTAATTATTGTTACTTGATGGGTTGGGGTTATACTTGTCAATTGTGGTCTAATTGGCAGTATAATATTTACACCGTTGGATTGTGGTTTTTCAACTTTATTTGATAGGATTTAATCCTAACCGTTGGTATCTAGGTCTCCATGATAGGAAGGGAGACTTAGGTATTTTATTTGTAGAGAAGCCGTCCCCCCCTGTTGTTGTTATAAATAAGGATTTCACAACCCTTATTCAGCCCTATCGAAGAACAACTCTCAGAAAGGGGGTAGAGCTCTCTAAGGATTTCTTGCAGGAACACAAAGGTATTCTACAGTTTAATCTTCATTTAGGTATGTCAATTAAAATCTCCTCTTTAATTTATTGCAGTATTCTTGATTTCTACAAGTTGAGTATGAATTAAATTCCAACAATTGGTATCAGAGCCAAGGTTAGGACTAGAGTTTTTCTTTGTAGAAATCAAGACTATATATATATATAATTGCTCCATAATCTAGCATGAAACCTGAGTATCTGTTTATGGGGAGAGATACTCTTGTACACTTGTGGGTCAATTTTGTTAACCTTTGAATTTTGTTCATGGAAGATTAGCTTATGTTGTGTTTTAGTTCATTCAGCATGCGTGTATTTGGGAGCCAGCAGATACGATGTTAGATGACATGGAAAAAGTGTCATTACTTTTACATATTATTTATATTGATTTTCGTGCATAATAGTTTATCATTTATTAAGTAAATTGTTGATGCACAGAATGTTAAACATTCAGATTTTAAAGGTTTTGATACACATTCTTAATGTTAAGAATTGTTTTTTTTTTTAAAAGTTATGATGAGATTGCATGTCTCGATTTTTGTGCACAATTTGAAACAATTTTCATCCAGTGTGTGCATATATATATATATATTTACTTGTATATAGAGATGACAATTGAATAGTTTTATTTTATTTTATTATTATCTAATTCATTAAGTTGATTCAAATATTTTTTCTTTTGAATTGTTTATTAGAATATAATGTTCTAATGCATGATGATAGAGTGAGTTCCCATGAATTGTGTCTTGATCTAATTTTGGGTTAATTTTTGAATTTAGTTCAACATGTGTACATATGTGAGCCAGCTTATATGGTATTAAATGACATGTATATTTACACACTATATTAACAAGTGGCAATTATTGGTAAGACTTGTGCAATTAAAGAATATATATAACATATATGAATTTTTGGTTTCTTTGCAAACCAAGTTTCTGGAGGTTGTGAGTCTTGAGTGACGTGCACAAGTGTGTTTACCAATTATGTCCAGCAACTTTACATGTGCTATATTTTTCAAAAGGCTACAGTTATACATGTTTAAAGCATATATTTTTTACATGTACAGAGTGATTGAACATTTAATTTAATTGTTCAATAAATTGTGAATAGTGGATTTTATGTGCATGGATAAATATAAATATATTTCTTTTATTTATATTTAAGTTTGTTGGATCCATGTTTATATTTTGTCTCATTATATTTGGGTTTATTTTTATGTGCATTATAAAAAAGTTTTTGAACCTAAATAAAATGATATCTTAAAGTTTAGGTCTTTCCTTGGAGTTTAGGAGGACCGGTAAAGTGACCGTTTCAAGGTAGTATCCAAAGTGAGTGATGCCTGCCCAAAGGTGACATTCACTCATGTAGGTTATTATTTCTGAAAAATTTTACAGACAAATATTGGTCTTATTAAGGTCTTACAGTGCACTTACCTATATTGGGACATTAGTTCTGCCCAAAGGTGATCAGTGTCTGAATGTAGGATAAGTGAGTAGAATAGTTGAGAGTGTTTGGGTTAAAACTAAATAACCCTCTTGCCCAAAGGTAGTGGAAGTGTTTAGTAATAATTCAAGCATAATCAACTAGGTCTATGTGCGATTTAATCGCAAATTTGGGGGGTAAATGTATTTAAAATTCTACCCAAAGGTGATTTTTAAATAACATCTTACCTGTTCCCGCAGGGTGGATGGTTTTGCACATAGTAAAACACCCTGATAAATTCGGCTTAAAACTCCAAGTACGAATTAAAGTGATAATCCCTAAAGCTGTGACATATTATTTTATATGTTGTTTATGTGGTGTTATTTAATATAACATGTTTTGAGGTTATTAACGCTTCCGCAATTCAGATATAGCTTACAGGAATTGAACCACTGGATGGTTCAAATTATACTTACCTAGAAGACATGTTTTGATATTATATTGGGTTTATTAGACTACGAGTCTGTACCTTTTAAGGAGAAACCCTCTATGCTGGTTGCAGAATCTTCTGAGGTAGTAAAGTTGTTAAATTTTAAGTGGACTAAAGGTAATTCAATTGCCATAAGGTTGATTTGTGCTTCTATTGGTGTGATTTGTGGGGTGGTATTCTAGTATTTAATACTGCTAAGAAACTTCTTGATCTGATTAGGAAGTAGTTCATGGCACCAAGAAGCAGTTACAGTATTATTATCTGACACAATTTGTGTCAGCCAGATATGATGGCAATGGTTCAATGAGGGAGCACATTTATACGATGTGCAAACTGGTTAATGCTTTAAAGAGAGCAGAGAATCACATTTGATGATAAGTTATTAGTCCACATAGTGATATATTAATTCTCTGTTTAGGTCTTTTTGAGAAATTCAAGGTGAATTATAATTCACATGAGACAAAATAAAATATTAACCAGCTATTAGCACTTTGTGTGATTGAGGAAGAGCGACTTAAGGGAATTAAAATTGAGTCAGATCATTTTGTCGTAAATATTAGCAGTAAGAATATTTTCTAGAAGAAAATAAGCGGCAAGAAAGGAAATTTGACTGAACAGAAAAGTTAAAAGTAGAACGATAAAGAAAAATGCATGATCATAGGAATGATGAATGTTGGTTCTGCAAAATGAAAGGACATCAAAAGAAAGACTGTCACAATTTTAAGATTTAGTTGAAGGAAAACAACGCATGTATGAAAATTATTGTGGTAATTTTTTAGCCCAATTAAGTTAACATGCCTGAATATATTTGAGGATTGATTCAAAATAGATCATACATGCCTCTTGTTTATCTATGGACTCGATACCTTCCGGATAAAATCGTGTTTTGTTAGAGATAATTAATATGTTCTATGACATAGGAGATTGGGACATATCTCTTGAAAGAGACATGAACGCTAGGTTAAGGATGAGATTATTGGACTACTAATTTTTCAGATTATAATTTATGTGTTGACTGTGTCAAAAAGATGTAGAAGAAATGCAATTTTTTAAGATTATAGATATGGAGGGTGTGAATCGTAGTGTTTTAGTACATATCTCAATGTTTTGAATGGGCCATAAGTCGAGTCTCAGACATTTACATGTGTGAGGATGCCTTATAGAGGTGAAATTGTATAATCCAGATATTAAGAAACTTGATCCTTATACTGTCACTTGTCATTTTATTGAGTATCTTGAGAGACCTTTCGGTTATAATTTTTATTATCCCTCTAAACCTATAAAAATTGTTGAAACATGTCATTGCAAAATTTATTGAGGATGTGTGAATTCAGTGGGAGTCTAGAACTTTGTGGTTTCTTTTATACTTAATGATGTTGAGTTGTATTAGATAGATGTCTAGACAATATTCCTCAATTGAGACATTAAGGAAGTGATTTACATGTTTCAACCTGAAGAGTATCGTGATCTAATGCATATACCTCAAGTTCAGTGGGAGTTAATTTGTTATCTTTGTCTTATATGTTGATGATATTTTGTTAGTTAGTAATGACATTCATGTAATACATGCATTACAGAAAAATTTGGACTTTCTCAAAAGGCATGTATTGACAAAATATTGAAAACTTTTGATATGAAGATATTGTGTACCAAGTAAGGTTCAAGGTGTTAAAGGAAATATGTTGTCAGAATAAAAGTGTCTCGATAATGATTTTGTGAGAAGTCAAGTTAATTTTAGCAAAATCTGCACATTGTTTATTCGAAGGTAGTGAAGAAAGTCTTGAGGTATCTCCAGAGAACTAAAGAGTTCATGTTGATCTATAGAAAATTAGACTACTTTGAGATAATTGGTTATTCCGATGCTGACTCTGCAGATTGCTCGAGTAGTAGAAAATTCACTTCTGGATTTATTTTTTTTTGCTAGCTCAAGGAGCTGTTTCATGGAAAAGCTCTAAGAAGTCTATTATCACATATTTCACTATGTATGCAGAGTTGGTTAGTTGTTGTGAAACAACCAATCATGCCATGTGACTGAGAAATTTTTATTGTGGATTTGAAGGTTGTGGACTCCATACACAAGCCTATGACATTTTCTGTGACATTGCAAATTGTTTAAGGAGCACGTGATCCGGATAGGTGTTCGAGAGTCATTGTGTTATGACGTCTGATATTTGTTTTATATCATGTTACATTGCAGTTAGCTTTCAGCTTATTTACACCTTATGGTGATAGTTATTTTCCTTCAATTTATTTACGCCTTTTGGTGACAGTTATTTGCATGCAAAATGAAGTTATGATGCATCATTATTATTATCTTCATTTATATATAGTTTATGCACGTGCTATTATGTTTGCCTGGGAGTGATGTTACACTCATGAGGGTGTTTGGATTAGATGTGGGATTGGCACCACATTGGTAAATCCAAACATAATTATTAAAGTGCCTGTGGGAGTGTTTCACACTCCATGAGGAGAGCTTGGGCTAGATATGGGATTGGCTCCATATCGGTAAACCCTCACACTGGACAGGAGGTTGGCGGTTTGCTGTAATATGTTCAGGTGACATACCATGATGGTATGAAGCAGGACGGATAGTGAGGTATGCGCTTAGACCACATGCAGTTTGCACATCTCATGAAATGCAGTAAAAATTACTATATTTGCTCAAATCCTAGATGGAATTAGTTTTGAGACCATGGAACTGTTTAGACTAATATATTACTTGTCTATGCATCCATGATCCACTATTGAGGAAGTCTATGGAAGAGAGTGTTTTAAAGTTTCAACTCATCTGTTTCGATAATTGTATTTTTCTAAAATAAAATGAGTGGCCACTCGACTTTTCTAAAGTGTTGCAATCCATAATGTCGTTTTATAAAATTTAAAGTGCATGAACCAAGTGGGAGATTGTTGGAATATTTTAAATAAATAAAATATTTTTTGTGGTTCTATGCATTATTTCTAAAATTGGATTGCAATGTAATTATTGTTACTTGATGGGTTGGGGTTATACTTGTCAATTGTGGTCTAATTGGCAGTATAATATTTACACCGTTGGATTGTGGTTTTCCAACTTTATTTGATAGGATTTAATCCTAGCCGTTGATATCTAGGTCTCCATGATAGGAAGGGAGACTTAGGTATTTTATTTGTAGATAAGCCGTCCCCCCCTGTTGTTGTTATAAATAAGGGTTTCACAACCCTTATTCAGCCCTATCGAAGAACAACTCTCAGAAAGGGGGTAGAGCTCTCTAAGGATTTCTTGCAGGAACACAAAGGTATTCTACAGTTTAATCTTCATTCAGGTATGTCAATTAAAATCTCCTCTTTAATTTATTGCAGTATTCTTGATTTCTACAAGTTGAGTATGGATTAAATTCCAACAAAGCCTTCAACAACCACGAAGGCCAAATGCTCCAAACAAAATCATCAACCTTGGCAGACAAAGCATGCTTACTTAAAGCATGAGCAACCAAATTACTCGACCTAGGAGTCCACGAGAGGGAGGCACCAGGGCAATCTAGCAATAGAGAAGAGATGTCTTCAAAGAGAACCATCAAGGCTTCGTTCGTTGGTAACAGTTTGGATCATATTCGAAAGATATATGATTTTTCCATTCAATCTGGATCAACTCTAAAGTTTGAAGCCCTACTTATAAATTACAAAAAGATAATGATTTTTCTTTCAAATTCGACTATTTTTGAACGTATTTTGTGAGTGGATGGTGAATCCCACCATGACGTCATGTGGTGGAGTACACCACCCTACTAAGATAAATGAGTTTCGAAAATTTTTAAATTTGCCTCTATCATTGCTCATTATTAAAACATATACTTTCTTTTGTAGTTTTTTTAGAAGTCGGTAGGATTTTTTTTTAATAATAACAATAAAAATGAAAAGGAAATACTATATACTATTAATTTTCTCAAATACATCATTTTGCCAATCTTTTATAGAAGTTCCAATTACAGTTAACTACGAAAGAGCTAGAAAACTTTAGGAAAGTGACATGACTTTGTTGTGGCCTGAATGTATGCTTAAATTACTCGCTTGCTGTACATTTTGCCTTGATGCCCATATATCGAGAATTTGAGTCACCCATTTTGCATGTGGGTTCATGTTCCGTGATAGGTTGGAAATTGTTAAGATTTAAATGTTTTATTTCGTATTATTTATTGAAAGCTCTGGTCATTAGTAGTTTGTTATTTTGTCCAAATCTTTAAGGATTTATTTACTTGAATTTGTGGCTGAGAAAGTGTCTTATTTGTGATCCTATTTTACAGGAGTTATGGTTAGTGCTAATGTTAGTGGATGAAGTTTTTTGATGTATTTTATAGGAGTTGTGGTTAGTGCTAATGTTAGTGGAAGAAGTGTTCTGATGAAAGTCTGATGTAAAGCCTATATATAAGTCTTTTTATCAATCAATAATCAGAGTTTCACTATTCCTATATGCCTCTTTTGCTTTTATTCTAATTTTGTATCAGTGGTATCAGAGCCAGGAACAGTAGTGCACAAATGGCTTCTGAAAGTTTTGTGGAGTCAGTCATTCCACATTTTGATGGTCACTATGACCATTAGAGCATACTGATGGAGAACTTATTGAGGTTTAAAGAGTACCAACATGTCATTAAATCTGCTGTAGCAGCACCTGCAACTGACGTGACATTCACAGATGCACAAAAAATAGAGTTGGAATGACTGAAGTTAAAAGATTTGAAGGCAAATAATTACTTGTTCCAGGCCATTGATTGATTTATCCTAGAAAGAATTCTTAGCAAATAAACTTCCAAGGATATTTGGGATTCAATGAAGAAAAAATATCAAGGCTCACCAAGAGTAAAGCGTTCATACCTTCATTTTGAGATCCCACAGATGAAAGAAGGTGAATCTGTCACTAACTATTGTGCAAGGACAATGGGGATAGCAAACAAAATGCGATTTCATGGTGAAAAGATGGAAGATGTGGCTATTGTTGAGAAGATTCTGCGTTCTTTGGCACCAAAGTTCGATTATGTTGTCTGCTCCATCGAGGAATCCAAGGATATAGATGCATTCTCGCCTGATGAACTCCAGAGCTCCTTATTGGTCCACAAACAAAAGATGAACCGAAATTCAACTTCAGATGAGCAAGCTTTAAAGGCTTCTACTTCTACTCAGTTCTCAAATTCTAAAGGAAAGGGTAGAGGTAGAGGAAAAGGAAGGGGAGGTCGAGGCAACAAAGATAGAAGCAAGCAGCAGTATCAAAGTTTCAATGCTGATGAAAATCATTCAAATTTTCAAGGCATGGGAGGCAGAGGACGTGGTCAACAACTTGACATATCTAAGGTGGAATGTTTCAGGTGTCATAAATTCAGTCATTATCGTTCCGAATGTTATACTAAACTGCCTAATGACAAAGAAAAGGGAGAGAAGTCAAATTTTGAATAAAAGAATGAAGAAGAAACTTTGTTGATAGCTGTTTAAGTCAATAAGGAACTCGAGTAAGATGTTTGGTACGTGGATACAAGCTGCAGCAACCACATGTGTAGAAGTAAGTTTTCTTTTTCTTATTTAAATGAAGGCTTTCATTCTATTGTGAGTTTTGGTGATTGTTCTACTGTGAATGTAATGGGAAAAGGTAAAATTAATATTAGAACCAAGAATGATTTTATAGAAACAATCTCTAATGTTTTTTATGTTCCTGACTTGAAAAGTAATTTGCTAAGTGTTGGTCAATTGCAAGAAAAAGGTTATATAATTACTATTCAGAAGGGTTCTTGTGAGATTTATGATCCTTCAAGAGGAGCGATTGCTGTTATTCAAATGAGTTCAAACAGGTTGTTTCCATTGAAGTAACAACATCTCAACTTTGCTTAATGGCTGAAGTGAAAGATCCTTCATGGCTTTGGCATTTTCGCTATGGCCACTTGAATTTTGGCAGATTAAAGACTCTCTAACAGAAGAATATGGTGACTGGTCTTCCTCAAATTGTCATTCCCTCTTAAGTTTGTGAATAATATGTTGTTAGTGAACAACATCGTTCTCCATTCCCTCAAGGAAAGTCGTGGAGAGCAAAAAATATCCTGGAGCTGGTACATTCTGACATATGTGGGCCGATAAATCCATCTTCTAATGGGGGTAAAAGATATTTTATTACTTTCACTAATGATTATATTCGAAAATTTTGGGTTTATTTTTTGCATGAAAAATCATAAGCTTTTAGTGCATTTAAAAATTCAAGACACGTGTTGGAAATGAGACAGGAAAAGCTATCATAACTCTCTATACTGATCGTGCTCAAAAGATTTTAAAGGTTTTTGTGATGATCAAGGTATTCAAAGGGAACTCACAGCTACTTATACACCACATCAGAATGGTGTATCGAAGAGGAAAATAGAACCATCCTCAACATGGTGAGAAGTTTGCTAGCAAGAGGAAACATTCTAAAGAATTTTTGGCCAGAGGCAATAAATTGGAGGATTCATGTATTGAACAGATGACCTACTTTTTCTGTTCAAAACATGACACCAAAATGGCTTGGATTGGGTGCAAACCAGCTGTAGATCACTTCAGAATTTTTGGTTGCATTGCTTATGCACATATCCTAGATGAGAAAAGGAAGAAACTTGATGATAAGGGTGAAAATTGTGTTTTTCTTGGAGTAAGTGAAACGTCTAAAGCATATAAATTGTTTAATCCACTCACGAAGAAGATTGTGACCAGTAGAGATGTTATTTTTGATAAGGAGAGCACTTAGGATGAGAATAGGCAGCAGTCTACTCTAGTTATTTTTTATGGAGAAAATGATTAAGAAAGGCAACAGCCCTATAACAAATTCCAGCAGCTTATGTCCCCGAAAATCCACTAAATGAAACTACAATAGCCACTGAAACTTCACACAGTAGCAGAAGCTACTGATGTAGCAACTGAATCACGTATTCGCCATGTTAGAAAAAGGCCTGTGTGGATGCAAGATTATGAGGTAACTGGGATTGATCAATCTGAGGATCCACTCACTTACTTTGCTTTATTTTCATATTGTGATCCTACAGTTTTTGAATATGACATCAAAGAATCAAAATGGCAGAAGACGATGTATGATGAGATTGATGCCATTGAAAAGAACAACGCATGGGAGCTGACTGATCTTCCAAAAGGCACAAGACTATTGGAGTGAAGTGGGTTTACAAGACAAAACTGAAGGAAAATGGAGAAGTTGACAAGTACAAGACTCGACTCTTTGGAAAGGGCTACAAACAATAATTCGGTGTTGACTACAAAGAAGTGTTCGCACCAGTAGCAAGGCTTGATACTATTTGGTTGGTGTTATCCATTGCTGCCCAAAACTTATGGCTTATTTATCAACTGGATGTAAAGTCAACATTTTTGCATGGGGAATTGGAAAAAGAGGTGTGCATTGATCAACCTCCTGGATATATGAAGCAAGGTCATGAAAACCAGGTATACAACCTAAAAAGGGCATTATACGAACTAAAACAAGCACCCGGAGCTTGGTATAGTCGTATAGATGCGTACTTTGTTAAAGAAGGTTTTCTTAAATGTCCTTATCAGCATACACTCTATACTAAATTTGGAGCAGATGGGAAGATGCCTATTGTGTTCTTATATGTTGATGACCTTATTTATGTTAGTAATGATGGAGCCATACTTGCCGATTTTAAGAAATCTATGATGAATGAATTTGACATGACATATATGGGGTTGATGCAGTATTTTCTCGGCATTGAAGTAGTGCAATCTCCTGCTAGTATCTTTATTTCACAAAAGAATATATGTTTTGGAAATTTTAGACATGTTTAAAATGCAGATTGCAACTCAGTTTCCACCCCAATTGAACTTGGTTTGAAGCTCACGAAGAATGGATCAAAAAAGAAGGTGGATGCACCTCTTTACAAGCAAATTGTTGAGAGTCTTATGTAGTTGACGTCAACAAGACCAGATATTATGCATGTTGTTAGTTTAATCAGCAGATACATGGAGAATCCAACTGAAGTTTATCTATCAGCAGCAAAGAGAATTTTCTGCTATTTGAAAGGTACCGCATATTTTGAATTTTTTTATAAAAATGATGGAGAGTCAAGTTTGATTGGCTTTTCATATAGTGACTATGCTGGAGATATTGATGATAGAAAAAGGTACTTCTAGTTTTGTGTTTATGATGAGTTCTGGAGTTATTTTGTGGTCATCTAAAAAGCAACTAATAGTCGCATTGTCAACCACCGAAGTTAAATTTGTTGCTACAACAACTTGTGCTTGTCAAGCCATCTGGCTAAGAAAAATTCTTGAAGTGCTGTATTTCAAGCAAGTGGGAACTACTACAATTTTTTGTGACAGCAGTCAACCATCAAACTCTCCAAAAACCTTGTGTTACATGGAAGGAGCAAACACATTGATGTGAAGTATTATTTTTTAAGAGATCTTAGCAATGATGGAGCAATAGAACTGGTTTATTGTCGAAGTGAAGACCAGGTTGTAGATATACATACCAAGCCTCTAAAATTAGCTGCATTTGTGAAGCTGCGTGGTCTACTTGGAGTTTTTTCAAGTGCAACTTTAAAGGAGGACTTTCCACAGGATTGAAGACATTTTCTTTTAAATTGATTTCTGTATATATCAGTTTAGGTTAGGGGGGGGGGGGGGGGGTTAAGATTTAAATGTTTTATTTCGTATTATTTATTGGAAGCTCCGGTCATTAGTAGTTTGTTATTTTGTCAAAGTCTTTAGGGATTTATTTACTTGAATTTGTGATTGAGAAAGTGTCTTATTTGTGATCCTATTTTACAAGAGTTGTGGCTAGTGCTAATGTTAGTGGATGAAGTATTTTATAGGAGTTGTGGTTAGTGCTAATGTTAAAGAAGGAAGTGTTCTGATGAAAGTCTGATATATATATATATATATATATATATATATAGGTCTTTTTATCAATCAATAAGAGCTTCACTATTCCTATACGCCTCTTTTGTTTTTACCCTAATTTTGTATCAGGAATTGGGTCTGTTTAATATTTTTTTTTCTCAGATGTAAGAAGCCTACGAAGGCCAAGGATTTATTTGTATGATTATTTGAGTCACTTGTAGGAAAATAGATATTTATATTTAGAAAAATAGACATGTATATTTAAATATTTCTGGAACCATGGACAAGTTCAATGAAGGAGCATGATACTTTAGGTACGTGTCCAAAATTTAAAAATAAACTTCATTATTTTGAAAAAAAAAAACCTTCTGTGCTAACACAAGATTTATATAACACAAATGTATCTAGAGTAGCTATATTAGACATTTTGGACGTAATACGAATACATTACGAATTGTCTAACTTTTTTCTTTTCAAGAAAAAATGACATTATACATATCCTATACTTTTTCTTATAAACCAAAAACATAATTGTGCTGACAAAGTAATGGAACTTCTAAATTATGTTGGGATAACTCTTGGTACAGATCTTAGAAATGAATTGAATACTTATAATAGCTTTCCTTTGGAGATATATATACATATATAAATATATATATAGAAATTTGTATTTATGTATGAACTTATTCATGCCACACTTTATTTTGGATTTAACAGGCACGCTTGGACGTGTGCATGTCAGGTCGCATTAGTGTTCATATCTATACTACTTAGGTTTTGATTTCATTGTAATAATTAACTTTTAATATCGAAAAATCTCTAGCTCAATTATATAACTTTTCCACCTCAGTGCGAAGGGAAGGTTTAGAAAGACTTTGAGCCCAGACTTCGACAAGAGCTTGTGTAATTACCTATATGACAAATAAATAAATCAACTTTTAATGTCCAAAACTATCAAGTTCAATATGAGTTCTCTATGATAGTTTTCCACGATGGTAGTTCAGTGGTATGCTCTTTATTTTTTTAAATGGAAAAATTCTTCACAGTAGTGTTTGAGTTATTTGGGAAAAAAAACGGCACCCTTGTTGTAAAAGTGACATTGTCAAAGTTACATTGGTTAATGTTAAAGTATTATATTTTAAAATGTAAATAAGTGTCCAATGAATATTTCTGTGGTAACAGAAATCTACCACTTATTTACAAGGATAAATTACATTTGTCTTTTTTGCAAATAGCGTAAATTATAACAACTTTTTTAAATAAACCGAATAGATTATTAAACTCGTATTGGATTAAACATTTGGTATATATATTCAAGGACGATTCAACATAATTTGAGATCTTAGACAAAAAAAATATAAGAGCGACCCTTTAACCTGCAATATTTTAATATCAAATATTAGTTAGTAATGTTTAGATAAAAATTATTCTTATTAAAATTATTATATTTAATTAGACTATTTTCTACTAATAAATCTCTTAATTTTTTAACAATATTTTTTTGATGCATGGATATTTGTGAGAATAAAATATGATTTTTGAATAAGATATTCATTTTTTTTTACTTGGTTTCACTTTCTTTCATTTTTTTTTTTATGTTCTTCGTAAAGAATTTTCTTATCACTCATTTGATTATCATTATGAATCTAAGTCTCTAATATATATTTCTTTCATTATTGTATTATCTTCTTATTTTTTTAAATGATTTGGTTGTTCATTTGTTGATTTTTTACTTAAATTTCTTGTTGTTTTATTATTAATTATAACAAAAAAATGTTGTAATGAGAGAAGAGAAAACGTGAAGAACAGGGGAAAAAAGATAATAGTTAATAACTTAATAGGAGAAGATGAAAAGTTTTATAATTCCTAATTTTTTATAATTTTATATTAAGTATATATATTCAACAATTCATAAAAAAAAGGGTAAATGGGGAGCAATAGAGAGAAACAGGAGGAAGGTTTTGAGATAATGATAGAAAGTAGAAGTTTTAGAATGAATTAAATTATTTGGCGCTATTATTAAATCTTTACCATTGGTTGAGCCCTAACACTGTAAGGAAACAAAAATTTTAGAAAGTCCAATAATATTAGATTTTTTTTTAGAAACTCTTATTAAGGAAATAAAATAATTTGGAGGTCTTCTATTGATTGAGGCCTTAGGTGATTGCCTAAGAGTCCAGTCGGCCCTGTTTATATTGAAATCCAAGTTCATCTTTTTATTAAGGCATCGTTTGGATTAAAGGATTTGGAAGGATAAAGAGAAAAAAGAAATGAAAGAATAGTGTGTTTTGCATCTGGGTACTTTAAATGGAGAAAAATGAGAGGATTGGAAGGGAAATAATAGTGGGTTAAGTAATACTTTTATAATTCAGAAACTGCCCTCAACAATTAAAAAGAAAAAATTGTTATTCCATCTATATTCCATTAAATATAAAATAGTATGATAGTAATTTAGTTGTTATCATTTCTTCTTTTCTCTCCTCTATCTTATCCAAACAAAAATTCTATATTTTCTTTTCTTCTCTCATATTTATCCAAACATGAATATAGGTTAATGTCATCCTCTCATTTCTTTTCTTTTCTATAATAACTAATGTTATCATCTCCATTCTTTTCTCTCCTATCTATTCAAATGGAGCCTAAGGGATTGTTACAAATACATGAATTTTTGGAGTGTTATTTACCATTTTATGGATTCAAAGTTATGAAGTTTCAAAAAAAATAAATTTGACTAAAATGATGTTGTGGACATGGAGAAACTATGTTTTGCAATTTTCATGTCCAAACTGTTTTTTTTAGTGAAATGATGGATACAAAAAGTAGTACATAAGTGCACAAAACATTGTTCCTCTGTACACAAAAGTGGTTCATGAATGTAAACAATTTGTACTTTTTTTTTAAAGGTCCAATAGTAATATAACATTTGCATAACCATATGCAATATTCATCATACAAAAATGTTATTGGACCTTTAAAAAAAAAAAAGTTTACAAGTCGTTTATGTTCGAAACCACTCTTGTGCTTGTAGGTACCACTTTTGTAAACAGCTATACAATGTTTTGTGCATTTATGCACTACTTTTTGTGCAGATCATTTTGGACATAAGAAATTGAAAAACATGATTATTTCATGTTCACATCATGATTTTAGTCAAATCTATTTTTTTAAAACTTCATGACTTTGACTCCATAAAATGGTAAATAGCACTACAAAAATCCATATGTTTGTAACAACCCCTTTTATTAATCAGTACTAGTACACGGTTGTGAATTGTGATGGGCCATTGCTCCTTGAGAAACTAACTACACTAAAACTCCGGTAAAATAGTAATACTTTTGGGATCAAGAGAAATTATTATCTTAGCAGGATTATTGATTTATCGATAAATGAATAATTTATTAAGTTCTTGATAAATGAATATTTATTAATTTAGAGAGAGTATTATGTTTCTACTACTTGTATATGTATGACTTATAAATCCAAAAATAATGGATGTGATCAAAAGTTAACACATAGAAGCCCAAGAGACTTTAAAAAAGAAGAGATGATTATTAATTGTAAAAGATGGAAAGACTTCTAAAAGTCCGTGATGTAGTGTCAAAATTTAATGTTCTAAAAGATAAAGAGATTTCAAGTAGAATATAAAATAAACTCTATAAATAATCATTAGTTTTAGACTCTTAAATAACTACTTCCTACAATATGAAAAAAAATATACCATAGGTGGTGTATGCATTGCAAAAAATTAAGGATGAAGTTGAGTTCAGGTTAATTACAAAGAAAATGCAGAAAACTTTAGATGCATGTTTTGAGAAAACAGTTAAATTGAGAAAATATAAGTCATCAATTTTTGTTTGCTATTTTTTTTTTATGTACTTCATCAATTATTAATTTATATTTTGTTGGGCCCTTAAGAATTTTTAAAAAAAATTATTATCTTATGCATTTAACGAGATTATTAGTTTAGTACACCAACCCAAGTTAGGATCAGAAGATTTTATTATTTAAGCAAAATTATTAATTTATCGAACATTTATTTATCAATGGTTTTTGGGCTTAGTATAAATATGAACTCAAGTTTTTCGTGTGGATTTGGAATCTTTGGATTCAAAAACCTTGAATACTCTCACTTAATTGTTTTCAATCCGCTCTCGGGAAAACTAACCTCCTTCCCCAGAAGAAAACCTTTGTCCCACATTTTTAAGACAATAATGGCCCTTAATTTTAATGGTTTTCAAGTGAAGGTTAGTCCTGTCATTTTATATTTCAACTTTTTTTTTTATTATTTCCACCTAACGTTGCATTGTCCACTATGGTTCCATGAATTCTGACCACTGTGGAATTAATGGATTCCAGCGAGATCGTTTATGACACCATCTCTGCACTTCTCTCTCTCTCTCTCTAGCATCTTAGAGCTTCATGGACATCAATGGATTTCGATGATTTTGGTTTATTAAACTATGGTTTTGAATTTAAAACTAAATTTTGGTTAGTATTGTATATTGTCATACTCATTAACAGGTTTTAACGGCCTTTACAACAGAGATGAGTGTAATTTTAAAAAAATTCAATCTAAAAGAGAAACAAGTATAATTTACCCTATTTACAATTAATGTCCATGTGTTCAATAGTTACTTTAGTCTTATATATATATATATATATATATATATATGATTTTGTCTCCACGTAAAATTATTCTGATTCATAAGATAATTTTAATTCTTTATATAATTTTTTTATTTATTTCTGAAAAGAAACTCAAATTCATTTACAGGACTTTGAATTCTCATATCTCACTATAAAAAAGTAAAAAAATATCACTGGTCTATAACTTTTACATATCAAGTTATGAGCCATGCTTTGAAATGTTCAAGTCCAATCTTGACTCAACGATAAAAATTGTTTTATTATGATTTAGTGGTTACGGATTTAAAACATGAAAATAACTCTTTCGCATGCGAAAATAACACTACTTACAATTAACTCTTCTAGATCTCACAAAAACAAAACCATGGTCAAAAATCCAGAATTTGAATCATGTATGCTTTGAACCATAGTTTGAATTGTTGACTGTTCAACATTAGAGGAAATGGACGTCGGTCACATCCCAGCACTTAATTAAAAGAACTACAAATATCTTATTTAATTTCTCAAACACTTTCAAAACCACAAAAATAATAATAATAATAATAATAAGACATCCCAGTGCTAGGGGTGACAAAATTGAACACGACACGATAACACGACTCGAACACGACACGAATTAAGCGGGTTTGGGTTTGAGATAAGCCGACACGTTTAATAAATGGGTCGACACGAACACGACACGCAAAAATTGGGTTGGATTTGGGTTTAAACTGTCTAATCCATGACACGATTACGACATGAGTTATTCATATATTATGGTTTGATACAAACATATATATACATAGTTATATATATTGCAATTGTTTGTAATCTATTTGTTTATTTACAGGACTGATGTAGCTATAAAACATAAGGATGAGATTGTTATGATATCTTCCTAGTTGTTGAATCACCTTAGTATGTTTTTAAGTTTATATATAGATACAAAATTTATAATATATATAGTTTGATTTTATGATTTATGTATTGATATGTATTTTATTTTTATATGATCTTTTGAGAGATTTTTGGGAGTGGAGAAACTCATATGATATAAGTTAAACGGATTAAAAAGGTTATTAAACAAGTCGTGTCATTATAAGACATGTTTATTAAACGGGTTACACGAGTCGATACGGATAACACGTTTAATAAACGGGTTGGGTTAGTGTTGAGGGTTTCTGACACGATTAGTAAATGGATCGGGTTAGGGTTGAGCTGTTTAGTAGAATACTTATACATCGACACGACACGAACACGACACGGGAACACGAATTGCCACCCCTACCCAGAGCGTTGGAGCAAGCTGGTATACGAAAATAATGTGCATCGAATTAATATAGTTATTGGTATTGCCAAATAGGCGTGGCTTTGTGGCCCAGTGGATAGGAGCTTGCACATTTGTGCTGCCCGCCAATGTTCGATTCCCGCCACCCCCAACTAATTGCTAACACTAACAAACTTACATTGCCTTGCAAAAAAAAAAAAAAAAGAAGTATTGCCAAATCTATAATATGAGCTGGTATGCCAGATCTGACATGATGGTAGGTATATATCCCATTCACAAGTTAACTGAATTCTTATTGTGTTCTTATAACTCGATGGCTCCGTTTGGATAGACACGAGAGAAAAGAAAGGAGAGGATAACATTAGTTAGGAGAGAAAAGAAAAAAGATCATAATTTTCTTATTTGGAAAAGATAGGTATTGTGTTCTTATAACTCGAAGGCTCCGTTTGGATAGACACGAGAGAAAAGAAAGGAGAGGATAACATTAGTTAGGAGAGAAAAGAAAAAAGATCATAATTTTCTTATAGTATTGTGTTCTTATAACTCGAAGGCTCTGTTTGGATAGACACGGGAGAAAAGAAAGGAGAGGATAACACTAGTTAGGAGAGAAAAGAAAAAAGATCATAATTTTCTTGTTTGGAAAAGATAGGAGAGAGAAAGGATAACGATTAAATTATTATCATATCCTTTTATATTTATGAGACATGAGTAGAATAACAATCTTATCTTTTTAATTGTTGAGGGCAGTTTTGAAATTAGGAAAGTACTACTTAAATACTATCATTTCCCTTCTAATATTTTCATTTTGGGAGGATAGAATATGAGGGATAAGGAGGGATAACTATCCCTCCTTATCCTTTCTTTTATTTTAATGAAGTCTATTTAAACACAATATGATATATCTTCTCATTTTTTTTCCTCTCATTATCCTTCCAAATCCCTCAATCCAAACGAAGCCAAAATGTTGAAGGGTCCAAGCTAGTTGACCGGTTGGCTTATATATATATATATATATATATATATTGGCATAGCAAATGTATTATTGATGGTAGGTATACCATCTGCATTTACTTGGAAAGTGAACAAACGATGATGTTCTAGCTTCATAAATGCACTCAATACTTGTCGATTCATTATGGATCATAAAACGTAGCGTTCCTCCAAAATTGCATGGTACAACAGAAGCGTAGACCCCAACAGTTTATTAGTACTTCAATAAGATGTGGTTTGAGGCCATTGAATTAATTCAATCCCAATCGATATGATATACCAATATACAACACTCATCTTGGTTGGCCCTTCAACTAATAAGTGAGCAGTGCACCAATGACCCTCTCTTTGAGTAGGCATATCAGAATTCATGCACCTCCAATCTAAGTCCAATCAAATCGCAACTCAAAAAAGAGCAAAGGCTTCTAGTCGAATGCTACGATCTCTCCTCTCCTTTCTGAACTTACGAAGTATTTAGAATGATTTTCAAAAATAACAATCCTATCTCCATATGTAACAAATAAATGAAATTTCAAAAATTTTCCTTTCTTTATGTGTGTGTTTATTCATGTTAAGATTAGGTCGGGCTTTGATTAGCTTATTGTCGATCAACACTTAAGTATGAACCAATTATAATTTAATTCTTGAAAAAAATATATTATAGTTTAACTTAATTTGGGATTTTCCAAACCATGCCCGAGCAGTCTTGTGAAAAGTCATGTTTGGTTTGGATATACTATCCAAAATTATACCAATGCTAATAAAGCCTTTCTATGTTATTTGTGTAACTTGATTAATTTTATTTAATTCTAATTTTCACAGTTGATGTCCACTACAAGATTCGAACTCTCAATCTCTCCGAGAGAGTTGGACTATTGTTTAAGTGACAGTTGTGTATTTGATATGCCCATGACTTTAAATTTTAAGACCTCCCACGTATGCGAGCTGTAATATTGTTTACTCTTAAATTTTTTTTCTTTTTCACTTTAATCTTTAATTCATAGATAGCCTTGTACTATGAAATATTGAAAATATTAGTCTCAAATACATAGAAAGGTGCTTAACACACACACACACACATATATATATATTATTTCTAGCAATGAATCAAACTTTTGTGGTGAAGCAAACTTTTGATTAGTCCAATTTGTGAGTTTTGTTGTCAGAAAAAGAAAACAAAAAAAATTTGATGAGCCCGAACCCAATTGAGAGTGGATTATCCTTTTGATCCTGAAAATGATATCTCTGTCCAGTATTTAATGGGTTTAAAAAAAATGGCCCAACATGTGAGCTGGAGTATTTTATTGAACCCAAGGAGTACAGATGAAAAGGCCCACACTTTTACTATCATGAAGAGTTCTGTCTCTGTTCCTCTCTTCAATTACAAGGTTACTTTTTGAATTTTGTTGTCGTCATCATTATTATTATTATTATTATTATTTTATTTTGGCAAGAAACACATTCACACTCCCATTTTACAATTACGGCTATCCTCGACCCTTTACTTTGGAAAGTGAATCCTCAATTTTTTACTTTTGAATGTAAGAAAATACCATTCAACTACAACTCTTAATAATAATTTAACATAATGTTATTAGTGCGAGTTAAATCATCATAAGAATTGTTACAGAGACTAAGTCTATCTTGAATTTTTTTTCTAGAATCAAATCACAGCATGAACAAAATTAGATAATGTATGTGTTTAGTTACTGAGAGAATGAGAGGACCACCAACTTGAGTCCCTAAGGTCGTTTGGTTAGCTAGAAATAACACGAACGAAAAAAAACATTAAACATTTTCATACTAACCAAATAAATCCTAAAAAATATTAATTTTCATTTATTCACTTTCCTCTAATGCTACAATGAGAGAGCTCTCATGTCTCTTGCCATGAGCTCTCTCCCAAAATAAATATTTTTAAACATAAAAAAAATATAATCACGTAGTCAATACTAAAATCTTCTTACACAAAAAAAATAAGCTCAAAATATCATAAATTAAATTTATAGGAGACAGTCAAATTTTATTTACATCCTATTTCTTTTACATTTTTTTAAATTAAACTTTGACCGTCTCCTATAAATTTAATTTATGATATTTTGAGCTAATTTTTTTTGTATGAGAAGATTTTAGTATTGGCTACCTAATTATATTTTTTTTGCATCTTTTTTGTGTCTAAAAATATTTATTTTGTGGGAGGGCTCATAACAAGAGACATGAGAGCTCCCTCGTTGTAGAATTACTCTTTCCTCTATTTCAATTTTATTTTTCACTATTGACTTCCATCAAATGAAACTAGCTCTTATGCTTCGTTTGGTTGGATAGATGAAAAAGTAGATGCAAGGGGGAGGGAAATGATGGATGAGACATCTCTAAGGAAATGAAGTTATCTCTTTTACTTTTTGTTTGGTTGAATGGAAGAGATAGTAGAAATGATGGATGAAATGATCAACTCCGTTTGGCTGAAAGAATGAAAAAATGAATGGAAGAGAGAGGGGGAGGGACGGATGAGGGAAATGAGGGTGTCTCCCTCACTTTTTTGTTTGGTTGAATGAAATGAATAATAGAAATGATGAATAGGGTTACACATTTTTGTTTGTTTGTTTGGAAGGAAGCAGATAAGAGTTTTTATATTTTTTTTATCAATATAGCCTCATTATACATAATTATAAAAAATAAAAAAAAATTGAAATTATATATTTGTAGTAATCTATCATTTGGCTAATTTTTAAAAACTACAAATTTTCTGGAAAGGATAAATTTGAAATTATATATTTGTAGGTAATTATCATGGCCTTGTTTGGAGGAGCTTCTTGATTTTAAAATTCCTTCCATTTAAAAGGCTTTTGAAAATGTCTTCAATAAAATGAATTTAAAAGAAAAAATTGTTTGATGGATGCATTTTTTGAAATTCCTTTCACAATTAACACAAATTTAACTAGACAAATTTATCCTTAATAATTACTTATAATAGGCAAGTTTCACGAAATAAAAGAAGACAAAATTGTCAATAAAAATTGTTACTTAAAATAATTATGGCTTCTTTTCAAAAGCAAGTTTTTTTAGTTTATTTTGAACGGACTTTTTAGGATTTCGACTTTCATTAAAAGTCCATTTTTCTTATTTCACCAAACACTAATATTTTTTTAGAAAAACTTTTTGAATTTGTAAGTTTGTTTTAATCTCCCAGGAAACTCCCCCAAACGACCCCCATATCTTTCTTTCCTCTCTTTTGCCTAATTTTGGACGGATAAAAAAATCCAAATGAAGGAAAGATGCTTCATCCCTCCTTGCTTTCTCTCCCTCTTTCCTTCGTTCCAACCAAATACAAAAAGTTTTTTCTATCCTTCGTTTCTTTCATCGTTTTTCAATCCATCACTCCAACCAATCAAAGCTAAAAATAAGGAG
Organism: Cornus controversa; assembly: GCA_026545225.1. Classification (NCBI taxonomy): domain Eukaryota; kingdom Viridiplantae; phylum Streptophyta; class Magnoliopsida; order Cornales; family Cornaceae; genus Cornus; species Cornus controversa. The sequence continues at coordinate 62,093,891 of CM048847.1, forward strand.
GGATACATCATCCCCTCCTTGCTTCCTCCATATCTTTCCTTCCCTTCAACCAAACTTGAGAAATATCATCTATCTCCCTCTCATCCATTTCTCCTCAATAATTTCTTTCAACCAAACATAACTTTAGACAAGTGAGTTTGTAAAAAAAAATTAAAAATTATTTCAGTTTGGATAATACTTACCTACTTACCACCAGTGTGTAGGTGAGCCCTCCTGACCACTGATGCATCCCAATAAAAATTGACAATAAAAATTGAACACGTCAATTTTAAAGTGTAATAAATAAGTATAATAAATGAGGTCAATCTCATTTATTATACTTATTTATTACATTTTAAACCTCATTTATTATACTTATTTATTGCATTTTAAATTTAATTTTGTAATTAAAACTGATATGTTGATTTTTTATTGGGACATATCAACGGTCAGAAGGGTTTATCTACACACCGATGAGTAGGTAAGTATTGTCCTTTAATTTTACTTTCATGATCGATTTTCATCCAACCGAACCGGCTCTCAGAGAAGCGAGTCTTAAAAAAAAAAAAAAAAAAATTGTTGGAGTTATATTGCGATGAAAACTAGGGTATCCCGTGTTAAACAATCTGTTAAATCCCAAATTTATCATAGTTGTTGACTTGTTGCGACGTACACATCCACTTCGGTAGATTGTTTACATGTCTTGTTTTCAGCAAATTAAAATAATCCAAAAAAGAAAGAAAAATTAATAATTTTGGTCCTCTGTCTATGAGAAAATTGTAGGGTATTCTCTGTACTATTCGCAACAGTCCTCAACTCAACTGTATGGATTTAGGGTTTCATCCGTGAAAGAGAATGGCTTCCGTAGAGTTGATAGATGGTGGAGGTGGAGGTGGAGGTGGAGTCCGAGAAGAAGAGCCGCATGTAGTGGAAATGGTTGTATCAACGGCTGAGTCTGATGATTCAACTTCGGAAGATCAGATAACCCCTCTTTTGACGCAATCAGAGAAGCCCAAGATCAACATCTTCTCTGTCTCCTACCCCAGAAGGAAACCAATCCGGGTCTGATAAAAAAAACCCTCATTTTTATTTCCTTTTGATTTTTAATTATTTTTGTGAATCAGAATTTTCTGTTACTCTGCTAACTGCTCATCGATCTTCTATTTATGCGGTTATTCCCCAAGAAAACGATTCTGCAATTTTCGGTTGATACATTATTGCATGTTGGTTTCCATGAATTTTCAAACATGTTGGTTCCACTGTAGTTGCATGCTTTAGAAACAGGCAAAGGAGCAAGGGTTGTATCCTTCCCTTCTCATGCAATGTGGTTGGCCTTCCTGGACTGGCTTTCATCGTGCACTTTTTGGCACGATGTTATACATTGCACCTTAATGCATCTTATGCCTGTCTGGGTCGAGAGTAGCACTCAAGAAGCTCCTGAAGCCCAGGCGAGTCTATTGAGTGAACGGTTGTGCAATGGTCTAGTTGGGAGTTCTGATCCTAGGAGTGTTTGGCTCTGTTCAAAATACGAGGTTAACTAAGATGTTCGTCCTCGTGATGTACACCTCGACCTGTCTTAAAGAAAGAGATACCATTTGACTTCTGAAAGAACTATTGCTAGCGACGTGAGAGTGTTCCATTGGAGTGCATCATCAACATGTGGCAACAATCCATTGGGCTACCCACTCTTAACATGTGGCAGCATCTCATTGGATTGCATCAATGACATGTTGTAGAACGTTGGTGGTTCATCCAATGCGCGGGAATGGCTCTTTTCTCATACGCATCTTTTTCTATAAATTGCGGTTGCATCCTAGCAATATTTTGCCCACTCTTAATATTGCATCCTCACAATAATGTGTAGATGCGGTTTAAACCCGTGAGCGCCAAGGAGGTGCTAAGCGGACAATATTTGCATAGTGTGAAGCGGGTTCTGATAGATAGAACTCGTGCATAAGCTCATGAGGGTCACGCCAGCCTAGTAAGGTTGCTTGGTCCCAAGAGTGGGTGAATGTGACGTCCAACAAGGGGGAGAAGTTGCTGGCACATATAAGAGGGACGTCTCTTATATGTATAGACGTGTTTAATAAATTGTAAGTGCCTAGAGGATGCAAAGCAGACAACATCTACACAGTGCGAGGCGGATCCTAAGAGATTCAACTGACGAGTGCTTTGGGTAGCACGTGCGTGGTTGTTGGACTATGTTTATAAATTTATACGCCATTTCTGATTTATGTGTTCTGGTTAGTTTTATTTCAATTATGTGGCTAATAAATGTACTAGTTGGCTTGGAAAGAAGGTTTGGGATTAAGTTTAGAATTAGTGATTGAATGAGGAGCTTTCCATCTGAAGCTGTAATTATAGGACCCCATGTCAACTCAAAATTGACAAATTTTGATCTTTCAAACTTCTAGCATGCCACCTGATAATTGCACTTAATCTGATGCCCTTTTGACTTCTCTATACTTGTGATGAGACTTAAAAATATGAGAAAAAAACTCAAGAAACTAATTTGGTTATGAAGTTTGAGACACAACTTGAGAAACTAATTTGGTTATGAAGCCTGAGACAAAACTTGAGAAACTAATTTGGTTATGCTGTTTTCTATTTGCAGGAGCGAGTATTAGGATCAGCTGAAACAGAGACATCACTATTTACACAGTTTATTTTGTGGGCATGGAGTGGATCTAGGTACTCTGGTCTACTATGCATGGCCTTGTCATCTAGTATCTACTGTCTTATGGAAGTCCTTTCAGATACTTTCTCTGGTTAGTAAGTTCTTTATTTTATACCTGGAAGGAGCTGCCTTATTATAAATGATTTATTATGGGATGTGTCGTAGCTTTAGGACGCAAGAGCCTGCCATATAGGTTCTTCTACCACTACATGGCTTGAAACCAAAGTCAATCCTCAAGGCATGTTGTGCAAGTTTCCGACTATTAAAATTTGAAAGAGAAACTGACGGGAAAAAGATAAAAGAATTATGAATACAGAATAACTTCTAGATATATTGTATTTGTTTTAAAGCATCTCATAATGTAAATAAATTTATAATAAATCTGTCGATCTTGCGCTTTATCTTTTGCCTTCTCTTGAAGATTTATATTTATATAAATATTATTTCCAATAGAGTTATGAAGAACTGTTGCATTTGGGATTTTAAGACTAGCTACGAAAAGAAAACTGTACCTCTGTTGGGTGATGTTCGTGTCTAAGGTTGAATTTTATCAAGTCTGCAAACCTAAGGACACGAGGGCACAACTAAAAGTTCATATTTTTTTATTTTCTAAGTAATGTTTTCACTCCTTTTGAAGCAATAGGAACATTACGAAAGAGTTCTATATATTTGTTATATATCTAACCTTACGTGTCAAACACATACCCATACCCATGCCTTGAGTATTGTGTTTCCGACACGAGTACTTCATTCATTTTTTGACGTCTCTATGTGTTACGGATCACACTTATTGATAAATACACCAAAAATTACATCCTGATCAATATTTTGATGATGCCAAGGGGAAAAAAGTAGAAATAAAATAATAAATAGGCTGAAGCCTTGAGAGCTCATTTGGCAATTGCTTTTGTTTTTTTGTTGCAGATTGCAACAAAAAAAGAAGAAGAGGGAACCACCCTGTTGAAACTTGTTTTGTAAATGTGTTTTTCCAAAAACTTCACAATGCTACACATTGTTTCAGTAAAGCCTTTCTTAAGTGATAGAATGACGCTTCTATTTGTTGCCAAAGCAAAGTCTACTGTAGCAGTAAGTGGTCTGCACTTCTACCCTACCAACAGCAAGGGAAAACAAAGCAATGCACAACAAATGAACAGAGAGCCCTCTCAGTAATGCTAACCACGGAGTGGAGAGAAGCTCCACTTTGGTCTTTCTCTTCATTTTCGGTTGAAGACCAGCTCTGGTCATTGTCTATCTCCAGCAAACTTCCAATCATCCTCTGGCTCTGATTGCTCTCTACATCTCGGCAAGTTCATGGATTTGTCATTCTTTTGTTATATCCATATCTAAATCTCGTGTATAGAAGACCCTAATAAAGCCCTTGAACAAGTTATAAGTTGTAATATGCCTTTTTTTGTGTGAGTGCATCATAGAAAACCATAATACCAGGCTTTGGCCATTTCGAAGCCCCTTCCGTTTTCTCTTCTTCATTACTCCTAGTGTATGAATCATTTCTAGAGGACCAACTTTGATTTGTGCCTTTTCCTTTCTCCTCAATTTGTGTTATGCTAGAAGAGAGATGGTGGGGGCAGAGATGTATACTGCTTTCGGACACCTTGTGTGGGAAGTGCCTTTGAAATGTTATTCTTTAAGCACATAAAGAAACTCTCTGTGCCTATCCCTTTTTATTTTTCTCAACTTGTAGGTTTATCTCATATTTGTATCTATATGCAAATGCTTAAATGAGACAATTACTATTTGGATATTTATAGTTGTTCTTTTTAGGGGTTAGGTAAACAACCCACTCATACGCACCCACACCATTTTGTCCCCCTTGGGACTCAAACCTCTTTGGGGAGGAGAGGTCACACCACCTAGGCCAATGGCCCAGTGGTAGTTACTATTTTTCTTTGATTCATTCATATTATTGTGATTAGACAAGTTTCATGTTTGGTGCAGTTTGAGTACCCATACATATATTGGTTTTGAAATCGAGCAGAAATTCAGGCAGCCCCCTTCCCTTTAGAAAAGAAAAATGGGGAGGGTGGTGTTAATCAGCTCAGAAATCGGTCAATCTTTTGCTTTTCAGACTTGCTGAGATTTATCATCTTTGAGGCTGGTCTAGGAAGCCTAAGTGCATCTACTTCTCCAATACTTACTTTTTGTTTGGCCATCTCTAAATATTGTAGCTGAATACATGAATGGGCTTTTGTGAAATTGTGAAAACCTTAGTTCTACATGTTTTTTTTTCCCCTCTTGGTAAAGTGCAATATATGACTTGCAAATCTACTGGTTTTGTCCTTTGCTGCAACTAAGAATTCTTTTTAAAGAGTCCATGTTTGTTTAATAATAATGAAGGGTGTGTCTTGATAAGGTAAAAGAAAGAAAGAAAAAAAAAAGTAAAAAGGGAATTTCATTGAGTAACTATCAATAAATGGAGAACTGATGATAGATGGATTATGTGTGATTTAAGTTAACAGATGGATTACTTTTAATATGCTTATGTAAATGAATGATGATTCAACAGCAAGACTACTCCATTGTGATCTAGAGGCCACTGGTTCAAAGCGAAAAACAACCTCTCCATATGTGGAGGTAAGGTTGCATACATTTGACCCTCCGCAAACCCCGCAATGATGGAAACCTCGTCCACTGGGCTAGCCCCTTTATATATATAGCTATATGTACAGTGTACATATAATGTTTATAAGATATTTGATGATATAGTAATGGTTGAAGTTTTTGAGGGCGAAAGACACATTTAAATCTGCAAATAAGGGTTACTTCTCTTGTTTTATTTGTTTATTTTAATTTTAGTGTTTACATCTATTCTAAGCATGGAGCTGTTTGATTTCTTGGCGGTACACTTTATATTATCTTTCAGGAAATGATCTATTTATTAGTTGTGTTTAAGCAGAGTGATCATTCTCGTATAATAAGACTCATTGAAGTCCAAGTGTTGGATTTTTAACTGGACAATGGATATCTTGTAGTCCTAGGAATGAATGGGCACAAATTGGCGAAGTTGAATTTTTCCCAGAATTTTTGTACGCCACATCAATGAAATAGAATAAACTCTCCATGCTGATCCCATTAGAGAACTTCGTAGCTTTAAACGGCCAATTTCATCTCTTATAAAGAAGCTTAGAATATTGTATATAGATTTTCTTCAGATCAAATGTGTCAATATATACTCATACCTGAATGTATTTCCTGCCCTCCCATTTTGATCTTTTATAGCAAAACACATTGGTTTTTCCCTACCAATTTTTATTTTTCTTATTCTTTTAATGACAGCTCAACCAGTGCCTCTTTTTGAGGTTGCGTTTACAAGATGTGCAGTTATCTTGATATTGTCGTTTATGTGGTTAAGAAGAAGTGGAGAACCAATATTTGTGCCAGCAAATGTCAGGATTCTTTTGGTTTTAAGAGCTCTTATGGGATGTCTCTCATTGTTGAGTTTTGTTTATTGGTAAGTTGTACTTCTGATGAGTGCTTTTTCCTCTATATTGCCTGAAAATAATTTTAGTTGGACAGGAGCACTTCTTTTTACCTATTGTTATGTGAAAGTATTTGTATGGAAGTACATGTTTAGTCTTACAAAGTATATTCTATAAGTGAGAAACTTTTAAGTATTCTTTTTATTTTGAGAGTTTCCATTTGTAGCCTTTTAGTCTTATGATCTAAAAACAATTTATGAACAAGTAACATTTCCCGTTAATTATGTGTCTTCATATCTTATTCATACCATTACTAATTACTGCTAAAGATTAGAACAAAGTGTCAGTCAACGATATGAGTCCCCCATATTTTCTAGGAAGTCTCTTGCTTATATCTAGGGTAAAATGCTCTAACACCCCCTCAAGTTTGCATTTATTACTCACATATTAAACTTGTGTCAAAAATGACTCTAACACCCCCTCAGGTTTGGTTAAACTAGCCCTAACACCCCCTGTTAGGGGTGCACAAAGAACCGTCGGAACCGGAACCGGAACCGGAACCGAAGGGAACCGTACCGGAACCGTACCGAACCGTGGCAACGGTTCCGGTTCCGGTTCCTAAAATTAGGAACCGTTACCAACGGTTCCGGTTCCGGTTCCAGGACCAGTAGAACCGTACCGGAACCGGAACCGTTGGGAGTAACGGTTCCTTGGAACCGGAACCGGAACCGGAACCGTTTTATATTAAATATGTGTATATATATATATAATATAATAACTATATATAATATATATATATATATATACATTACATATAATAATTATATATAATGTATATATATTATGTATAATAATTATATTATCATATATTATATATAATAATTATATTATAATATAATTACTATACATAATATATATACATTATATGTAATGTATATATATCTATAATATAATATAATAATTATATATATATAGGGTGCCATTTTTAGATTGTAGGTTTCACATTTATTTAATGAATATATATATATATATATTTTGTATTTTCAAGCTTCTTTAAAAAAAAAAAAAAAAAAAAAAAAAAAAAAAAAAAAAAAAAAATTCCTAAGGAACCGCGGTTCGGAACCGGAACCGTACCGAGAACCGCGGTACGGTTCCTCACGGTTCCAACCCCCAACGGTTCCGGTTCCGGTTCCGAAAATCAGGAACCGTTGGTAACGGTTCCGGTTCCGGTTCCACCAAGAACCGTGAGGAACCGTACCGTGTGCACCCCTACCCCCTGTTGCCAACAATAGCCTCAGATTCTCTCTCTTAATTAGATATTTGTTGAATAAATTATTATTTATGCTACATAGTTCATTATTAGTTAAATTAATTTTTAGTTACATAGTTTGTTAAATTAATTATTATTTATGTTACATATTTTATAATTCAAAACAAATTATTATTTATGTAACATAGTTTATAGTTAATTAGATATTTGTTGAATAAATTGTTATTTATGCTACATAGTTTATTTTTAGTTACATAGTTTGTTAAACAAATTACTATTTATGTAATAAAGTTTATTATTATTTACATAGTTTGTTACATAAATTATTATTTATGCTATATGGTTTATTATTAATTATATATTTGTTAAATAAATTGTTATTTATGCTACATAGTTTATTATTAAATATATTATTTTTTAAATGAATTATTATTTATGATACATAGTTTATATTTAATAATAAATTATTATTTAAGCTACATAGTTTATAGAGAAAGAATCTGAGGGTATTTTTGGCAACAGGGGGTGTTAAGGCTAATTTAACCAAACCTGAGGGGGTGTTAGAGCTTTTTTTGACACAAGTTTAATCTGTGGGCAATAAATCCAAACCTGAGGGGGTGTTTGAGCATTTTACCCTTATATCTATCTCATCCAATTGTTTTCAGATAATCACTGCTCCATTTGAATTACTATTATTATTGATTTGTCATGTATCTTGTTCTTTTTTTATTTATTTGGTATGTAAGATTCTATTAACCAAAAAATATATACAAGATCAAAGGGGCATACTTGATGTAGGAGCTGAAAGAAAGAAGGGATGGGAATAAGAAGATGAGATGAGGCTAGATGAAAAGTGAGAGAAAATAGTTTGCAGAGTCCAAAAACAATTGGAACTTACAAGGAGAAAGAAACAGAGTCCAAAAACAACTCAAACTAGATTTACAAAAACAGAGATCTTAGCTGATTGGCAGATTCCAAAAATCTAAGAATATGACTTTGCAGTGTTGGTTTGTGGCAGTTTGTGAATGGAAGCAACTCTGAATGGCAAAAGTGCGAAATCTATCATGATCTCTATCAATAGCCGAATGGAACTTACAAGGAGAAAGAAACAGAGTCCAAAAACAACTCAAACTAGATTTACAAAAACAGAGATCTTAGCTGACTGGCAGATTCCAAAAATCTAAGAATATGGTTTCGCAGTGTTGGTATTTGGCAGCTTGTGAATGGAAGCAAATTTGAACGGCCTGCTAGATGACTCAACTGATGCTCTGTTTGTAGGAGAGATGTAAAAATGGATGGAAGAGAGAGGGAGGGATGGATGAGGCGTCCTTAGGGAAGGGAAGCTGTCTTCCTTACTTTTTGTTTGGTTGAATAGAAGGTATAGTAGAAAGGATAGATGAGGTGACACCTTTCTTTGTTTGGTTAGAAGGAAGGGAATTAGAGTTCTTTTATTTTTTTTACTAGTATACCCTCATTTAATAAACTAATACAAGTATTAATTTATATATAATAATTATGAAGGGTAGTATTGTCTATTTACAATTAATGTAATAGCTTTGCTTCTCTTCCTTCCTCCCTTCTGTCTTCTTTTGGAGAGATCAAAATTTGTGAGCCATGAAGGATGGCTCATCCATCATCTCTTCCCTTCCCTCCTTGTCTCCTCTGAAGAGATTCTATCTTCTGCTCCTTCCTTCCTATCTTCCCTCCACCCCTCTTTCTTCCTTTTCGACCAAACGGAGCATTAATGATGGAATAAGGATCTATATTTCAAAAATTCTTCAGTTCCTTTTTCGCATAAGTGGTAGACTATAGAGGATAAAGGAATTAAAAAGCAAGATTGTGCAGGGAATTGTTATAAAATGTAGCTGCAGCCCTAGAAATGCAATCACTCCAAGATCTGAAGGTAGGGATGAGATTGAGTCCATATTCTAGAAGGGTAGGACACTAAAAACCAAGTGATCATGATCTTCAATGTGAGATCTGCAAAAAACATAGCTGATTGAAGAGATGGAACAAATTTTGAGAAGTCTGTCCGGAGTATGGATCTTGTTCCTGATAACCAACCACTAGATAAAACTGAATCTGGGAACAACATTAGGAAACCAGTTCATGGTACAAAGTCACCTTTGGAGCAGGGGTGTTTGAGAAACTGGCAAACTGATCTAGCAGTGAATCTGTAGGTGAAGAAACCAGGAGAATTGAGTCATGACTGGAGGATACAGGGTTGGGCAGATTGATGCCAAGAATGATCTAATATTGCTACCATGCCACTACCGTGGTTGACTCCAATAATATTGCTAACAGTTGCAGATCTCAGCCGCCATGAATCATAAAGGATTCTATCGCCATATTGTCGCTGAAAAGGCCCTGGAGGAGCCAGGAATCAAACCACAAAGATTTTAGATTGCCCTCACCAATTGAATGTATGGTGCAAGACCTCAAAATTTCTCTAAGCTGCAGAAGCTTCCTCCAGGTCCAGGAACAATTATGAGTAAGCTTGATAACCCATAAGCTCTGATCTTTCAGCAAATTAATCTTAACCCAGTGAGCCCAGATTGAAGGAGAATGGGGAAGATTGAGAGTCCATATGTGTCTAGCCACAACGGCTTTGTTCCATTTTGACAAGGATTTGATACAAGGCCTCCTTTCTCTTTAAAAAGCACTATGTCAACTCAAGCAACTTTAGATTTACTAGCTTAAAGCTCATAGCCAGATTATAAGAAGTTTTTCAGAATTTGCTTAAACTGGGAGAGGACTTTCTTAGGCATAATAAAATGAGAGGACCAATCAATCTGGATAGAGAAATGGATAGACTGAATAAAAAGTAGGAGTCTGCCGGCAAAAGAAAGGTACGCGTTAATCCAGGATTTGATTATGTTAGTGATTCTATGTAGAAGGCATATGCAATCTTGGGCTTTGAGTTTAGAAGATAACAGAGGAACACCAAAATATCTCAAGGGTAAAGAACCAAGGAAGAAGCAGAAGGAGGAAAGGATAGAGTGAGACTCACCTCAGGAACAACAGACAAGAAGATCCATCTCTTTGAAGAATTTGGAACCAGACCATAGAAGCTAGAGAAGTATTTGAGGGCTTGGTTGAGGATGGAAGCAGAGAATGGATCGCCATGACAAAAAAGGAGGTTTTTTTTTACTTCAATGAAATCTAAACTGGGAGTTAGAGGAAATGAACTTTCTGAGAATCATAGAAAGGAGCTAGATGGCTAGAATAAAGAGAGATGGGGTAAAGGATCCCCTTGTCTTAATCCTATGGCCCCATAAAAGAAGCCTTCCAAACCACCATTAATAGAAACTGAAAATCTGGGGGTTGTTATTCAAGCCTTAATCCATTTGACAAAGAGAGAAGGAAAGCCAAGAAGATCTAAGAGATCAAGAAGAAATTCCCATCTAATAGTGTCAATGGCTTGTCCACTTTGACGGCACATCTAGGAGTACCTAAATTACTATGATTGTTCTTCATTAGTTCTTGAGCCGGCAATGATATGCCATCACTATTTTTCGAACTGGGAGGAAAGCAGATTCGGAATCAGAAATGAGAGAAGGGAGAACATTTTATCGAGAATCTTTAATCTTTGAGTTGCATTTTGTAAATGAAATTACATCAGGAGATATTTATGTAATCCGCAAATAAAGAGGGCTTTCAAATTTAGGAACGAGGGAAATTGGATTGCAATTAAGCTCTTTTAACAAGGAACCAGTGTGGAAGAAAGATTGAATGACATGAGTAAGCTCTGAACCAATGATTTCCCATACAGCTCTCAAGAAAAACTCACTGGAACCATCTGGTCCAGGAGCTTTATTGGATTAAAGCCAAAATTGTTTTATGTGGATTTTAGAAGCAGAAACTGGAGCTATAAGGGCCAGAGCTTAAATGTCACGAAGGTGCTTATCAATGTACACAGAGAGCCTCTTTACCTGGATAAGCAATTGGATAAGGTTTACCCCAAAGGTCATTGTAGTAATCAACAATAGTCTGCTTGATGTGCTTGCTGTCTTCTATTCTAGTTCCCTGATCAGTACATATACTGGAAAAACTATTCCTGTTCGTTCTGGAGTTGATGGTTTTGTTAAAGAAAGTAGTCCCCCCCCCCCTCCAACCACTAAATTCTTGTCTTTTGCATGTAGAGACATTTCACACTTGGATAATCTGATAAGTTTGCAAGGCAATCCTTCTCTCTACTGTCAAGTAACTGACAGGAGGATTAGCATCTTTAAGGGCTTGGAAATGATGAAACTCTTTGCTAGCCATATTAAGATTAGCTGAAACATCCTTTCCCTCTACCTTGAACTTCTGACACATTTTGAAAAGGGTTTGACCACTTTTTGTTTTTTGTGAATTTGGAAGGAGGAGAAATAGTGAGCTCTCTTTTCTTTTTAAGTACCTCTTGAAAAATGTTGCAACTTAAGGTTGTTTGTGAAGTTCTGAGTGAGTTGTTTTCACCTGACAACTTAAGCCATCTAAAGAGGTTCATTCTGTGCGTTTTCATTGTATTATCATTTTCCTGCAATGTTTTCTCTAGCACTCTTATTAGTAGGTACCATGTTCAGCAAGGATAATGTGCATTTGGTGATACTACTTTTCTCCACAAGGCACATCAAATAAAAGGTGTGGGTTAATATTTTGTACGCACCACCTTAGAGTTCAGCTTTCTTATCTAGGCTGTTAGTTAAATAAGATGGGGTTCATAGCTCGAACTGCAGAGTGCCTCAGCATACCTAGCAACTACATTGAATCGATTCCCTATATTATCTAATATTGCTGAATCTCTGCCAGCAATTAAAAAAGAAAGCAGTGATTCTGTTGACTTCAGGTGATATCAATGTTGATAGTGCTGTAGATAATATCAATAATCTCGGGTTCACTTGAGGCTTTTAATTCTGGTGTACTCTGTGGTACCGAACGGCTTTTCCTTTTTCTTTTTATTTATTTATTTTTATTTTTTGGTGTTTGTTCTCTTCTTACCGCTTGTATTTCCGACTGCTTGAAATGCTTTTTCTATGGTTTGTAAGATTTAGGAACTTGATTTGGTGGATGCTTTTCCAATGGTTTGTAAGTTTTATCATTTTGAACATTATTTGGTGGTAATAAAGAGTTCTTTTATTTTTCCCCAGCATCCAAAGGTTACCTCTGTCTCAAGCTATCATGTTAAGCTTTACAACTCCAATTATGGCTTCAGTTGTGGCAAGAATAATTTTGCATGAGAAGTTGAAAATCGCCGAAATTGGAGGTATGATAAATATGTAGTTTGAGTATATCTTCTTGCTTATTCCAATCTTACAGCCACCTTTTGTAATTGGCAAATAAGGTCATATGCATGTAGTTGTATGCAATGTTTCAAAACTCAGCTGAATCGACTTGGACTTGCCAAAATCAAGTCTGAGTCCGGCCAAGATCTCAGCCTGAACAAAACACTGTTGTCTCAGCCAAGCCTTGATTGAGAGGCCCAAGACGACCATGGGTTTTGCCTGGGTTTAAAATTTCCATTTTCAGCTTGCCTTTCTCATTTTTCCAAATCTCAAGGCCAAAAATAGAGAGAGAACCAAACCTGCACCATACCAAACTATAAATTTACAAATCAAGACAAAAAAAGAAAAGAAATTGAGATTTTTTGATAAATTTACATTCCAAGTAAATTAGAGACAAAATGAGAGAAAATCGGTTAAGATGGTTTGGACATGCACAAAAAAGACCTTTTATGCGCCAGTTAGGAAGAGTGACATAGTTCACATTGAGGGTATTCTAGGGGAAGAGAAAGACCAAAGTTAACGTGGGTAGATTTAGTAAAGATAGCATGTGGTTTGACTGAGTCTATGGCCTTAGATAGAGTGGAATGGAAATTGAAACATAGGGTTCGTGTAACAAACTTTAGTTGAACAGGTCATTTAGAATTAATATATAAACTGGACTAGATGAAAAAGAGTTGGATATAATTATTTCCCTCTTTTCTTCATACATAGGTTATTTTATATTGTTCTGATTTATAATTTATCTATAGGAACATACAAGTACAGATTGACATTTATATGGATCTGGATTGCAGCATATCTATATAGCCCGTAGAGCATGTGTTCTTTCAAATATGACAGATTTATATACAAAGTTTTCATGTTTAAATGGATTTTTATTTGTGTTTATGCTATATATATTTAGGTACATTTGGTTGATATAATACAGATTCATACAAAGAAAACGAAGTGCCTACCTCAGGCTCTGAATCTCTCTCCTTCCTTCCCTTTGCTCCTTATGTGTTCTCTCTCTCTCCTCTGCAGCTCTCTCAATCTCCCTCTTATCTTTTCTGTAAGGGCTAGTTTGGTATGCAGGAATGAAATAGAATGAGAATGGAATGAAGCTGAGAATGGAATGAGAATGAGAATAAATGGAATAATCATTCTCATTCTAATGTTTGGCTACGGATAGAGAATGATGTAGGAATGAAATGGTAATACCTTTCATAATGTTATACTTTTCCGTAAAACATAATGCATTTTAAAAATGGGACATTTGGCCAACTTTAATTTAATTATCATGTAAAAAAAAAAAAAATATTCATTCAATTAAAACTTTCTAAATCAAGATATAATCCGTCTTTTTATTCTAGTCAAAAGATTAATATGATCTTTTACACGATTTTTTTTTTTTTATTAAAAACTGAAAGTGATAAAACAAGAATCTTCCTTTTCTTTCACAACTTAAAATATAGCAAGTTATATATATGGGCATGTGACATGTATATATATATGGGCGTGTGACAAGTATATAACATACATATTATATATATAGAGAGAGAAATTAACGTTAATTACCTATTATATATATATATATATATATATATTTAATAAGTATATAAAATTATTCTGGAGTGAGTTGTAAAAGAGGAAGAGAAATTAATGAAGAGAGAGAGGATGATTTTAATAAGAAGTGGGAATGGAATGGTCATTCTATAGCTCAAGAAGAGGAATGGTTTTGTTGGAATGGACATTCCAATGGAATGACTAGGAATGACCATTCCATTTCTAATGTAGCACAACAAATAAGAGAAAGGGAATCAAAGGTGGAATGACCATTCCATTCTACCTCCATTCCTGCGTACCAAACTAGCCCTAAATAGTATTTTATAAAGGCTATCGAGTTACTTGATTGCAGCCATTGTTTAAGGAATATGGCTGCAATTCAGCAGCCTACAGTGGCTGATTTGAGTCTGCTTTTGGTAACTTTTTATAGTTTTGGTTCAGTCAACTATTGGCCCTATACCTAAAGGGTAAGATTTAAGTCAAATTACCAATATGGGAAGAAATTTGAATATCCATTGTTAAATAAAAATCTCAATCCAGCAGAATATATTATGTGTAACTAATTTCCTTTTATTATTATTATTATTATTATTTAAAATAAAAATCCTGATTATTACACAGCTCCCTGGTGCTGATATGAGACTTAAAATTGGAGGCGTTTAGGTGTGAAACACCAAATGTCTTTGAAACCTATGAGACATGGAACTGGATCAGAGACTTGGCAAACTATTCCATTATGGATTGAAGTCCATATTTTGACCACTTCAAATTAGAGAGTTCAGATCTATACTTCACCATACTGTTTTAGTTCCTGATACATACCAAAGTCATCTCATCTTTTGTTTCTTAAATTTAAACACTTATGCTGTGTTTGGTATGTGGGAATGGAATGGTTATTCTCATTTTATTGTTTGGTTGCAAATATGAAATGAGGTAGGAATGAAATAAATTTTAAATCAAATTCTCCAAAATACCCCTCTTAGTGACAAATAAATTAAACCAACAAATGTGTGGTGATGGAGGAAGGTGGTGATGTGGAGGTGGTGGCGACGGTGTGGTGGTGGGGGTGGCAGTGGCAGTGGAGTTGGTGGAGTGGTGTGGTGGGGGTGGCGGTCAAGGTGGTGGTATAGTGGCGATGTGGAGGTGGTGCGGTGGGGGTGGTGGCTGCGGTGGCGGCAATGTGGAGGTGGTGGCAATGGAGGTGTTGGTGTGGTGGCGGCGATGCGATGTGGTGGCGGCCGTGGTGGAGGAAGGTGGTGATATGGAGGTGATGACGGTGGCGGTGGTGGTAGAGCCAGTGGTAGTGATGGTGGTGGAGGTGAAGGATTTTTTGGTAATATGATTTTTTTTTAATCTTATTGGGAATGGAATGCCCATTCCATAGGTTTAACTATGGAATGAATTTCATTCCAAGGGAATGGCCATTCTCACCTTAAAATTCATACCAAACAAATGAATAGTTGGAATAGGCATTCCATTCCATTCTATTCTTGTGTACAGCGTAGCATTAATAATTTACTTGATTGTTAGCTCTGTAAATTCATGGTCCTACGTCCAGATTTCAACTTCAATTTTAATGTTCGTTAATTATTATCACTACAATCCTCAAAATAATGATATATTGACTCATGACTGATGAGATATTTGTACTGAAACTTCCCTATGTAGAATTTCAAGGTGGTCAGTCAGTCTAGGGCCTGGGGATCAAATTTCTCCATTAATGTTGGGGCTGTGCTCCCTGGCCTGTGCTTAATGGAATCAGCATGCAATAAAATATTCATCCTGCATTTATGCAGCATGTTAGCTGCTCCTTCCTACTAATCCTTTCCTTGTCCATTATAATTTAATTTCTCCATAAAATTTAATTCTGCCTTTTAGAGAATTAATAGGGCTTTTGTTACTTTGCATTTTTTCCATTCTCCATCCTTGGTTGTTTTTGCAGTTTATTGTAGTCAGTCTAATCTCTCTCTCTCCATGTGTGTGTATAGCATGCTAACATTTCTTTTGAAAAATGCTATCATGAGGGCTCTATCGTCATGATTCCATGCTCCCGTGGTACACTTAGTCCATTTATTTTTGAACAAGGAAGGCTATTGCATCTATGCCTCTTATTTTGTATAATTGGGTGTAAATAGCAGTTCAAAATTTTATGTTTCTTTTCTTTCAGCATTCTGTCTTACCTTTTTGCTGCAAGGGGAGTCATTTCTTTGAACTGTGTTTCAGGTCTTGCTTTCAGTTTCTTTGGTGTACTTTTCATTTACCGGCCGAAACTTACAATGCAAGGTACAGAAGTGAGTTAATGAAACCATATAGATTTAATGTTGGAAACAGATACCTTAGGTGAATGCTTGTTTCTAGAATATAAATGCCTATTGTCAAATGGAATTTGATTCTTGTATGCGTAACATGCTAGATAGTTAATTTTATATTTCACGTAATGTATGGCATGATGAGTGAAACTGGTGCATTTAATTTGGTATAACTACTAATAATTGGAAAAGAACCTCCCACTCCACTCAACCCCCCCCCCCCCCCCCCTCTCCCTCTCTCTCTCTCTCTCTCTCTCACACACACACACACACACTTGTAGACTGTCTTTTACGTTGAGTGCAATGATTTGCTTTCATAACATGCCTTTTCATTTCTTTTGGATGTTCCAATCAGTATTGATAACTTAAGAGTCTTTTAGGTGTTCAAGACCATACATTTTCTCTTTATTGACTGAAACCCTCTCTTTCTGTCTCATTTTAGTAACCTCAACTTCCGCCTGTTGTATACTACCTGTATGTGCTTCTCAGCTAATCTACTTCCACTTTTAGTGTTCAAAGAGTTTGCCTTTACGATTGGGAGAACATAATTTTATTTTCTTATCTTGTGGGCCCATTGAGTACCTTTTTTTTGGGCAAGCATCTCATAACTTTATGCATGGAAGGTTTGGATATTTTCTGGAAACCCTCATGCTTTTAATGAAAACAGTGGGTTTTTGCACGATTTCTTTGTGGAGTTCCGCATGATTTGTTGTGTATCTGTGCAGGAGAGCTGGCTAAATCTGGGCAAGCAAGTGATTCATTTGTTCAGGGAAGCCATCATGTATATGCAGTTTTAATTGGTTTATTTTCAGCAATAACTGGTGGAATCAGCTACTGCCTTATAAGGGCTGGAGCAAAGGCATCTGAACAACCTGTGTAAGATCATTAGCTTTCTTCTTTGATCTACATTATTTTTATTTTATTTATTTTATTTCTGGTTGGTAATGCCCAAAACAGAAATTACATGGAACCTCCCCAATTACATCATTACACAAATTTCAGTTGGAGGATTTATAAAATATTCAGTCCATTTAGCATAAATTCCCAGGGCTTCCACAGCAATACCTTGCGTTGCTGAAAAAAAGATTACAATAAAAGAAACAGGGTTGCCTCTTGAACTTCCATCTATTTTTAGTTTCAAAGCTGATTGTACCTCATCAGCCTTGTCTGAAATATATATTTTTGGACTGAACCTGGGGTCAAAATGGCTTCTTATCTCCATATCCATAGAGCCCAAACCGTTTTCAAGAAAACAGTAGACAGAGTCTAACATGCTTAACCTCTCATGTCAGAAGCTACATCCATATCCATCTGTTCCACCAAGAGGGAAGAAAAAAAAATGGACTCCATCTGGGTGGGAATCTGTGAAGACCAAATATTTCACTTTCTATAACACGTTTAATACATGTTGGTTGTTGTCAGTTGTCTAGCCACAAAATATACAACTGCCATTATCAGTCATGTGGCCAAGACTACATGTGACCTAGTTGTCCTTTGGGTAAATTATTAGGCGCTGTGGATTACCCATTTCCTGGGTAAGTTAAGTTCATAAGTTATTTTTGGAAGACATTTTGGAAACTTTTTGGGACTAATCTAAAAGTTTCCTCCACTTTTCATTCTTAGATCTATTGGCAGATTAAAATTGTTAACTAAAGTCTGGGAGATATGCTGTTTAGGTGTTTAGTGGTAGAATGTCCAATTGTTTGGGATTCATTAATGTCGGTCACGAAGTTCGTATGCAATAACTTAGTCGATCAGTCTACTGTTAAGTACCATTTTGAGATTGTCTATGGCTTTTCCCTTGCCAGTCAGCCTACCTTATTCTTTTGCCTTCAGATTCCCCTGCTTTTGAGTCAGTTGATTCTATTGCCCAACATATTTATGATGTTCATGCTGATACATGATGAAAATTTGTTTTAAGTAATGAAAATTATAAACATGTTGATGGTTGCTGTAGAAAATAGGAATCAGGAAGGAGACTATGATGATTCGTGAGAGCCAAGAGCGTTATCCTAATTCCTAAGAACTCTTTCATGAAATTGCCTGCCCAAGTTACTGGACCTTTCATATCATTTGTAAGTTAGAACCTAATGCATTTTTACTTGATTTACCATCAACTATGGGTATTGTTTCAGTTTTTTATGTGCAGGATTTGCTTCTTTACTTAATATTTTTGGGCCTCCCATTTTGCCAACAAGTATACCTATTGGTGGAGTGGATCTTCAACATCAGTGCCTATTGTTCCACCATGCCACAATTTAGGTGGACTAGATTGAGAATGTTCTTGGCCATTAGTTTATGGCTTCTCATGAAGCGATTATTAGCAATATCCTGTACATTAAGATGACACGTTTATCACAAAAAGATGAGTTTCACAAAATATTTCTAGACATTTTGGAGCAGTACCGGCTTTACTCTCTGGAGGCGAGATTTTCTCAGCCGGGAAGAATTGATGGAGATCATGATGACTGTCATACCCCACATGCTCTACACACTTTTTTTTAGGCATAATAGACATAGAGGATAGATATTTAGATGTCATGATCATAGGAAATTTCCTTATTTTTTTCATATTGAGATCCCTTCTTTGCTATTCTTCTCCCTCTACTCATCATCTTTCTTTCATGGTTCTACATAAGCATAGAGTTCTTGATAATTGTCAAAATAATAATTTATGTAACTTACATCAGTTGTCTTCTAATGCCAAGTAAAGTTTATTCTTATTGAAGAAAGACAAGATCGTCACCCAAGGCACTAAAGCTGATAGTCAGAGTACACAAAGGCCCAAACTTGATCTAGAGCGAGGGTGAATAGGTCTTGAATACAAAATTATAATTACCTTTAACTAAACTTCAAATTTCACTTAACAATATAAGCATGTAAAATCATGATATTGCAGATATAAAGCATATAAATGTAAAAAATTATAATAAAAAAACATACATGAACACCGTGGAAATTCCCAATTGGGAAAAAATATGGGACTTAATCCACTATCAAAAGAAAGGTATCTTACACTAGGTTAACCAGATTCTAAACCCAAGAATTCCCTAGTTACCTCTGAGCCACACTCACACCAGGCAATCCAACAGGATCTCTAGTGCTACCAGTCAACAAACCCACTCCTCATGGGATCAACTCTTTAACTAACTCGTTCTTCAATCTGTAATGACTAGTCACATGTAATTGGTCGCCTGTGGTGTGGAATTGTTGTGATGCTGAATTCCTTGAAGCTCTAGGATCGATATGTTACAACACTCGTGAACATTCACCATCTATATGAATGATGACTGAAACAAAGTTCTAGCAAGTGTATTGCTAGAATGCACTCTAGATTACCTCTCACAAATACATGATGCTCAATACATGCTCTATATGCTTTGTATGTGTTTGCATAGGTTTTCTAAAAATATAAGGTCTTTAGATAGATCTGGGGGGCTGAATATGATTAGGGTTAATAGAGTTTGAATCCTATTTGGAAACTCTTCTTCCGCAAATTTCGGTTGATTGAAAATAAGTTTGATTGATTGAAATTGGTCAATGAATTCCCCTGGGGTTCAATTAGGATTTTGACTTTCTAAAATAGTTTAATGCGTAAAAACACAATTTTATTGATCAAAACATGTAATTTGAAAATCCTAACATGTATAATAAAATGGATGAATGCATATGAAATTTGATGGGTGCACGGTTTTGAGAGTTGAATTTATCTTTTTACCCTTGATGAAGCTTCGAATTTACTGATACGCCCTTCGACAGAGGTAACCCAACTAACTAACTTAAACTTAGCCAACTAAAAATCAAAGTTACAGACTCCATTTTGTAAGAAACTTGCCACCCAAAGTCTTATTGACCTATCACCTCGATGCGTTTATCTTAGCAAGTATTTTGTTCTCTTTCAGGGTCACAGTTTTTTCATTTGGCATTCTTGCTAGCGCTGCTGCAGCAATATGTACATTCGCCTTTGAGGTAAGTTCATATTGTATTCTTATATTTGAAATTTCTAAGCTCTAGGTTTCGTAAATTTACATCTCTAATTAACAATAGTTGAGCGTCTTATTTTGTTGAATTTAAAGGAGAGATTTATGAGATAAGAAGTTGAAAAGTGGCTTTAATCTCTGGTTTGCCTAGAATGTGATGCATTCTATTCTTTGGACATCCTATTGCTACTTGTGCATCTAAGTTTCTATTTGATAATTTGCAATTTTTTAAATAATTGAATGGATTTTACAATTATAAAAAAGGGTTAGCCAGGTGCACGAGGCTCCAGCCATTGCGGGGTCAGGGGAGGGTCAAATGTACGCAGCCTTATCATCTCCACATGGAATTTACGATTATGATCATCCTAAAAGCTTGATAATGTAAATTATTTAATTCTCCATAAATATATATTTTCAAGCTTTTGTTGATTACTATCTTTCATTAGGGATATATGATTTAACCAGGAACTAGTGATGGACAGAGCCTGATTTTGTTGCAATATATGTTACATAGAGACTTTAAAATGTCTGAAGTACCCAAAGCTTCAGTGAATATCTTCTCCTTGTTCTATCCTTTTCCATCATTTTTACAAAATAATGTTGATATTTAACCGTTGAATGCTGATATCTCCGTCAATTTCTCCGCATTTCAGAACCCCAATATAACTGTCAATATTGATATTTTTCCACCAGTAGAAAGTGATGTGCTTATGTATACTTCATTTTATCTTGTGATCTACAGAAAATGTGGTCTTTATTACAACTCAACCAACGTTGTCGGATCCTACTATGGGGTTCAATAGGATCTGATCACAGGTTTGGATCGTGGATAGTAAAATCCTACAGAATGGGGATGGAAAAACAATTAAAATTATATGTATAAACAAAGAATTCTTAAGCTAAACAGAAAAGAAGCTAAAACACAAAAAGTGGAGAAATATTGTCAAAATCATGTTCGCAAAGTTCAGTAATGAGAAGTTATGTCAAAGGTAGAGCCCTCGTACTGACACTACAATTTATAAGATTGTGCATGAGGAGTTCAAGGTTCGAATCCTTGCATTTTCATTTTCCTTCCTCAACTTAAGTTCTATAGTACCAAAATGACTTTGCAATGAGACAAGCTAAGATAATTCTTTTAAAACAACCTATTAACTACCAATTACATATGACATAAAAATTGATAAAAGATGTAAAATTAGTCCGCTTTATAAATCTAACATATCATTGAATTTTTTATACTTGAATAATCTTAAACAATTCTGTAACGGTCCTATGGCTATCCCATTACAATTGTACTATGCGTTTTTCTCTACAATTTGGATTGATTTGACAGATTTGGATTGTAGGATCTTATGATCCTGTCATTCTGGATTGCAATTTTGATAACCATGAACTCAGTCTGTGAATAATACAGTGATGAGATATGGAAATAAAAGAGAGAGAGAAAGAGAGAGAGAGGCTCTTACAAACCTTCTTTCTTCTATGTACTCTCATTATCCCATGACACAGCCTATTTATTAGTTTTAGAAAACCCTAATAAGAAAATACTTCCAACAAGCTCACAGGAAATTTGTGAATATGACATTGAGATATGGTCCCACTACCAAAGTCCATTTAACATTGGGCTTATTTGAAAACGCTAAATATGACTAAAAAATTTAATAAATAACTTCCTTTGTAGTTTAAGTGCAACTCTCAGAAAGATAAACCAAAAATTTGTTGTGCTACTGAGATTTAACGTCTGATACCCAGTTTATAGCCTGCCCATGCAGGGTGCTGGAATGGGAAGTAACATTTGGCATTATTTGGCACAATGTGGCTATTTTTACTCAAACCTTTGACTTCACGCTTGTCAATCTGAGCTTAAAATCTATATGCGGATAACTGAAGCTATTATCAATGTGTGCAACAAACTGTATGCCTACTGAACATCCAGTTTGAAAATCAAGATTATTTCTTAGCTCTGCACATTGGTTTTATGTTAATAGCTATTAACAAGTGTTACTGTCCCAGATGATTATTGCTTCTTTTATGCAGGAATTTGTGCTACCTGGGATTTATTCCTTCGTTTTTATGGTTGTGCTTGGTGTATTGGCCTTCTTCGCGGAGGTGCTATGTGGAACTTCTTGTTATTTTCTTCCTCTCTTTTGGATGCTTTTTCAGTTTCTAAAATTTGATGAATGAACATTGCAGGAGTGCATAGATTGCTTCTGTTTTCTATGAAATGCTCCAGCATAATATGAACACATTTGTAGTTTTGCAGGTCCTTTTGGCACGTGGACTTCAGCTTGAGAAAACCAGCAAAGTTGCAAATATTCTGTATGTTGAGGTATACAGTTTGCTTGCACTGCTTCTTTTCATGTTGCAGTGGTAATGTTATAAATTTTTGTGAATTATTGTTCCACTTATTAGCAAAGAAATCAGTTAAACTACTTGTGCAGCAACCAGTATCTTTTAACTTAAGGTTCCCCTTATTTTCCAATTTTAGGATTTGGAAATGGGAGACAGTAGTTGGAATGGACCCAGTAAAAAAATAGAAAATTTGATAGAGTAGAATAGGTGGAAAATAATTGAGAAACCCAAAGAGAGTCTGGTGAGGGGCTGTGTCAGTAGTAGTTGATAGGCAATAAGAAAGTATGGACAAACAGTGAAGTAATTTTACCTAAAACGAGAGTTGCTTGCAGATTCCAAAGGATTCATTAATTTGTGTTAAAACTGAATCGAAAACAGAGAATATTGTGTTAAAAACCATAAACAGGGAAGAGTCATGGAGTTTTGGAAGCCTGTCTGACACAGACTTGTTCTCGCCACTCGAATAGACACAGGTCACACAGTTGTTGCCAATGCCAGTCTCACTCCGGGTTCTACTAGCCTGTTGCCACCAATGAGTCCAGTTGCCATGCACCTCAAACTTATGCCTGATCTCCTGACTTCAGAAGCTGCTATTCATCAATGCAATCACTCATAATACGCCTTCTTTCACAGTGATCAAAAGCCAGACCTCCACACAAACAGATGTGAAGAACGATGAAATATTTCTGCCGACTGTTCTTAGATTGACCATTAAGTCTATCACAAACAAATAGAAACCACAAATTGAAATTTCTCTATTGCGCGTATGAAATCAACAAAAAAACAAAATGCTTCTCAGAAAACATGTTGTCAAGAATTATGTTGCCAAAAACTTAAAAGAAAGGTGTTATTCTAGTAAAACCTGCTATTCTTTGTATAGTGGCATGTATATGCAATTGAAAACTCTAGTATATATGTTCCTAACCCTTTTAAGAGGTTAATCCATCAACACTAATTCAAAGCTAATTAGAAAACCTTATGGGACTTGTTTTGAAAATCAGAAGCACAAGATTTATGTCACTGGGACTCAGCACTGGTGTTCGACAGACGAGTACTAGTGCTCAATCTTTTAGAGTTGAGCATTAGTGTGTATCTCTTGTATACCTGTGTTCAACTCCCTGGTTCATTGAGTACTGATGCTCAAGTGCTGTGTAGCGGTGCTTACTGCTCTATAAGTGCACAGTTAATAGGCTACATCCACTTTTTCAAAGCACTTTTTCATAGATATTTTGGGTGTCTTTATGTACCTGTCCAAGTGTATGTGAATCCGTTTACCCATGAAGCATAACTTGAACAAGGTTTGACACCATAATTGCCAGCATAAAGACACTTAGTTCTAACATAAAGGTTCAGAAAAGACCTCAAACTTGTTTCCAGAAAGTTTGCTGATAGGCCAAGGAAAAATATTCATCCTGTGAGAACTTATGATTTTAGAATGCTTTCTGGAAACACTTATATTTTCTGCAAGAGTTTCCTTCAGCTTTGCAAATGCATTACCTTCCTGTAAAAAGTGTTTGCTGTAATTATTCCTTTACCTTTTCATGCTGATAAGGCTGTCTTAACTGTATATCCTTATTTATTTATTTATCAGCATACTGGTAATGTGTTTAAGGATTCTTGGGATTAGTGGTTCATTGCCAGTCTGCCAAAAATTTGTGATTGAGCAAAACTAATATTTGTCTTAACAGACGAATGGAAAATTGGAAGAAAGGGAAAGTAGGAGAGGCGAAGAAGGTACTCATTTTGTTTGATTGAGTAAGAAGGGGTGGTGTATATCATCATTCCCTTACATATTAAAAGAAGTGTCGCATAGAGGGCAACAATGTAAAAGGAAAAGGAAGGGAGGTGGGGTTCTTATCCCTTCTTTTCGTACACCTTTGGAAGGAAAGGGTTTCTCTAGATTTAACATGAATACAGTTAGAGATGTTCCTTACAAAATTTTGAATCAAATTCTTGTTATAAAGTGGAGGGTCCCCTTTTTTTTATCTTTTATCTTATTTTAGATTGAACAAAGTAGATTTCCACACATTTGGTTCTGTTATTGTTTGGCTGCATAGTGACTATAAATTATATCCTTTGTGCTATTAGCTCCTGTTAGTTATATTTTATCCTTGGTTTGTGTTTCAGGCTGTCCTATCACAATTGTGGGGGATGGTTTCATTGAGAACAGCCCCGTCTTTTGGAGGACTAGTAGGATGTTTACTGATCTTGGCTTCAGCTTGCTGCACCATGTACTTTGGGCCTGAGAAAGAGATTGAATGAGATTTAACTGACCTTTATGTTTTAAGAATAGCCACAAATCCAAACTCCTTTGTCGTCAAAGAGCTTGAAAATTGTGCGAGTTTTTTTTGCTCTGCTCACTGCCTTGCAAGATGGCATCATCCAGCCTCACAGGATATTGTCAGATAAAAGAAGAATACAACCAACCTATAAACTCAAATATCAGCATTTGGATTATGTGGAGACTGGAGGAAGTAACAATCCATTCTATCTGTCACTGGAGTAGTTTGCAGAAGTTCCATCTTCAAGATTTTTTGGGACAGCAATTTATTAAAATGGGTCTAGTTTAGTTTCCCGCACACAACAAGCATCCAACATACAACCCAAAACAATTAGGAGGCCAACAATTATTGTAAACAGAATGATTGTACACACCTTAACCTTGTGCTTCCTTGCAAGAGCTTTGGTTGAAAGGTATATCTTCCCATTTGAATGTGTCTGAAAGGAAAAAATTCCTAGATGACCCCAAGTATTACTTGTACTCTATCCAATAAGGCCTAACCAGTGGTTCGGCTTAGGTGACTTTTGGTTGAGGGGCAATGTCACTTGTTTTGTCTTGGCTTTGATCCTAAATGGATCAAATTAGTGATGTATTTATTCCCTATTCTGTTTCCATTAATGGATGTAAAAGTGGTTTTTTTTTTTTGCCTGCAAGAGAGTTTGAGTCAAGGTGACCCACTCACCTTACCTATTTCTATGTCTGCTGAGGGTCTATCCAAACTGATTGATGCTGCAAATATGTATGGCTGTCCTCTCCTTCAGTGTTTCACCTTCTCTTTGCCGATGGAAACAGTCAAACTTAAAAGGTATTTTAAAAAATTGCTTACATTTCAGCACGTTAACAGTAATTCGGGAAATAGGCTCTTTGTTGGGGGGTTTAAATGATAAACATACAGGGTTGCTGCTTGTAATAGGGGAATCTGAAAGGAGTTTTTTTTTTTTTTTTTAAATTTTTAGATAGAGTACAAATTTACAGCAAGGTTTAAAAGAAAGTTGGAAGGGTGCTTTTTAAAAGTTGGAGGGTGCTTTGTTATCTAGAGCTAAGTAAAGCGGTTTTGTTGAAAGCAATTGTTACTTCTATCCTATCCTCTGTACAATGTCTTGCTTTAGATTACCTCTTGTTATTATTATGATCAAAGGAAGCTCCATTGAGTGGGTCTCTCCTCTTTATCTTGTTGAAGCATCTACAAAGACATGGGAAAAAGATTTGATTGATGTGGTGTGGTGTGGTGTGGTGTGTAATTGTAAAGATGATGTATGCATATTGAGGATTCCAATTTGGGGGAGATGATAATAAAATAAAGGTTTGAGAAAGATGGAAAATTTTCAGTTTGGATTGCTAATATGTAGTAATTACACTTGCAAGAGCGCAAAAAAGGGGACATCTTCTTTTGTGGAAGACATTATGAAATTTGATATCTAAACAACAGTATTTTTGTGGAAATGTAGCCATGCCCACTTTTCTTAATTTTAAACTACACTTGATTGATGATTGTTTTTTTTTTTTCACATTCCAATCACTAGCTAGTATCAATAGTGTTTAACAAGGACGCTAACTAGTAATGGATAATGAACAAAGATAGTGTTCCTATCCTTTCAAAGTGTTTAAATGAATAATGGACAATTCAAAGTGTTTATAATGAACATAAGTTGACATTAATACGTCCACACGGTCAAACGTCTACTTCTTTTGAATTTTTGTGAAAGTGTTTAAAAAAAGGGGTAATGATACTCGGGCAAAATATTTTATATCCATTGGATGCATGTGGTAGGCCCCACCACATACACTCACCACATGCATCCAATGGATATAAAACATTCTCCTTACGAATTCTGCTTGAGTAGCATTACCCTTAAAAAAAAATAATTTAACTTAACTTTATTTAGTCATAGCCAAATAATTTTTCATTAAAGAATTTTAGACTTATATGATGGGTGAATGAGCAAACTATTTATTTGGATTTATATTATTAAATAAACCTTAATAGCTTGAACATTATAAATGCCTCTCTGGTACAATCCTAAAGGCACAGTGTAGTGTACCCAAGAGGCAGTGAGGCACACATAGTCACTTGTATTCAAGGACAAGTGGCACATGAGTGTACTTCTGAAGTTTCACAGATGGTGCAAGAGCAGTGTATTTGAAGATGGTCGTTCACATGGAGTATGGAATCAAATCAAGTTGTACAAACAGATAGGGATTTAGATGATCATTTTGCAGTTTAATCTCTCTCTCTCTCTCTCTCTCTCTCTCTCTCTCTCTCTCTATATATATATATATATATATATATATAATATATAACTAGGAAACCAAGTATGTCAATTGCAAGAGTAGTGTCACTAGAACTCTTGAGGGATTTATTAACCAAAAAAAAAAAACTCTTGAGGGATACTCTGGTAATTATAGTCTTATAATTCGAAAAAGATTGATTATGTAAAGGTGTTGAGCTTGTGAGTTAACTGGGCAGGAGGCATTGAAAAGGGGTCTTCTGGACGGTGGTTTTTGGAAGCTAACCCAAGTTATTCCAAATTCGATATTGTTATAAAATTATATTATATCGTTAAAGATGTTAATATATAATATACATTTCATGCATATTATATACCATTTATATATTAACATATCATTTACATGGATATCATCATCATTATCCTTACCTTTATTACATTGACATGGGTCGATAAAATAAATTCTCTTTTTTTCATTCTTTTCTATTATATACCATGTTCTCTCTTAAATTTAAATTTTTAAGTTATTTTTAATTACTTTATTCCACATATGTTTTGGTTGGCCTTTTTATCACTTACTCTCTAAATAAATAACTATTTCTCTTTTTATAAATACATCATCGAGTTTGCGTTAAATATAATCATACCACCTAAATCTACTTTCTCTAATTTTCTTATTTATAGGCGTTATATCTAATGTTCTCCTTATCTCTTCTAGTAATTTCTATCATCCAATGTAACATTTTCATTTACGTACATATTATATACTATTTATATTAAAATATGTCTATTTAATAAAATAAAAAGTATGTTCATTAAATTTTTGAAGAATATAATGACCAGATCATTTGTGTATACTTAAAACACAGAACAGAAAGATGAAAAATGGCATTAGTGGGTGGTGGTTAATGGCCAAATCACAATTTTATTTTTCTTTTTATAATAATTATAAAAATTAATATTTTATTAAGGGTGAAATTTTTACATTTAAAAAATTCCGTAGTATAGTATAATTACTCCAACTTTACATCTAGAGAGAGAAAGTGAGATTGTTAATTTGTTAAGAGTCAAGTTGGTCGTGGACTCGTGGTAATCGGATTTGAAGGCGCATGTCGTGATCGTGGGAATGTAGGCAGGTGTTTGTATAGGCTATATATATATACACACGCAATACGTACATTTACATACATAAAATATAGTAAGGGAGACTCATGAGAGCCGAAAGCTCGCTGCGGGAACGTAACATTTTAACTTTACCTTGTCGTGTACAACTTTTGGTCTTGTATTTCTAAACATTTACAAATTTGACATGCAATCAGGATATAAAGAAAGCACTAGCAAACATTTGTACTCTGGTAGGCCAGCATATATTCTTTCCTTTCGCCTCAGACCTTACTTAATATAAGAAACAAAAAGCAAAAACAAAACAAAAAAATGTTGTCACAATTTATGACCAACCGTTTGCCCTTGCAATCACATTAAATTCCCATCAACTCCCACTGCAGTGACTAGTCAATTTGATCAATTAAACAGCACTCAATGTCAACTTCTAACTTCCTACCTACCTTCTCTGTCTCCAAAAATTTGACCTAACATTGCATTCCACACTCCAAATAACAATTTATGTTGCCTTTTGGTATGAAATCTACTAGACACTAGCTGGTACAACTTTTATGTTATTTTTTCTTTTAGAAAAATGATACAAAATGGTGTATCGAGGTATGTAACAGAAGAAAACGTCACTAACTTCATATTTTATAAAAGTAAGATTCATGTAAGGTTCATTCCAAAGAAACCAAATTTTTTTTAATCATTGGTAACACACGAGGTATGTAACAGATGAAAACGTCAGTAATTTTAAGTTTTAGGAAAATAAGATTCATGTAAGGTTCATTCCAATGAAATTAAAGAATTTTTAGTCCTCATTTAATGCACTATTTAGGTGCAAATAACAAATTCCTTTCTTTAATAAATAATTATGAAAGGATTAATGATTCAAAATTCTAGTTTTATTAATCAATTGTCATGATTGTCACCTTTGAGTGGTAGAATGAGATAGGTCCATGTTTGATTGCACATAGGAGGAGTGGACTAGTCTCATCTAAAACTAAGCATTTCTTTTTCTTGTGATGAGAACAAAAATCCCATAGATGGGGGTCACACACCCCCTTCAAGTACGACACAAAGTCACAAGATTGCATTGTAATTTGCATTTAGTATTTAGTGTTCACTAGTGAGAGAGTGAGGTGATGATGACAAACTTATTTTAGGTACTGAGGGTACTGAGGGCCCCACTTAATTTCTGAACAATAGTACAATGATGAGCAGTGTCATTGACTCATTTCTCAGTTAATCAAATCTCATGGTGGGGTACATACATGTCATGGCTTTGGGGGGTTTGATTAATCAAAGTATAGGAATCATTTTGTGTTTTCTCTTTCCCATTTTTTCTTTCTTTATTTGTACTTGGTAGATTTAGTAGAATAATCTGTCACCTCCATAATTCTAGAGGTGGAAAGATATCATCTAACATCTTTAAATTCACTAACTTAAATGCTCTAACATTAAAAAAAAAAAAGAAAAAAAAAAGTAAATTACACAATATACACTTACCTTTCTTTTTATTTGCAAAATTATACCGACATTTTTTGACAAATCTATCGAAAAGACATCATTAACGATTCATTGTAATTACGTCTTTATTCTTACATCACACAAATTAATAATTTTTATGTACACGGTCATCACGTTGATCATTGACGATTTTTAATAGAAGAAAATATAGTATTAAAAAAATACAAACTTTGAAGGAGATCAGTATAACTTTGCAAACAAGAAGAGAGATCCGTGTTATAAAAATACAAATCTAAAAAAAAATCGGTGTAATTTTATGGCCAAAGTGCAATAAACCCCTCCTTAAATGGTGCACAATACCCCCTCTCATTTTTTTGGGTGCATTAAACACCCTTCCACTTATAATTTGGTGTAGTTTGCCCCTATTTGGGTTAAGAATTTATGTAAAATGACAGAAATACCCTCATAAATAAAAAAATAGAAATTAAAATTAAAAAGAAAAAGAAAAAAAGTGATTAATTTACCCAAATAACTATCGAAAAAAGAAAATAACAACTTTAATTTGCCGAAATACTGAAACAAATTATCAAAAAATATAAAAAAAATAAAACTTTAATTTACAGAAAAAAAATTGGTGAATTAAAGTTGTTTTTTTGGGTAATTTTTTTCTATAAATTAAAGTTGTATTTTATTTTCTTTTTTTGATATTTTTTTTTGTATTTTTTGATATATTAATCACTTTTTTTCTTTTTCTTTTTAATTTTTATTTATATTTTTTTTATCTATGAGGGTATTTCTGTCATTTTACATCAATTCTTAATCCAAATAGTGTCAAACAGGAACAAATTGTATCAAATTATAAGTTAGAGGGTATTTAATGCACTCAAAAAAAGGAGAGGGGAGTATTGTGCACTACTTTAAAAGTATAAGGGAGTGTATTGCACTTTAACCTAATTTTATAAATAAGAGGAGACGTAAGTGTATGTTAAAAAAATTTCAGAAAGAAATTATGTGTTAAAGATGAGTCACAAAATAGATATATATATATATATATATATATATTTTTTGTTTCCAAGGCTTGCAGGAATATTTTACAAACACTCTTTGGGAACGTGGGCCTGGATGGTATTTCTGTAGATATATCATGAAAGAGGGGTAGATATGTATACAGTACTAAGTAATTCAAAACGAGTCTCGTCTTCTGGCTTCAGGGGGTTTAACTAAAGAAGGTACTACTAATATTTCCTTTGCGCACTTGCATATTTATTGGTTCTGTCTCTCTCTCTCTCCTCTTTTTCTAACTTTTCTCCACATTCCGTATGCTTTTACTTTGTTCTAGTTTTCCTTCCTCTTCTTTATTCTCTTTTGGTTCTCTCTCTCTTTTTTTTTTCAAAACTCTCTCTCTCTCTCTCTGATTCTCTGTGGAGCTCTCAAAGCTTCAGCAATGGCAGACATAAGCCATCCTCCCATGGAACAGCTCCAAGACCTTGAATACTGCATAGACTCTAACCCTCCATGGCGTAAGCTCTCCCTCTCTCTCTCTGTATATATGCATATATGTTCACACATACTCACACAGTCACACACAAGCCTAGATACACAAATGTGTATTTTTTTTGTTATATCCAAAGAAATATTCTGAATGAGAAATGGTTTTGTACTTTTGTGGGTATTGAAATAGTTGCAGAGTAGCTTCAATAACAGAACCTCGTTTATTTTATGGAAGCCGATGTAGTGTGGCACTTGACCCTTGTAGAAATATCTCTTTGTTTTAATGTTTACCCCTTAGAGATTGATTTTAAGTGTATTTTTGGAGTATGTAACCAAAAAAAGGAAAAGAAAGAAAGAAAGAAAAGAAGGGGAAAAAAGAGTATTGTGGCTGGTCCACAGTGGGAGAAAGTGGAAGATAATGCTGTTACTATTTTTGTTTTTTCTTTGCATTGGTGGCAAGTTAAAAATTTCAAACATTTCAGGGTCTTAGGCAAATGGGGCTCCTGACATTTAGACTACTTCCTTCCTGAGAAATCATAGGATATATATGGAAAGAAAAATGTAGAAAGGTTTGGGATTTAAGTGGTTTTTTTAATATTCCTACTTTCTTTTCTTTTCCAAGGTTTTCTCTGCAACCATGCAGGCATTATGAAAAATTATTGTGATTGGTTGCTGACAAATTGGATGGAAATAAAAACTTCATAATCCATGTTATTTAACTCGGTGGGTTGAGGTGGTTGGTGTGAGATTCCAATTTTTCTTTCTGTCTTCTAATTTCTTGTTGATGAAACAGAGTTTCAGTATACACTACTGTGTCTAATGACCGATTAGATTGAGAATTTTGTTTGAGGAATCATGATTAAAGAGCATTATGTTGGGAATATTTTAATAAAAATATCATTAAGTTATATTAATGATGTTTTAATGTGAATATTATGTTAGTAGTTAAATTATATTTATGGTGGTTATTATTAAAACCATAATTGTCATCATTGTTATATCTTAACCGTTACATATTAATTCTATATGTGTGTGTAGCATCCACTATTTCTCAATTGAGTTTTGATGTAACCTTATAAAGAGATATACTACCACCATGTTCTCTCTCTACATCTCTACATTCTATGTATACATGTGTCTGAGTTTCACTACTTTACGAGTTTATGGGCAATGAGATACATATAGACTTTGACCTAGTCTTCCTGTGGTCATGCACCTAGAG
The DNA here is from genome assembly GCA_026545225.1 of Cornus controversa. Lineage (NCBI taxonomy): Eukaryota > Viridiplantae > Streptophyta > Magnoliopsida > Cornales > Cornaceae > Cornus > Cornus controversa. The sequence goes on from CM048847.1 coordinate 62,126,500, forward strand.
GAGACATCGTTGTGAGCTGATTGTGTTGTATCTGACTAGTACCGTTTGTACCTGCACGTAAAGGAGGACTATGAGCTTTAGGTCAATGTGTTTACACGTGCCTCTCCATCAAGCCAACGATTCTTTAACTTTATTTTATATATTGTTATTTTAATCTCTTGTGCTCTTTTATATATTGTTTCTTTACATTTTATTGTTAGTATTATTCATGTTATAAATTGTCCTAAAACTGTGTTTTACTCAATTGTATATTATGTATCTTTTATATTGTGCAAATTGTGAATTTGTATCTTTCATATTTGTGTAAATTATAAAGTGTACTGAACAATCAAAGAAATTTTCCCCAACACATTTTGCATGCTACATTAATGAAAATTCCTTACATCTAATAGTTATGATGTCTCTTGCCTACCCAAGAAGCTTGGATAATGTGCTTTGAGTGATAGCAAGGATTTTCAATTGAACATTCTTTTTAGGGCTCAAGTTTGAATTATAGTTAGGTGATGATATATGATAATTACCAATGCCATTAATGGGTCTAGGTGTCATTTTTACTCCTTAAGTAAGCCAAAAGATTGATGAAGTGGCACTGAGCGTCGTTTTGGGTATGGTTGAAATATTGATACTTTTTTGGATTTGTGATCTGAATTCCTTCCAATGCTGCTCCTTTAAGGGTTTGACCTGGTGAACTTGAATCAAGTGAAACCTTCAAATTAAATGGTCAATGCAGTAATGATGGATCTAAGTACATGGAAGGACATGTGAGCTTTTAGATATTCATAGGTTTGAGAAGCCAGTTTTTGGTTAGAAATTGGCAAGGTTACGAGGTCACTATAGTTAAATAGTGGATAACATGTCTATGATGTTTTATTTGGGATTCTGATATGGTATCTCAGCCACTTGTGTGTTCAAAATTTTGTGTATCTACTGCAATGGAAAACTATTGAGTCACAAGCACGTTTATTTTTAGGATTTTGATTAGTGAATGGAGACCTGTAATTTTGAACTCGCATGGATTTAGTGTTTGTCTTCCTTATAAATCCTAATCCTTCAAATCTTGTAGATGCTGCAGGTTCTCTGGTGAAAAATTAGGTCCAGGACTAATCATTTTCATAGAGTCAACTATCTTATTCTATAATGCTTTTGCATGGATGACACACATCATTTAAGGAGTGAGAGTATAGATATATTCATCTCACACACTCTTTTGCAGGAACATTTTCTTTGGCATTTGATTTTGGATAAGAGAATGAGCCAGCTACATATAGTTTTCACTTCAAGCGTAATTATTTAGAAAAATGAGGGAGATCGCCCTAGATACTTTTAAAAATGCTCTGGCAGCCCAAAAACATTTGTAATCTAGTCCTAGTTGTCGTTGTTTTGGGATGCGTCCCCCGTTTGGGCGCTCTTTAATGAATCTTTAGTTATCAAAAAAAAAAATCTAGTCCTAGTTGTCAATAGTTTATATCATTTTTAACATGATGATAATTATCGTGGTATTAAATTATTAAGTCACACTATGAAACTTTGGGAGAAAGTGATTGAACAACGCCTAAGATGAGAGACCGAAGTGTCAGAAAATCAATTTGGATTCATGCCATGAAGGTTAATGATGGAGGCTATTTACTTATTGAGGAGACTAATGGAAAGATATAGAGAGAAGAAGAGAGATCTCCATATGGTTTTTATTGATTTGGGGGAAACCTATGATAGGGTACCTAGAGATCTAATATGAAATGTTTTAGAAAAGAAAGAAGTCACAAAGGGATACATTGACACAATAAAGGATATGTATGATGGTTATGTGACTATAGTTAGAATGCCTATAGGGGAAACAAGTGAATTCTCAAATACTGTAGACTTACGTCAAGGGTCAGCATTATTAAACCTAACCTTTTTGCCTTAGTTGTGGATGAGCTGACAAGACACATCCAAAATCAGATTCCATGGTGTATGTTATGTGCCGATGATATTGTTTTAGTCGACAAGACTAAAGTTAATGTAAATTTGGAGGTTTGGAGAGAAGTTTTAGAATTAAATGGGTTTAAGATAAGTAGAAGTAAAACTGAATATATGGAGTGTCATCATCACCGTTCTTGCCTTAATCCCATTCAAATGGGGTCGGCTACATGAATTCTCTCTCTTCAATCTTTTCTATTACTTGTCATTTTCCCTACCTTATTTAACTTTTTAAAGTCATTTTTAATCACCTCATCCGATGTTATTTTTGGTTGCCCTCTCCATCTTGTACATTCTATTACAACTAGTCTTCCCCACTTCACCGGCGCGTTTCTAGGTCTCCGATATATGTGTCCAAACCATTTAAGTCTATTCTTTCTAATTTTTTCACCAATGGGTGCTAAACCTAATTTTTCTCTCACATAAATACATGGAGTGTAAGTTTAGTAAATCTATTAATACAAATGAGGATTGAAAATCAAGAGGTACAAAAAAGCGAACATTTTCATTATTTAGGTTCAATTGTTCATTATGAAGGAGAAATTGGAGATGATGTTAATCATAGAATCAAGGCAGGATGGATTAAATGGAGGAGTGCATCTAGTATATTGTGCGATAATCGTATCCCCTTAAAATTGGAAAGGAAGTTCTATTAAACTATTATTAGACTAGCCATACTTTATGGCACAGAATGTTGGGTAGCTAGGAAACAACATATGCATAAAGTAAGAGTGGCAGAAATGCTAATGTTGAGATGGGTATGCGGTAAAACAAAAAGTATAGAATTAGAAAGGACAATGCTTGGGTCTTGCCCAGCAGAATCAACTTTGTCCTCCCATCTGATGTGGCCAGTAAAAAAATTGACACTTATATTAAAAATTATATAATATTAAAAAATTTTAAAAATAAATTAGACTTATTTTAATGGGTTAAACCATATGAGAAAATTATCTCTAACAAGTAGAGAATCTCTCAAACCTGCAATTGCTATACCACTAACTTTCATCCACATGCCACCGCTCTCCACCATCTGCCACCACCACCACTCCCCATCCTCTCTCTATCTCTCTTTATACCCACCGCCCCCTCTTCTTCTTCCTTCTCTCTCTCTAGATTTCTCATTCCAGCTCAACTCTGAAAACTTAAACATTCAATTTATTTCCTCTTCAAATCCAATCTCCACTTCTCACCACAATGATCTAATCACCCCTCTCTCTCTCTCTCTATATATATATATATATATATTATCTCAGTTCTGTTCACTCTTTGCATCCTCACAAATTTGATCCCAAATCTGCTGATCATCTCCGATCAACAATGGTGATATCGTGACGCCTCCGAGACCTGCAATTGCAAACAAACAATAAGATCTGCGTTGATCCAGAAGAACCCCCAATGGGTGTCTATATCATACGATCAGTCACCATTCCAAGATTCATCTTAAGAAGATGGAGTCTAGTGGCAATGAACAGAAGAAACTTTTGGTTAGACATATATGTGAAACAAAGAATTTTGGTCTTCTCTAAATTTAATTGAGGCTTGTTGGAGAGAGAGTAGTGAGAGATAAAAATGGAGATCATGGCTTCTCGACAAAATCTGGTCAAGTATATTTATGAAATTTCTATAGATACACGAGAGAGTAGTGGGAGAGATGTTGATCCATGAAATCTTGTGGGTTTTAATCTGGTTAACCCGTTTAAATCAAGTTTGATCCATTTTTAATTGAAAACAATTGTCAACTTTTTATTGGGCCACATCAGGTGGGAGGACAAAGTTGGTTCTACTGGGCAGGACCCAAGCATTGTCCAATAAGAAATGATCACATTCGGAAGATGGTTGGAGTAGCACAAATTAGAGATAAAATGAGAGAAAACCGGTTAAGATGGTTTGGACGTGTGCAAAGAAAACTTTTAAATGTGTCAGTTAGGATGGGTGACATGGTCCACATTGAGGGTAATATTAGGAGAAGAGAAAGACCAAAGTTAATGTGGGTAGAGTTAGTAAAGGACATGATAACACGTGATTTGACTGTGACTATAGCCTTGGATAGAGCGGAATGGAAACATATGATTCATGTAGCCGACCCCAAGTAGTTGGAAAAAAAGCTTGGTTGTTGTTATTGTTTTAACATGATGATAGTTCTCTCATTTGTTTGATTGTATCTTTGGATCTTATGCTTTATGCTTCTATGTTACTTTAAATTTCAACTTGTCATTTGTTTGCTTCATTCAAATCAGAATAGGAGGATATTTTAAAAGGAAAATGAAATAGAAGAACCATAAATTTACAAATGCTAAAAGTAGAAAGTTGGATTATGTAGGAATGAAATGGAGTTGAGCTGGAATGGAGATTGGAAGAATAGAAAGGCTATGAATTGAAAAGAATATGTGAAGAAATTTAGTGACCCATGCAACGATGAAGAAGCAAGGTGTTGATGGACATTATTTAAACATGCTGAAAGAAAGTGACTACACCAGGAGGAAACAGTGAGTCAGTGCCATTTGAATGTGCTTAAAGGTGGAGAATTGAGGTGAAAAGGCATGAAGCATATCCATATTTACAATTCAATTGAAGGCATGACTTTTGACACGGAGAAATAGTAAATCAAGATTTGTGGTATTGACCCTGCTTGCTGGGATAAGGTGCTGTTGATTGTATGATTGATTTGTTCAATGGCTTCAATCCACCTAGGAAATCTTTGGAAACCCAAATTAGGCCAGTTAAGTGTTCATAAAAGGAACTCAGAAAATTTGATTTTCAGCAATTAAAACTTTTTGCTAATTTAATCACCGGTAGTGGAGCTGACTATAGTTACTACAAGCCTAAGATATTGAGTAATCTTGCAAAAAGATTTTAAGAACTGTTACTATCACCAACTTGGATAGATCACAAGAAAATTGAACAGCATTTAAGTTGTTATTTCACACTTGGAGCATGCTGAGAAATAGGATGGCTTGTCTTATTCCTGATGTTAGTTAACTACCTGATTTAATTGGTATAGACATATGCCCTAATAATGAGGGTATCTATAACTTTGTCCTTTGGTTTTTGAGATATCAAACAAATAGGAACAATTTAGTATTCAAAAAGTTCTTTTGATGCCTTGGAAGTTTTGATATTCAATATTTCATTTCTTGAAACACAAAATATCTAGTATCTCATTCAGATTCACTAACTTCTGTACTAAGCCAATGTTGAAAGCAAATTTAAAACTGCCATTTTGTCAGCAGGAATGTTGGATTTTGTTTGCCTGGTAAACAGAATTTTTTATTATTTCGTTGTTATATTCATTTATGTTTATAGCTTTGTCTTGCAGCCGAAACCATTCTGTTAGCATTTCAAAACTACATATTAGTGCTGGGCACAAGTGTAATGATCCCAACAGCGCTCGTCCCATACATGGGTGGAACTGATGTAAGCTGGATTTTATTTATTTTTACTCCTCAATTACATATTCAACTTCCATATTTTCCCATTACTGTAACATATTCTTGGTTATGATGTCTGCATTTTCCAGTCAATGGACTTTTTTTGACCTATCTTCTGTGAAAATTCAAGCAATTTAAATCACTATGAGTTGGGTCCTGCCTGAGTGACTCGCCACCTTTCCGAATATTTGTTGATCCTTTGACCACTTATTCACTATCTACCTGTCCAGAATTAACTTTAGATTGGATTCTTGTGGTCATTCTTTATGGTCAATTAATTTCCTAGATCTTCTTGCTGCAACAAAGTACTTTGCTGCTTCTGACATGGAGAATCTTTTTCTTTTCAAAATTATTTTGACCATGTTGCTGCTCATCAAACCAGGGTGACAAGGCACGGGTGATACAAACTCTGTTATTTGTAGCTGGCATTAACACACTTCTCCAAGCACTTTTTGGAACCAGGTTGCCAGCCATAGTTGGAGGTTCCTTTGCTTATGTCATTCCCATACTTTATATTATAAGTGACTCATCACTGCAAAGAATCACCGACTCTCATGATGTAAGTTATCTTCCTCCCTCATCCGTCCCTCTCTTTTTTATTTTTTGAGTGTTTGAGAGCCCAAAAAAAAACCTAATAAGTAAGTTATCTTCCTCCCTCATCCGTCCTGCTCTTTTTCATTTTTTGAGTGTTTGAGAGCCAAAAAAAAACCTAATATAAGTTCATTTATAAATCTCAAAAGGAGTCATTTTGATAAAATGGTTTGTAAAAATAAATGTTCATTTTAAATTGTATGACAAAACAAAGTAGACTACTCTTCACAGCTATGAAACAAAAATGAAATGACTTCATATCCATAGTCCCCAAAATGCTTTTAAAAACTAACTACTTTGATATGGGAATCCACAGTCAACATCTCTGAGTTTTTCAATAAGGGATCTTCCTAAGTTTTGCATTCTTGTTACTGACCTTGTACTTAAAGGCTTTCTTGTGTGATAGGGTATTGAAAGAGATCTTCACCTCTAATTGGTTTGCAGAGATTCATACAAACAATGCGAGCTATCCAAGGAGCTTTGATTGTAGCTGCAAGCATACAAATCATCTTGGGTTACAGCCAAGTTTGGGGTCTCTTTTCACGGTACAAGTGTACCATCTCATTTAGTTTGTTGGGATTGAACTTTCTTTTCAAGATGGCAATGTTTAATTATTTGTGTTTTCTTTACAGGTTTTTCAGTCCCCTTGGCATGGCACCTGTGGTTGGATTGGTTGGTTTGGGGTTGTTTCAACGAGGATTTCCTGCGGTATGTGTTTTATTTGCTAGTAGAAGATACATAAGTTACCCATTAAGTTGGTCAATACAATGTAGCCTTCCATTTGATTGGGTTACGACCTCCTAGGGCCATTGACCATATTAGATCATCATGTGTTCTGGTCTCCTAGATGGTTTCTAATGTATTGTCATGTTTTTAATGCCTTTGAATCAAGTCTGAAATTCAATTTGTCTCTCTCTTTTGCAAGTATGATAATATCCAAATTCTGTAATTTCAACTTTTTGCTTTATTTTATTTACCGGGAAAAAAAACATTTTGCTTTATTTTGACAAACTTTAAAGCAATTTCTAATTTTCCTTGATTTCTATTGGGACACTATTTGATGTTAGAAGAAAAATATAAAGATTAATTGGGATTAACCATAAAGAGGCCAGCGCGTGCAATTGATAAAAAAGCTCAAGTTACCAAGAGTGAGAACATTGGTTCTTATCTTTAAGGGCAATCATGTGCTAAAAAGGCCAAATGTTGGTTCTAACTCAGTTGACCCTTCCTAGCATCTTGATTAAATGGGACTATGTGGTTCACTCCGTGACATCTTAATATGCATCACAACCTTCCTATGTTTTGTTGCTTTAAATATGACACCACCAAAGCCTTGGCTTCAGGGTATGTCCACCTTCCCAAGAGGAGGTTAAAGGTTCAAGCCCCAGTAGGGGCATGTGTGTGTGAGTATATTTACCTATCGAATATATATTTATAGATAGATCAGGACTGCAAATACTCTTTAGCAATTTGTGTTGCGTATTCTCTATAATAATTTCTACAAATTTATTGTTGTGATCTTTGAATTTCAGCTGGGTAATTGCGTAGAAATTGGGATACCAATGCTATTATTGGTCATTGGAGTGTCACAAGTAAGTGCCTTTGTTTACATAAATTTGAGTAGTGCGCTGAATTTATTAGATCTTGACCTAGTCAAATGGGACAAGATTAAATATTCATGTTTATATATATATATATATATATATACTCTTTCATTTTCTAGCGTAAAATAATGGTATCTTTATGAACATATAGTGTTCAACATAGTCGCTCCACTCATTTTAAAATATTAATGTGACAAAAGGAACATAATAGGAGAATATTATATCCATTTATATCACAAACTTAATTTAAGAATATGCTTGTAGGTGCATGCCCAATCAGATAAGTTGGACACATCCAATATCCATACTCAATTGTTGTGTGTCTGATACTAGTTCAATAGCTTTTGTATAATGATTGTAGTGATGCTTCTTTACTTGGTGATTATTTCTTTCCTCATGCAAGTAAGACTTATGTGATTGCAGTATCTAAAGCATGTGAAACCACTTAGGGATGTTCCCATTTTCGAGCGGTTTCCCGTGTTGATATGCGTCACAATCATTTGGATCTATGCCCTTATACTGACTGCAAGTGGGGCCTATCGAGACAAACCTGCTCGAACTCAAGTTAGTTGCCGTACGGACAGAGCGAATCTCATATCAACTGCCCCTTGGTATGTTATTTGAGTAATTTTCTTCTTCTTTTTTTTTCTTGATTTATACTATATTTTTACTAGTTACAAATTCCATTTGATGAAATAATTCAGGTTCAAGTTCCCATACCCTCTGCAGTGGGGCCCACCTACCTTTTCAGCTGGTCATTCATTTGCCATGATGTCGGCAGTTCTCGTGTCAATGATTGAGGTACTGATTTGGCTTCCATAAATGCCAGTCTTTATTCCCTTGGTTAAACACCATATTACTTTCTTACAATGGGTTCGTATGGATGGTTCAATTCGCGAGCCTGTGGCTACCAATCGCAAACTGCATAAATTTATGTTCTTAATATGACTGTTAAAAAAACATTTCAAACACCTTGATACCACAGGTCGACTGTTCCATTTTATATTGAGCTGTAAACATGGATATTGTCCAAAATTCAACATGGCTGCCGGAGTTCTATCTGAACTGAAACTTTGACATCTTATGCACATAAATTACACAAAATATATATGTAGTACTATACGTATTGTATGTACATATTGTACATTTTTTTGTTTAGAACCTTTCTGATAGTATACTGCTTCCAAGCTAGCCAAGCTTCTAGAGCTTGTGCCTAGAACCTTTGACACCCAGCAATTGTTGGGTTGGATCTTTTTTCACCCAGAACGTGGTAACAATACATAACAAGAAGTGTGTAACGAATAGAGGAATGAAATAAAACATCCAAAATCTCATATAACACTTGAAACACCATGTGCAATAGATTTGTCAGATCTGCGTATTGTTCCTTGTCAGGAGACTTGCACCCAAGATGGTCTGGGTTGTGTTTTGTGAGATACGATATCACATATACTGGTTACTGACACATTTAATATGTATTATTGACATATGGCTTGAGAACTCTAAGATTGTTACTGTTGATGATGATGATTTCTTCTTACCTTTTCTTAAGTTATATGAAAATTTGTTAACAAATTGGGAGAACATGGATTTGTTAGAGAAACTGAATTTGATAGGGAAATCTATAAGATAGAAGTTTCATAATCTAACAAATTGATTGACCAATTTAATAAAGAAAAAGAATCTCTTATTGATGAACTAAATTTTCTAGAATGTTAAGTTAAACAGGTTAACAATTTAATAAGTCTCTTGAATCAAAAGTTAAATAACTTAAAATTGAATTGAGAAAGGCTGGGGAGACCGAGAGAATTTAACACATCAAATAGAGATGCTAAACAAGCCTTGAGGAATGTCTGAGGCAACAGGAGATAAGATGGGTCTGGGTCTCACTGATGGTTCTTCAACTCACTCTATCCGTAGGAATAGGTTTCTGAAAACTTCTAAGCCTTTAAAAGTTGTCAATGTTCCCCTAGGCATATTTCTACTTGTCTTTTTTCTTTTTTGGTGAAAGACAGGGTCATAACAATTTAAAGTGCCAACTTCGAAACAATGATCTAGTGAAAAATAAAAATATTCAAATTGTTTAAAATCCTAGCATCCTACAATATGAAATTAGGGACTTTGATACACAAATAACATGCTTTAAATGTTGAAATTTCATATTTATCTCAGTTCGTCTCATAAAAAGAAGGGGAAAAAACAAGAAAAGAAAGGGAAAACCAATTACAGTCCATTCTTCACTAATGCAATTTTAAGCATTCTGTTCTAAAATTTAAAACTGTTCGGGTAAAGTTGAAAAAAAAAACCAAAAAAAGAAAAAAGTCAGTGTGTCGTGATCACACCATATTCAAAGTTTGTGAGTTAAGTTTACCAAAACCTAGTATTCACCAAAGGTTGTAGCCTAGTGGTACTTCCTCACCTATCAAAGCAGAGTTCAAGTCCCCATAGGGGGAACACATGGGTGTGTGAGTTTCCACTAGGGGGGAAAAAAAAAAAGTACTCTAACACAGATTTAATCTTAATGACTTGACCAACAGACTAGCTGCTGAAGCCTCAGATTTGCGTCTGGTTTTCATTCTTCTATTACAAACCTAGTTGTTGTGCATCTCAGATGTTAGTAAACTACTTCCACTGAAACAATATTGAACCAATCTTATAGTAATCCATCATTAATGGAATGTGTTACAGCGTTACAGGGTGAAGCATCTATGCTCTCCTAGTACTTTATAATAAATTTATGCTTTCATAGATGATCATTTCTGGCTTTGCTAATATATCATCTTGATCTTACTTTTTTTTGGTACAGTCTACTGGGGCATACAAGGCAGCATCTCGTCTGGCAATTGCCACTCCACCTCCTGCCTATGTATTGAGCCGAGGCATTGGCTGGCAGGTGATCTGGTTTAACGCAATTGCTCTTCTTTTTATCTATTGAGCATTTAGTTTCAATTGCGAAGTTGCAACTCAAGAAGCTTGTATAAACTGCTGCTGTAAATCAGAAATGAAAGAGATCAATTAGAAGAAATAAATGTGTCCCATCCATTGATAATATAATATTAGAAAGAGCAAGTCTACTATGAGGGCGCCCTATTGCACTCTCATGGTATTTTTTTCCTATTACATTGAATTAGTTCAAATTTTGGAGAAAGCTAATTAGGGAATGGCTCAAATATGATATAACTTCTCAAATTTCAAGATGTAATCAAAATGTTGATTATGGTGGACCATCATTATTCCACATTGCTTGTTTCTCACTAGTCTTCCAAATGTTTGTCATAACTACTTTGTTTTATTGACAATTGTCAGTCTTAATAGTTTCTTTATGCATCTCATAATCATTTTTAGAATTTTAGGTATGCTTCAATTTTGTGTCCTTGAAAGAGCTAAAATAGGTTTGCATGATCATTTTGTCAGGGGATTGGCATTTTGCTTGATGGTCTTTTTGGAACAGGCACTGGTTCCACCGTATCTGTGTAAGTATACACGAATGAATAGACTATGATTACTTGCTGATATTCTTGCATGTTTACAAGGTAAGCTGACTGGGAACTTTGCCATGCGTTTCAGGGAAAATGTGGGGCTCCTCGGACTGACCCGGGTTGGAAGTCGCAGAGTTGTTCAAATTTCTGCTGGATTCATGATATTCTTCTCCATCTTAGGTTGGTGCTTGCCAACTTCTGAGACAGAGAAATTCAGGGTATTAGGATAATGTCTTTCAATGATCTTTTGCCCATATCCTTGCATGTAACTCGCATAAGGAAACATAGTGTAATATGTGTATGTGTTTATAGAATCTAGACAGTAGAACACACATTATGATCTGTATGGAGTCTATGGACAATAATCAGATCTATGGTTCACTTGGCTTTTCCTTCATGAAGCACAATTTCAAAATTTGGACTGAAGTTATATTCAACTGACTGGTTACCATGGTTTCCCGAAAAGTCTAAGAATATCTCTCTGCTTTACCTGATTGCAGGAAAATTTGGTGCCGTTTTCGCATCCATACCCTTCCCTATATATGCTGCATTGTACTGTGTCCTCTTCGGCCTTGTGGGTATGATGTATGAACCCTTTGCATTTACAAGATGAATTTTCCTCTTATTTTCTCATTTTTCACTTCACAAGGTTTCCTCTTGTGTGAGCAGGTTCAGTCGGCCTATCATTTCTTCAGTTCACTAACATGAATTCTATGAGAAACCTTATTATAACGGGGCTCTCACTCTTTCTTGGGATATCAGTTCCTCAGTTTTTCAATGGTTACATGACTCTCGAGGGTGGTCTTGTTCGCACCAATGCTGGATGGGTGAGTATTCACAAGAAAGAACACCAAATTCGAGTATTGTTTTCATATAATGAAGTTTTATGATGAAAGAAGTAGAAATTCAAAACTTGTTATTTTTGGTATATATCTCTACAATGGATATGCTGGAACTATTTAGTGGATATATTAGAAATATTGGTGCTTCGTGTATTTCTATGGGGAACTAAATGAACAGAAAGGTTTGGTAATTTTCAAATTCTGCAGGCCTGCCATGAATTAAGTCACACATATCAGAGTTTCATTAACTCGTTTTCTTTTTGCAGTTCAATGCATTCTTGAATACCATATTCTCATCTCCAGCAACGGTGGGATTGATCGTTGCAGTGTTTCTTGACAACACATTAGATGTGGAGAAGTCGAAGAAGGATCGGGGGATGCCATGGTGGGTAAAGTTTAGAACATTCAGAGGAGACAACAGAAATGAAGAGTTCTACACTTTACCATTTAATCTCAACAGATTCTTTCCACCAACATAACTAACGAGGAGGCCAATTAAAAAGATCACCATAGCATGCAAGCTTAGTTCCTTTTGCTGCAATATGCTACTCTCTAATTCAATTAACATGATGGACTAGTGCTCCAAGCTCATGTTTCAAACAACTTATTAGCAAATGCTAATCTTCTCCTCTTCTGCATCATCTCCATTTTTTGTGGGCCATGTGTAGCAAGGTCCCAGATAGATTGTCGTCGTCGTCATCCTTGGCCTTAATCTCGTAGATTGTAGAGCTTTTTATTCCATGTTTTGTAGGTTCTGAACTCTTGAGTATAATAAGAAAGGAATTATGTCAAGTATTCCGAAAGACTCTCTCTCTTTCTCTGTCTATATATGTATGCACACACGTAAGATCATGCGCCATTTTAACGAGTTTGAACTTGATAGATATATCATTGTAAAAGATTGATGAGAAAAGTGATCTTTCAAGAACCAAGGGTAGCTTATTGAGGTGAGACCTTTTTTTTTCTTTTCTTTTTCTTGTTTGGTATTATAAAGCAAAGTCGTTAGATGAAACAAACTCGTTAGTTGCAAGTATATTCCAAGAAAATTCACAAGGTCTTTAACTGTTTACTTAAGTCTCCCTTTATTAATCTCAAATATCAATAAATATACTTGGTTAAAAGTATATTTAATTATTTAGTCGAAAGATTCCAGTATAATATTATAAAAAGATTAGAAATAAAGTGCTAGTTTACTGGACAATAGTAATTGTCGCTCATGGGCACGATTACTGATTTTCATACTAACTGCGAGAACGAGACTTAAGATAGTAAGTGGTTGCATTACTGTAGTTGAATAATATATATAAGATTAGATATAGAACTCCAATGAAACAGTCTAATGGCAAGTATACTCAACCCTCAACGAATCAACCTTACTGACAAGAAGAATAATTATAAGGGGGAAAAAATATGGACTGGACATGCTGATAATGCCATCCAGATTTCTACAAGACGTGAGCTGGCACACCCAAAGCAGCTAGCATTTCTTTGTTAATTGCTGGACTCTTGAGAGACTTAAATTTTACGAAACAAGAATAGCAGTATTTGTTTTTAACAACTCCAATGACCTAATCCTGCATAACTTGCAATACGTTAAATGTCCAAATATTCAAAACCCAATTTCAAGTGCTTCAATTTCAAGTCTACAGAAAACTCATATGTGTGAAACAAGATTCAAACAGTTGAGCCGCCAGTTTGGTGCAACATTGCATCGATCTCATCCCCATCCTCCATTTCTAGCTGAAAAAACAAAAGAAAAAGGGGGGAAAACATAAATAAGTTATCGATTGCGTGCATCCGGAGTTTGAAAACCATCCGAGAGTCCAAAGTGGCTAGAGGATGGGTTGATTCTTCGTTACCAAAAAAAAACTGATTAAAATGGCAATGAGTGTGCAGTCACATGCATGTGTGTTTGCATGTGACTGCACCCAGCTCAGTGACATGTGCAGTGACATATATTGGGGAGGAAAGGAATCAGGTATGCATGAGAGAGAGAGAGACCTCATCAGGAGTCTGCTCCGCTCGGAGACGACGTCCATCAAACAAGAAGGCAATTGAATTGAGCTCCACTGATTGTCTGTCACAGTATGCATTCATAAGTTTCTTTAGCTGAGTGCTTCTTTTGATCCTGAAAAACACTTCATTCCCGTCCTATAATAGGAAAAACAAAAATAAAAGATGCAGCCGAATCATTAGTTCATAATTGACAATTGTTGTGTTAAAGGGTTCCATGAGAAAATTATATCATCTCTCACTTCGATCAGGCCATGAAAAATCATTAGGCCATCAATTAGAAAATTTATATTTCTTAAAAGAAATATGTTTCTTAACCAAGGCAGAGAGGAAAGGTAGCCAATGGCCATCATACTGGGGATTATGAATATGGAAGGCCAAAACCGTTTATAAAAAACCTACTAAATCTACTGACTTTTTTGAAGGAAAAAAAATGCTAATAAACTCAATCAATTTTTGTCTGTATAATATCCTATTGCCTTCACTTGTGATAACTAAAGTAATATCAATACCATTACAATTTTAAGGAAGAAAAAATGAGATATGAATTTACTAATTCTATCCAGAAAATGATTCAATCTGTAGTTACACTACATTACCGCAGCTATATTTGTTTGGGCAATAGTGAAAAACTGATTAAAATGGCAATGTCAAGATCAAAACAAGATGGAAGCACCTAAATAACAGAGAAAGTAGGGATGACAGACTTTTTGTGCCTTAAACTTGAGATGAACATGCCTCTTTTGTGTGTCCATTATTCCAACTTCCAACAACAAAAATCTTTCAAATTAGGCAACGATTTACCAACAAACTAATTTTTTTGTCAAAGGCACAATTCTTTCATCATCTTCTACTCGAATGATTCTGTAAAAAACAGAATCAATATCAAAGTCAATGGATTCAACCACAAATTGATTAGCATATAGACCATCCTCAGACTTCTTTAAAGAATCTGGATCAACTGGAATATCTTTACCATCAGCCTCTTCACTGAAGTTGGAGAACTTTCAATAGCAGGCTTAAATTGTTTCCCTCTAATGCAAACTGATGCAGACCAAAAAAAGCTCTAATACAAAGAAAAATGATGACGACGAAGAGACGGGTTAATCTAGGAAGAGAGAGAGAGAGAGAGAGAGAAGTGGATGCGAAAATAAACAAAAAGGGATGAGAAGAATAAAAATCTGGTGATAAAAAGAATTGAGGAGAGGATTTTGAGAGAGAATACAATTCAACTCTAGTTTGGTAATGCCTATTATATTATAACCTTATATATGAGGCAATCAATGTAAACCTAATTGTAATGAAATTAGAATACCCCTAAACAAATTAGGAAGCATCCCTGAAATTTAACACTACCAAAAATAAAAATAAATATGAATCCTAATTCTACCAAATCCCTAATTAAATTTATCCTTACCCCTTCTCTTAGCACAAGTGTGAATCATGTGCAGTTCGTGTTTTGATTTCCATCAACCAATAATAAGAAAAAGGCCATCACTAAAAGGCATTGTCACCAAACTTTGGTTTTCAAAGGCATGCCTTTTTCATTTGGTCATCTGCAACAGCAATCTAAAGCCAAATTGAAACTGAGGTTGCATACACAATCCATGAATTATCATGGATTCATAGACAGTTATTATAATTAGACTTGAATTCTCAAGTCGCAGAGTAAGCATTGAAGGACTGTAATGTGCCTCGTATGCACAAGGAGTAACCACAGTTAACAATTTTTATTTTTATTTTCATAAATGTGGTGGTTTTCCATTGAAAAGATAAGCAATCAGTACAATGGATAAAGAGAGGGCAACCACAGTTAACAATTAATGCTACCTAGAACCTGCCATCAGAGCAATTAAGTAATTTGACATATATACATACATAAGAATAGTTTAAACTAAGGTATATTTTAATTTGGTAAGGCAAGGAAAAACCTTACCGAGTAAAACCCCAGAGAATGAGCATGTTGAAACAAGTTTTATTCTCATCAACATAATAAAAAACATTAAACAACTCATCTTTCTAGGTTCAAAATCCTTGCAACCTCCTGTAGGGCAGACCTCAATTTAAATCCCTAAACAGCCTCAACAATAATTAATCAACAAACTCCTAATTCCCAATTACATACTCCTGAACCTAGACTATCTTAGGCTAGACAAAGGACTCATCAGTTTGTCCTTGTTTTGTGTTATTTTGTACCTAGAATCATAAAATGGGAAAGAGAGTCGGGATCCTCTTCGCGAGAAATTATTAGATGGTCCTAGATCACACGGTCCAATCCAATCAATACTCTCCAACTAAGAAAAGTAGACCCAAAATGTTTAATAAGATAATATAAAGAAACCTTAATATGGTTTTCATTGGACTGAACCACCAAATGGCTTATGATTCAGAACGTAGGAAGCACGGACACGCCTAAAAGGACAAAGAATCTGTGTCGGTGTCCGACACACCTCGGATAAATTACGTGTTTGTATTTTTTATTTTTTATTTGGACACGACATAGACACAGCATAGACAAGCGTGTCATATCATTAGAGAGTTTTAATAAAATTTTAAAAAGAAAGATAGGTTAAAGTATAAATATGACGACTTCTTTGAAAAAAAATAATAAAATATAGCGGTCATAACTTCAATTGTGTAGATCTTTAAATGATAAACTAATTATTTTTATACCTTATTAATTATTATGATTTGTGAAATTTTCATTGTTAGGCAACTTAGATTGATGAAAAATAATATTACTCTTAAAATATAGGATCGTATATATAAAAATATATATTTATTTGTCGCCGTGTGCCTGTCCTAATTTTTTACAATTTTTCATGTCGCTATGTCCATGTTGTATCTGTGCTTCTTAGTCCAGGACCATCTAATAATTTCTTCCATTCTGCTTATTGTTTGATGGATAGCATGTTATTAATTAGCGCCAAATGTCAATTCATTACACAAATATTTAGAAATATTTGTTATTTTCTACTTAAAATCTAAATGGTCATCTGGATTAGCCAAACTGCAGAATTTCAATATTATGACAACTAGTTCAGGTGTACAAAACTCCGGTATTAAGCTGTATTACATCAGGAAAAAATAAATAAAAACAAATGCAAGGCAGCAAGCCTTGAACAATATCATTGTTAAAGCAAACTCTAGTTTGGGGGCAGGGGGAATTTACAGAAAACAAAAGAAAAACCTCAAGTCACTTCTGAAAAAATAGAAAACAAATAAGCTCAACTAAAAAGCAACTAAACAAGCCATTAAAACACAACTAACAAGGAATAAGAACTGCTCAGCAAAAACAATATTCAATTGTATGTGTGTGGAACAACCAATGATAAACCACAGAATAAACATGAAGTTCCAACAAACTGCAATCGCAAAAGCAACGAACAAAAAGTTCGCAAATAATCAATAAGTTTCCATACAAGCAAAACCCTAGATAGAATTGTAAAATTTTAACAAAAACGATATTCATGAATAAACCCTAACCTATTGTGTATGTGTGTGTAAAGGGAGAGACAAAGGACAGACCTGACCCTTGACCTTGAGATTGATGTGGGCAGCTTGATCGCCGGGCTTCTTATCTTCCTCCGCCGGTTGCTGATTCGGAACGCCCGACATTTTCTTATCTCTCCGTCTCCGTCTCTCTCTCTCTCTCTCTACTACCTTTTCTCCCTCTAGACTCTAGACCAGATTTTCTTTTTCCAGTGATAAAAAATCTACGATTTCAATTTTCTTAGAAGGGACTGATTTAATTGGCTGCAAAATCACGCGACTTTCGCGTCGTTTTCCAATTTCTACGCAAACCGAGTCTTTTTTTTGGAGCCGGATCCTCCGCTCCTCCGCTGTAATCGGCTAATGTCGTATGGTGCAGTAATTCGAAAATCAAATGCTTTCATTTTTTTTCATTTCACTTAAAAGCTCGTAACTTTTATCATAAATAATATTTTTTTAATGAAACTAATTTTTTTAAATACTATATTTCGAGAGCTTCAATATGAGTATAATATAGGCAATGTTTTGACTTAAGAAAAAAAAATTATGATATTTATAATTCATGTCAAATTATGATATCCAAACTATTAAATTTTTTTCCACACACTTAAAACAAATTTTTATTTTTATTTTTTTCCTTCCCAATTTTTTTTTGGAACTCTTAGGCACATTTGAAAGATGTATTTTGCACAAAAAATCATAAAAATTTATATTCACATTTTTTAGGCTAATTTTTTTCTCACTTTCCACACTTTTAAAATACTATCCACACATTTAAAGTATTTTTTCACACATTTAAAGTACTTTTCCACACACCTAAAACAAATACTTTCTTATGTTTTTTCTTTCCAACTTTTTTAGGAACTCTTAGACATATAAGAAAGATGTTTTTGCACAAAAAATTCATAAAAATTTATATTCACGTTTTTTAATCTCATTTTTTTTAACTTTCCACACTTTTAAAGTACTTTCCACACACTTAAAACAAATATTTTTTTTTATTTTTTTCCATTCCAATTTTTTTGGAACTCTTAGGCACATTTGAAAGATTTATTTTGCACAAAAAATAAAAAAAATTTATATTCACATTTTTTAGACTAATTTTTTTCTCACTTTCCACACTTTAAAAATAGATTCCACAAATTTAAAGTTTCTTTCCACACATTTAAAGAATTTTTCCACACACCTAAAACAAATACTTTCTTATATTTTTTCTTTCCAATTTTTTTAGGAACTCTTAGTCATATATGAAATATGTTTTTTCACAAAAAATTAATTAAAATTTATATTCACATTTTTTAATCTCATTTTTTTTCACTTTCCACACTTTTAAAGTACTTCCCACACACTTAAAACAAATATTTTTTTTTTATTTTTTTCCAATTTTTTTTGGAACTCTTAGGCACATTTGAAAGATGTATTTTGCACAAAAAATCATAAAAATTTATATTCACATTTTTTTATTTCATTTTTTTTAACTTTTCACACTTTTAAAGTAGTTTTCAGACACTTAAAACAAATATATATTTTCTTTTTTTCTAATTTTTTTTGGAACTCTTAATCACATTTGAAGGATGTATTTTTCACAAAAAATAAAAAAAAATTTATATTCACATTTTGGTAATTTTTTTCTCACTTTCCACACTTTTAAAGTACTTTCCACATATTTAAAGTATTTATCCACACAACGAAAACAAGTACTTTATTTTATTTTTTCTTTCAAAATTTTTTAGGAACTCTTAGGAATATATGAAAGATGATTTTGCACAAAAAATTCATAAAACATTATATTCAAATTTTTAGGAATAATTTTTTTTCACATTCCACACTTTTAAACTAATTTTCACACAATTAAACACAAATATTTTTTTTGTTTTTTTTCTTTACAATTTTTTTAGGAACTCTTAGACACATTTGAAGGATGTATTTGCACAAAATAATCATAAAAAGTTATATTCAGATTTTTTAAACTAATTTTTTTTCTCACTTTTCACACTTTTAAAGTACTTTCCACACATTTAAAGTACTTATCCACACACCTAAAACAAAGACATTTTTACCTTTTTTCTTTCCAATTTATTTAAGAACTCTTCGGCATATATGAAAGATGTTTTTGCACAAAAAATTCTTAAAAAATTATATTCACATTTTTTAATTTCATTTTTTTCACACCCTTAAAACAAGTACTTTTTTATATTTTTTGTTTTCAATTTTTTTAGCAAATTTAGCCACATTTGAAGGATGTTTGGTAGTAGAGAAAACTGGTAATGAGATACATTTTATTGTCATTTTATTTAAATAAAAATCAAATTTATATATAAACATTTATTAATAGTATACTTATTCTTTGAGAACATTTATGTCTTCCTCTTAAAAAAAAATCGAAAGTGAAAAAAATAAGATTAAAAATGTAAATATAAATTTTGATGATTTTTTTGGGAAAATAATTCTTTTAAATAAGGCTAATATTTTATAAATATATATATATATATATATATATATATATATATAAACTATTTGTGTTTAAGTGTGTGAAAAAATACTTTAAATGAGTGGAAAGTGATAAAAAAATGAGCCTAAAAAATGTGAATATAATGTTTGATGATTTTTTTGTGCAAAAACATCATTCATATATACCTAAGAGTTCTTAAAAAAATTGGAGAGAAAAAAAAACATAAGAAATTATTTGTTTTAGGTGTGTGAAAAAATTCTTTAAATGTGTGGAAAAATACTTTAAATACGTGAAAAATATTTTTAAAAGCGTGAAAAGTGAGAAAAAAATTAGCCAAAAAAATGTGAATATAAATTTTTATGATTTTTTTGTGGAAAATACATCTCTAAAATGTGCATAAGAGTTCCAAAAAAAATTGGAAAGAAAAAATATATATATATATTTGTTTTAAGTGTGTGGGAAGTACTTTAAAAGTGTGGAAAGTTAAAAAAAATGAAATAAAAAAATGTGAATATAAATTTTTATGATTTTTTGTGCAAAATACATACTTTCAAATGTGCCTAAGAGTTCCAACAAAAATTGGAAAAAAATAAATAAAAAAAATATTTGTTTAAGTGTGTGGAAGGTACTTTAAAATTGTGGAAAGTGAAAAAAATGAGATTAAAAATGTGAATATAAATTTTAATGAATTTTTTGTGCAAAAACATCTTTCATATATGACTAAGAGTTCCTAAAAAAATTGGAAAGAAAAAACATAAAAAGTATTTGTTTTAGGTGTGTGGAAAAAATTTTTAAATGTGTGGAAAGAAACTTTAAATTTGTGGAAAGTACTTTAAAAGTGTGAAAAGTGAGAAAAAAATTAGCCAAAAAAATGTGAATATAAATTTTTATGATTTTTTGTGGAAAATACATATTTCAAATGTGCCTAAGAGTTCCAAAAAAATTTTGAAAGAAAAAAAAAAATATATATATATATATATTTGTTTTAAGTGTATGGAATGTATTATAAAAGTGTGGAAAGTTAAAAAAAATGAGATTAAAAAATGTGAATATAAATTTTTATGAATTTTTTGTGCAAAAACATCTTTCTTATATGCCTAAGAGTTCCTAAAAAAATTGGAAAGAAAAAACATAAGAAAATATTTGTTTTAGGTGTGTGGAAAAGTACTTTAAATGTGTGGATAGTATTTTAAAAGTGTGGAAAGTGAGAAAAAAATTAGCCTAAAAATGGTGAATATAAATTTTTATGATTTTTTGTGCAAAATACATCTTTCAAATGTGCCTAAGAGTTCCAAAAAAAATTGGAAAAAAAAAAATAAAAAAAAAATTTGTTTTAAGTGTATGGAAAGTACTTTAAAAGTGTGGAAAGTGAAAAAAAATGAGATTAAAAAATGTGAATATAAATTTTAATGATTTTTTTGTGGAAAAACATCTTTCATATAGGACTAAGAGTTCCTAAAAAAATTGGAAAGAAAAAACATAAGAATGTATTTGTTTTAGGTGTGTGAAAAAATACTTTAAATGTGTGGAAAGAAATTTTAAATTTGTGGAATCTACTTTAAAAGTGTGAAAAGTTAGAAAAAAATTAGTCTAAAAAATGTGAATATAATTTTTTTTTATTTTTTGTGCAAAATAAATATTTCAAATGTGTCTAAGAGTTCCAAAAAAAATTGGGAAGGAAAAAAATAAAAAAAAATATTTGTTTTAAGTGTGTGGAAATTAATTTAATAGTTTGGATATCATAATTTGATATGAATTATAAATATCATAATTTTTTTTCTTAAGTCAAAACATAGCCTATATTATACTCATATTGAAGCTCTCAGAATATACTATTTAAAAAAATTAGTTTCATCAAAAAATATTATTTATAATAAAAGTTATGAGCTTTTAAGTGAAAAGAAAAAAAATGAAAGCATATATGATTTTCGGATTACTGCACTATAGGGCATTAGACGATTACAGCAAAGGATCCGGCTCCCTTTTTATGTGGAATTTTGGACTTTTATCTTCAATAACTCGGTCATTCCTCCTCATTGATGCGTTGAACCAATGAAATTGTCCCACTTACTTAAAAAAAATGATGTTTTTATTGATTGGACATGACGTGATATGTTCGATTTATTATAAATCCTTTTCAATTCGGTGAGAGTGTTGAATTCCACCGCATGTTTTTCAAGAGAACGGTGAATTGAATTCCCCTCCACGACATCACAATAGTGGTTGGTTCGAATCTTCTATTATTTCCAACGCTTCCTTCTTCCTCTTTCATTTTATTTTCATCTTTTTTTTTTTTTTTTAATAAAAGAGTCCAAAACCTCCAATATAGTTTTAAAAAAATACAATAAATCATCATATACTATATTTGGACCATATAACACATTCACCTTTCTAAAAGCACACATTCACCTTTCTAAAAATAAACAAAGTACCTCATTTTACACATATTCTCATTTTCTATAACTATTTTTTAATATTATAAAAAATAAAGAATAATAGAGAGAATAGAGGTTTTTTATATTAAGTTTTTTTTATTTTAATAAAAAAAGGAGAGTTTTTTAAAAAAAAAACTAAAAATGCACAATTACAGAATAAAAAATTTTGATTTTTTTTTTGTTTTTAAGAAATTGTTTTCGAAAAATTTTCTATTAGAAAGAGAGAAGTTTTTTATATTAAATTTTTTTTACCTTAATTAAAAAAAGAGGAGTTTTTTTTCTGAAAAAAAATTTAGAAATAATTTTTGGGGGGAAAAAACTAAATATGCACAATTACTTAATAATTTTTTTTTTCTGGAAAATTTTCCAATAGAATGAGAGAGAATTTATAAAAATAAAACAATTTTAGAAAAAACAAAAAAAAATCTGAAATTTTTTATTATTATGCATATTTAGTTTTTTTCCCCAAAAATTATTTCGGGAATTTTTTTCTCTCAAAAAAAACTTTTCTTTTTTCTTTTTATTAAGGTAAAGGAAAACTTAATATAAAAAAACCCTTCTCTTTCTAATGAAAAAAAATTTAGAAAATAAAAAAAAATTATATATATTTTTTATTATGTAATTGTGCATTTTTAGTTTTTTTTAAAATTTTTTTTTTCCAAAAAAAAAACTCCTCTTTTTTTATTAAGGTAAAAAAAAACTTAATATAAAAAAACCTTCTTTTCTATATTTTTATTTATTTTTTATAATAATGGAAATGATATAATAGTCATAGAAAATAAAAATATATGCAAAATGGAGTACTTTGCTTATTTTTGCAAAGATGAAAGTGTAATATGATCTAAAATATAACACATGAGGTTTATTGCACCTTTTTAGGTATATGATTACATATATTCTTCTTTTTTTCCTTTACTATATATATAATATTATATATTTACAGTAATAAGTTCGGTGCTTACCAATAATTCAAAAGTTTAAACTATTAGGTAATGTTGCATATTCGCTTATTTATATTCAATTATTTTTTCATTCGGATCTGATATGAGACAAGACCCTCTAACATTCTCCCTCACCTGAATTTGCAGCGCCCTCGTTGCAATCAGACAACTCTGCCTACCCGTTCCTCCTAACAGCGGAAGGATCTAGTAACGACCCGGACTCGGATTCCACCCAAGTGGGCGCTAGACTTGGCACCTGATCAAGGACTTGGTCTACTTCTGATACTAACTGTCACAGGGGTCAATTTAAATACCAAATTTGCGTCGTTGTGATGACACTAGACAGTCCTTGTCTTACTCAGCTTTAGTTTCAGCTAACAGACTTCTGCAGTCACATAAATGAGTATGCAATACTACCTAATAACTTAAACTTTTAAATAAAAATATACGAAATCATATAAATAGGATGTCATGTCATGTGTTGCATCACTCCCACGCACACTTGTAATGCCGCGTCCATAACACACACAGTTGGATGTGCCTCGGAGTACCATGCCTCCGGACTTCTCTAAAATTTCACGTCTCTCCAACAGAGTAATGAAACCAAATAAAAGTTAATATATAGATGAATGAGCATGGCAATTGGATGCATCTCATGAAAGAACTCTCTCTCTATGGCACCAATAGGCATCATTAGCTTAAATGATACGACAGTCTCTCATAGAAGAAGTGAGGTGCTGAGTTTTGGCAGACAATTTATGAAATGAGCACTTATCCTTTTTCAGACGCAGAAGGAACGATATGAAATGATTGTGTGTGAAAGATATAAATGATTATAATGTAAAATTTTGACTGATGATTTTGTTAGAATGTGACCACCAACTGTAACCCGTAAGAGCTACGGTGTCATTAAATAATTCTTAACTAAGATATGAACAATTAAATCATCTATATAACCTGGTGAGGGCATTCCAATTTCATAGAGAGGGCCAAAAACACACAATAAAAAGAGGGGAAAAAAAGGGCATTCCATCCTTGAAAAAATAGGCATAAACCAGAAAAATGCAATTGTTTCCAACAAATTGGACATGAAATCAGCCTTAATAAAGTGACACTCATGAATCTGGTAACCTATACTATTATTTTGCTTTTGGAGCTGAAAGGAAAAAAGTTATGAATCAACTCTGAAATGGACCATGCATTGTTGCTCCACAATGAACCAAGTTACAACTAGAATTGGATGTGGACTATCTATGAAAAATACTCCATTAGCCATCAAATAAAGTTTACAAAATCTGACAATGGGCCCTCGGATTTTACCACTTTCATTGGGCTTAAATCAACAATTCAAGTAATCGAGCAACCCAAATTTAAAACAATTACGGAGTATTATTTTAAAGAACGTTGAGGTTATCAATATCTATTTTACAGGTAGGTAAATTGGGTCGGGTTAACCTCCACTATATGGTTCGGGTTTAAGTTCAACTCATGCAATGGTCTCAGTCACGGTCAGCGTCCACCCATTCCTTACGCGTTCACGAGTCACGATTCTCTCTCTCTCTCTCTCTCTCTCACAGGCCATAGCTTCCTGAAAAGTGGACTCTCTCTCTCTCTATCTCCTTGAACCCCACAGCTCTGTCGATAGCTTCGCTTTTCTCCATTCTCGTGTCAGACCTCTTCTCCTCCAAGCCTCTCTCCACTTACCCTTCCCTCTAAGCAATCTTTCATTTCATCGTTAACAGAGCAGAGACTCATCAACCTAAAACCTCTTTCTCTCTCTACACTTCTCTATGTATTCCAACCCCTAAGCTTATCTTCAACCCATCCCTATCCTAACCAGTGGGTCCAAAGCTAAAAGGCCCAAATGCATCCCACCGCCGCACAACCACCGTCTCCACCGCAAACCCTAGACCACATCAACCATCTACTCTCTCAACTCCTCCCTTCCTCCCTCTCTATCACCTCCTTCACCGGCCGCTGGCGACTCCTCCACTCAAAACTTTCCTCTCTCAAGTCCGCTGTCTCCGAAATCTTCGACTCCCCTCAGTGGTCCGAAAACCCACTCGTCCAAGCCCTCCTTCCCAACCTCCTCTCCACTCTCCAACGCATCCAGACTCTCTCCCACCAATGCTCCGATCCTTCCTACAATGTCGGGAAGCTCCTCATGCAGAGCGACCTCGACATGGCCACCACCTGGCTCTCCAAGCACATTCACGACATCGATTTGCTTCACAGATCCGGAGTTCTCCGCCAATCCAAAGCCATCGTTCTCTCCCAACCCGGTCCCGGTTCCGCCAAGGAAGATTTAGGGTTTTTCATTCGGGACCTCTTCACGAGGTTACAGATCGGAGGGATTGAGTTCAAGAAGAAGGCCATGGAACATCTGCTTCAGCTGCTAGCCGATGACGAAAAGGCCGCGACTCTGGTCGCCAAGGAAGGTAATGTTGACTATTTGATTCGTTTGCTCGATCTGAATGCAAATCCTCTGGTTCGAGAACAGGCGGTCACGGCTGTGTCGATTCTGGCCTCGGCGAGTGATCAGTCGATGAAATGTGTGTTCGAAGAAGGAGGATTGGGGCCTTTGCTCAAAATTGTCGAGTCGGGATCGACGGTGTTGAAGGAGAAGGCGGCGATGGCCGTGGAAGCAATCACCGCAGATCCTGATAATGCTTGGGCGATCTCCGCCTACGGAGGTGTTCCTGTGCTGATCGAAGCCTGTAGGTCCGGATCTTTGGCGGCACAATCACACGCCGTTGGCGCAATCAGAAACGTCGCCACCGTAGAAGATATTAGGACCGCTCTGGGCGAGGAAGGGGTCGTCCCTGTTCTGGTCCAGTTACTGGTTTCCGGCACTGCTTCGGCACGAGAAAAGGCCGCCAATTGCATCGCAATCCTCGCCTCCTCCGGCGAGTATTTCCGAGCCTTGATACTACAAGAGAGAGGATTGCAGAGACTTCTTCAATTGCTTCACGACTCCTCGAGTTCAGACACATTGGAACATGTCCTGCGAGCGATTTTCAGCCTCTCGAATTCCGATTCAACTGCAACGATCTTATCATCCTCGACTGCTTTCATTGTACAAATCGCGGAGCTCATCAAGCACGGAAACATACTCGTGCAGCAAATCTCTGCTTCATTACTCGCTAATCTGTCGATGAGCGATGGCAACAAACGAGCTATAGCGAGTTGTATGGGATCTCTGGTGAAGCTAATGGAGTCGTCAAAGCCAGATGGTTTGCAGGAGGTGGCGGCGCGGGCGTTGGTATCACTGTTGACGGTCGGATCGAATCGGAAAGATTTGATGAGGGATGAGAAGAGCGTGATGAGGTTGGTTCAGATGTTGGATCCTAAAAATGAAGTGGTTAGCAAGAAGTTTCCGGTTTCGGTGATCGGCGCGATCATGGCGGGAGGGAGTGAGGGTTGTCGGAAGAGGCTGGTGGTGGCCGGAGCTCAATTACATTTGCAGAGGCTTGCGGAGACGGAGGTCGCTGGAGCTAAAAAGGCGTTGCAGAGACTTTCCGGTAATCGTCTCCGGAGTATCTTCAGCAGGACTTGGAGGGAATAAGCACAAAAGTAAATATCCCCCGCCAACAAAGGTAAGAAACTGAAAAAATTAAAAATAAAAACATAATTTTCTCGAGTTGCTAAGTACACGTGGCAGGTTTAGTGTTGCCTAAGTGGTTCAAACTACCAATCACGGCAAGTCAAGTGTTCATTTTAGGGTTGACACATATCTTTGTTTATTTTACTAAGCTATCTCACGTGGAAATACAATGTTGCCCTTGTATTTATTGGCTTCTTATGATACGACTCCGTAATAAATGAAAAAGGAAAAATGGCTTATTATTTTATGATTAAAATATTTGTTGGACTAAGTTGTGAATAAACAATGTTTTGTTTTTTAAAAAATGTTTAATTTAGTGAAACAGGTGATTAAGCACTCGGGTATAGATTGATTTGATGATAGTAAAAAATAAGAGTATATATTGGTTTTGAATTCATAGATTGCTAAATTCTCATCTAAAGTGATTTGAGTATGATTTTAGTTTGGTGGAAGGATTGTTGGCTTGACTAGGAAACACGTGACGCACACAACACTGTGTGTGTCCTCTTTGTAATGATTTTTTTTCTCGTGACATTGTATTTGTTTTTTTTTTGTAATGCAGGTGGGATTTGGATTATTCTAACTGTGGAAGAAGAAACTAGTTTTCCTGCAGCAGGCAAGCAACAGAGAACCACACACTTCTTATACTCCAGACTAATTTATGGTCATTATAAAACCCCCAAAAAAATGTACTTATTCTAAAAGTATACTACTATATATATATATATATATGTGACAACGGCATGGATACGGTTTTTAGGGAGTATCCTCAATTTATTTATTTTTCTTTTATTTTTTTAATCTTAATTGATTGACTGTGAAGAGCAAGTGTGTGAAAAGCAAAGAGTGTATTTGTTTGATAATGTAGCATTTGATGGAGTCCTGTTTTATTTGTAATGACCAAGTTGTAGCTAGGATGTGTGTTGTAACTGTAAACTGTTTTGCTGTGCTTTTCTTGAATTGCATTGCTGTATTTGAATTTTGTTGAAATTATTATTATTATTATTATTATTATTATTATGTGAATGAATCTATTTGCAATGATTCTTTCTTCACTTTTCTGATTTGCTTGGCTTGTCGGATTCTGGGAATGGGTATTTGGGTATCTTTGTTCAAGTAAGATGGTGACTTGGTGAGTTTTTGATTGGTTTGGACGGTTGCTGATATATATATATATATATATATATATATATATATATATATATATATATATTGTACCCACGGGAGACCCAACCCAAGCTTTTAGGATAGGACATATTAGGAGGTATAGCTGGGTTATCCCATTTCTTTTTCCTTACCTAACATAACAGACAGGTGATGGGAATTGCTTGTAATGATAAAGAAAAGCAATTTTATACAGTGAATTGGCCCTTTCATAAGATTTGGTGATGGTGGGTGGTGGGTCCATCTATCTTTCTTTTGTCTGGTTGATGGTTACTAATGTGGCTGCTAGAATGATGAAATAATGGGTTTGAGTGAGTTGGAAGTGGGGATTCAATTAAACAATATGGGGGTCTTTATGAAAGATAACAATAAATCAATAAATAAACAGCTTTTTAAATGGGAACAGTTGTAAATTTTTATGAATTGTGCTATTCATTTCTTGCCAAACTAATAATCTTCACTAGCTTTCAATCGGACGGTCCTGGTTTTGATACTCCAATAGTTATGACTGAGTGTTCTGGCAATGAGAGGGTGGATTGATTGGTTGGATTTAACGTACATACATGTGTTAATGGAAAACTGCATAAAGAAAAGAAAAGAAATTTGGAAAGAGGAAACAGCGGCGCAGATGCAGGGGAGAGAGGGAGGGCCCATTTCTCCTCACAGGTTCAGAATTTCACATGCCTGCCTTCCCCACCATTCATTCAACGCATATATATATATATATACACAACTAATAAGGTTGATAAGGATGAGATAGATATATATATATATATATATATATATATATATATATATATATATCTATCTCATCCTTATCAACCTTATTAGTTGTGTACAATACACAATGTCATTGCACATTGCATCTGATGCTTGCTAAGATTGGTTGGGACCCCTTTTTTGTGGTCATATTTCCCGTGATATATCAGCCCTTTAAAGCAACTGCAAAAACAACCTGTAAAGCTTCACATTATCACATACATATACATACATAAATACCTCTCTCTCTCTCTCTCTCTCTCACACACACACACACACCACTTTTTTTTATTTTATTTGTTCCCGCTAAAAACTTGACAGTTACAAGAGGAATTTAATAATTCGGAAGTTGAGGTACCTAATTCCAGGCCAGTACTTTGAGCAACACCCTGCTTGCTTTTTGTTTCTTTTCAACAACACCCTCCATTCCGGAAGAATAACCAAGGAAAGTGAGAAACTTGAGGTATCTAATTCCTTTGTTTTATCTCTATCTTAATCATCCATACTATACCCCTTTTTTTTACCTTCTCAAAGTTTTATTTATTTATTTATTTATTTTATGTATATATGTGATAATTAATTAAAATCCCATGTGTTTTCACTAAAAAAATGAATGTCATCTGAGGATGAGGGAGGGTAACCATTCTAAGCAAAAAAAGTGCATACGGGGAGGGAAGGCCTAAACCAACCAAAATTACCAATTGTTTTATTGAGATTTATGTTACGTATTTCACATGTATGAATGCACAACAAAGGATTTGTATAAAAGTAAACCTAAAAAGAATTCTAACGATTTAGTGTAGCTCATTGGAAACTTCACTTCTTCTACTCCATTACATTATTGTCTTGATTTGTTGTGAAAGCAAACTGCCTACACTGAAAAGCACCCAAAAAAAAAAAGCTTAAGTTGAATTTGCAGCTTCCTTCCTTCCTTCCTTGTTGACTCTCTCCCATCGATAAAGTTTTTTTTAAAAAAAAAGGCACTAAAGTGCAGATAATTTTAAAGACATGCCAGACTTTTCTTTCCTCAGAAAAACACTTTTATGTCCGTTTCAGTCTTGTGTATGTAAAAGTTATAGTTGTAAACACCCCCACCCCCACCCCCACCCCCACCCCCCAAAAAGAATAAATATGGTCAACAGTCTCTCTCAACAAGCATTGGCTGGCTTGTTGCCCAACTTTCGACTTTATATTCCCACTTCATTGGGCATAAGTTAACTAACTAATTAGCGGCTGTGGATGTGTATACCAGTTTGGTCTAAATACAATGATTTGGTAATGCATCTGTCTTCTAATTCTTGGTGGGTCCATTTAGAAATTGGCAAACCAGTATAGTTTATCTTAACCAAACAAATTATGATCAGATAATGACCTCTCTACTCTTAATTTGGAAATCTCATTACCCAATAGTTTTATGCCACTTTCAACTTAATATCCCCATATCATGCTTAGAGTTAGAGTTAGGCATATTGTTAGAGCATGAAACCTCTCTTTTTATTAGCTTTTCTTCTTTCTTCAAATTTCTAATCATTTACTTTGGGTTTTAACTTGGGAAAGTTAAGACGCAATTTGATTCTAATTTTTAGTGCAAAACATTGGACCTTACAGTACAACTCATATACTTAATAGCCCATCTCGTTTAATCCCAACTGTGTACAACACTTGATCAAATATAACATTTCATCAAAGGAATAAAATTGTTTCATCAACATCCTTTCAGCATTTGACTAATACCCTCTAACCGTGTCATAGAATTTAAAAGGAATCCAAGCATATCTGGAGTAACAATTCTTACGATGACATCATGGGAATTCAAAGCAAAAACTGCTTGATATTTTACTCATAATATCCTCAGAAGAGGGGGGAAAAAAGAACAAACTATATATATATTTATAATATATATCATTCTTTCCCTGCTGAAATGCATTTCAAAAACCCACCACATTTCGCAGTTTATTTCTATCTAAAACAGGAAATAACATGCTCTTCCCAAAAACAAAAGAAGCAAAACACCTTCAATGTCACTGACCCCTTTACCTCTTCAAACATGAAAACGGCATTGACAGATTCTTGAAGCTAGACACGTCAAACAACTCCATAAACCTTTGATCTGAAACTCTGGCTTTGGCAGCCGCAAAGCGCTGGTACTCGTCAAACACAGAAGACAGGCACCACTTCTGCAATTTTCTGAAGCATCCCACAAGACAACCAGTTCGATGCTGAACGACAAAGCAAAAAACAAAAACCCATATAGAAATTAGGTCTTCATACCCAAAATCATGGACAGACTTGGTAAAAAACCATTACTGCACATACCTTCCCTCGTTTGCAATGGATTAAAAGCGGGTGATTCCTTGCGTCTGCATTACATACAAATACAAGTGAGTATAAGCAAAATCTCTGACCAAGTTACAGTCCAGTGGCCAGAAATGAAGTGTGATTATATGTCAAGTGTTTCTTTATACCAAGGACGACTTTCAGTGCATCGCGAATTGTATCCTCTGGGATGTTTACAAATGGCTCCTGGATACACAATTTGGAATATTAATTCATACAATTATAAAATAAATTCAATTTTAAGAACTTTTTTCACCGTTCAAGCGATTAGTTATGATACAGGAGACAAATCATTCACTACTACAAGTTTACTCACAAGCACAATAATTGCATCACTGAAATCCTTCAAATAGACAAAAAAATCAGACTTTTGCAACTTAATTCAAGCATTTACTATCGCGCAAAAATGCATTCTTAAACCCAGAAGCTCAAAGTCGGTACCCTGGAACATGGCACATACATGATACACAAACTGTAAAATTAACAAGTTCTACATGTGTTCACTCATTGGCGGTAGGGGTGGCAATTCGTGTTCCCGTGTTGTGTTCATGTCGTGTCGATCTATAAGTATGTTACTAACAGCTCAATTCTAACCCGACCCATTTAATATTCGTGTCAGAGACCCTCAACACTAACCTAACCCGTTTATTAAACGTGTTACCCGTATCGACCTGTGTAACCCGTTTAATAAACATGTCCTATAATGATACGACTTGTTTAATAACTTTTTTAATCCGTTTAACTTATATCATATGAGTTTCTCCACCCCTAAAAATCTCTCTGAAGATCATATAAAAAATAAAGTACATATCAATACATAAATTTTAAATTCAAACTATATTATAAATTTTGTATCCATACATAAACTCAAAAACATATTAATGTGGTTCAACAACTGAGAAGACACCATAACAATCTCATTCTTGTGTTTTATGGCTACATTAGTCCTATAAACAAACAAATAGATTACAAACAATTGCAATATATATAACTATGTATATATAAGTTTGTATAAAACCATAATATATGAATAACTCATGTTGTAATCGTGTCACGGGTTAGACAGCTTAAACCCAAACCTAACCCAATTTTTTCGTGTCATATTCGTGTCGACCCATTTATTAAACGTGTCGGCTTACCTCAAACCCAAACCCACTTAATTTGTGTCGTGTTCGAGTCGTATTGTTGTGCCGTGTCCAATTTTGCCACATTGGCAGGCTCATAGGCACCTTCAAGCCACCTGAATCTTGTGTTCAGGTTTGTCTATCATCTCCAACCCTCTACTAGCCACTGTGTCAGGTTCAACTACTTTTTTTACTAATTTGTCCATGAGCTTGTTGTACCAAGAGATGCACAAAAAAGAATAAGCAAACATTAATTAACAAAGATGGACTAAATTTTGGGAAGTGTGATTAAGAGATCCAATTAGTTTGAGGAAAAAATCTTAGAATTTAAATGGTGCATTCCATTATCCTAGCTCAGGACCAAAAAAAACTATGAAACAATTTTACTTTTCATTTTCGACACATTGTTTAGTGATATAAACTATGAATTTACAAGGAGTAACGCTACAACAACCGAGTTTTTTAACCCGACACTTAACCGACTCATGATGTGGCATTAAAGTAGCTCAGTTTTTGTAGGACATTGAAAACATAAAATCTTTTAGACTAAAATATCCTTAAATTTTTATAATATGCCATCTCTTTTCGTTTCCCTAACCAATTAGTACCCCTCTGTCCACCGTTGATCATCTTTCTCTTTCTATCCAAATCCATCTTCAGAACAACCCTCGCCACATCCAAACTCATCCTCGTCTTCGAGCACAATCTTATTCATACAAAATCTTCTTTTTCTTATTACTTGTGCACCCTTATTTCTTCTCTCTACTTCTCTTAAATTCAATTGAATCCTACTATCCTAAATTTAACTCTATTAAAATCCACCGCCACAAAACCCACTTTCAAAATATTCTCTCTCTCTTCTTCAAGTCATATAAATCATATATAATTTTTTTTGAAGAGTAACCATATATGTATAATATTAGTTGAAAACAATAGTAAGAAAAAAAATTCATTCACTCCAATGCAGCTTAATCTTTTAGATGGCAGCAAAAAGATATTTTTTTTTTACAATACAAAACAGGGAACAAACTACCTATTGATTGAGAATATCCTTATATGGAGTTACTAATAATATATAGGGAGAGAGTTGAAGAAAAGGGGTGAAAGGGTACTTTTGTCTAAAAAAAATTTAATGTATTTAATATGTGATGGAAGACTTGGAGAGTACTATTAGGATATTGCCACGTAAAAGTCGTCTTTTTCTCGGTTTTGTATAGTCGTAAACTCTATCATTTTCCATTTAAAAGATGCATTCCCTATCCTAGCACAAAGCCTGAAACAACAATGGAAACTTACATCTCATTTTGGGTACCTGTACACAAACTTAGCTTTCTATTCATTATATTTCCTCTAAGAAAGATGAATTTTGTGACCTACTTTCAGCCAGGGATGACAACGGGCCTTTGGGGCGGGGGATCCCAACCTATCCCTGCCCCACTTTAGGAAAGCTCCCCCATCCCCGACCAAAACCGTTTATTAAATGGGCGAGGTGGGGGCGGGATTAGGAGAGTAATTTTGTAATTGTAATTGTACTCTTTTTTAGACTTTCCACTCTTATGTGGTAAGTTCCATGGTAATTTACATGTGCACCACCAATAAGATTTGAACAAGGGTTATTTTTAACTATATAAGGGTAATTTTGTATATGTATAATATATACACGGGTAATATGAAAAATATATAATAGAAACGAGACGGGGCGGGGGTCCCCGTCCCGCAACCACGTGGGTTTTCCCCTCTTACCCCCATAACCGCCCCAAAACCATTTAGTCTCCTCCAAAACTGTCTCAAACAGGCCAGGGCATACCTTCTTACAGCTATCCATCTTATAAGCATATTTTACGGACATGCAGATTCATGGCACAAAAATTAGCAACTGAATGCATGTTGGCAAGACTGAACCATGAAAATAGTACAATTTGTTCAGATGAATTTGGCATACAGTTTAATCCAGTGGAGATTCGATCAAACAATGATGACATTTTAATCTAAAGTGAATTGTATGGTATAGTTAACCAAACATCCCTCATAGGCAAATTAGGAACCTGTCTCTATTTTCTTGAATCAGATCAGATTAAAATTAAAAAGTTTCATAATGTCTTGTTCATATATACCCAGTTTGGTCCAACACAATTAGTTTCCAGATCATCAGAATTATTCAAAAAGCAACGAGCTTTAACAAATAGCAACAGAAAGAATCTAAAAAATTTCTCCAAGCATACATGCAAATTTGCAATGCAGTAGCAATGACAGGCTGCTTGTTATGAGCAATTATCATAAATGGGTTTATGGGCAAGATTAATAACAATGAGGTATCCTCCTCCCTCAAATATAAGATTTAGTAATCACCACTGTCACAGTGATCATTTTCTGTCGATAACACAGCCTTCTGCCATCCTAATGCATGTTTAAAATGACATCCTGATATAACAAAACTCAAGCTACTTGATTTTCAATGAATTAAGTCTATGGAATCAGCCAAACTTTGATAAGATGGTTACAAGTTCAAACTATAGATAATTCATCACAACACAAAATCACTAAGATGCCAATCTAACCTCGATCCAAATTAAACAGTTCAAAGGGGAAGTCACTAATTTGTTTCATATCAGCTTTCACTTCAGAGATAGAGCAAAGGCTTATAAGATATGTAAAAGGATACAAAAAGAAAATGACACGATAAAGGACAAGAAATAATAAGAAAATACAGATTAACATTTGCACAAAATAGGACATGAAAGGGTATAAATTCCATAAACTATATTTCTCAGCCTTGATAATGCACATATGAAACGATGCAGAGAAGATAATTTAGATTGTGCATCCATCAAGTATCCAGGAGGAAACTGCCAGATATACATATGTACATAGTGAATATATATAGATATAATTAGACATCCTCACATCCATTTATGCACACACACACAAACAAAAGAACAGAAGCATGTGACAATTGTTGAACAATAATATTAGGTCACATGTCGGCCCTTATGCAGGGATTCCATCTTCCATGATTTCCTATTCAAAAT
The DNA here is from genome assembly GCA_026545225.1 of Cornus controversa. Taxonomy (NCBI): domain Eukaryota; kingdom Viridiplantae; phylum Streptophyta; class Magnoliopsida; order Cornales; family Cornaceae; genus Cornus; species Cornus controversa. Next base: position 62,161,753 of record CM048847.1, read on the forward strand.
TAGGAAGTTATTGTACTCTTATACAAAATCACGATGCTTCTAATTCACTTCTAATATCTATGATAAACTTTACGTCCTGAAAACAATTACAGAATTCACATGGTTTATATAAGTCCTGAAGAGCGATCAACTCCAGTTCACTTTATTGAATTGAAGCTTTATTAATGCAATCCCAATTATTCAACATCAAAATTACCACAAGAAGTTTAGATATCAAATTCTATAGCTAATGAAATCAAATTAACATGACGATAGAATAGATAAACAGACAGGATTCATACTAGCCATTAAGCTCGTCACAGAATGGAAAAAACTCAATTAACTTAAGGCTTAAACTAACTAATAACGACGACGATCAAATTAATGAAAATGAAATAAACCTTGCATCCCTCGATCCCGAATTGAAATAACTTGATCCCGTTCGACTTCAAAAACTCTGCGTTCGGCTCTGGATACGGTTCGGGACACAAACATCTGCATATCATACACATATACATATGCATATATATATATAACAAAACCCTAAAATCGTAAATTAGCATTTCAATATCATAACTTGTAGAATGAATATGAATACATCTATGTTGTGTGTTTATAGAAATATAACTTACACGATGGAACGGAGGCCTAGGGATTGTAAGAAGGAGAAGTTGGCGGTGTCCGGGAAACCGGACCTGAAGATGCCATTATCGACCATGGCGAAGTTGAGAGGAGGAACATACATGTCTTCACCGTTGTCATCTCCAGTGGCCGGAGAGACATGAGGCTCCACGACGGCGATTTCGATGGTTCTGCACATGATGTCAGTACAGCCTTGACCCTTCTCTACTTTCATGGTTATATATACACTGTTGGGATAATATGCACAGAAAGAGAGAGAGAGAGAGTTGAAGATTCTGGTACCGGCCTTTTTTGACGGTTATATAAAGGGTTTTCAGAGAAAGAATCGGGTGGAACTGGCTGTTAAAATGCGCGGTAGATGGTGGCGTCCATGGTATATTCGTTTTTCGATACTACAATTAATACTGTGTAGATTGTCTATTGATCAATATACCCTCCGTCTAATTTCATATTTTCTATTCATGCCATTTTTTTTTCGGGTGTTAATTTGTGTTGGTCGATCGAACCCAACCGTGTTACTGTTATCATATATGGGTCTAACTTATAATCGTGTCATTATTGTTTTCACGAACACGACTTGTTGTATTTAACATGTTGGATAAATAGTTATTGTAACTCACAACATGACCTAACTTGTCAAAATTTTATTTAACTAGTTTAAATTAAATGTATATATATAGTAAATAAAAACCATAAAGAATGAAATTTTTTATAAAAATGATAATAATTAGGGCAATATAGTTATAAGTATTAAAAAACAAATACTCTTACATATTTATCCTTTCCCATTTAATATTTAAAATATTAAAATAAAACAAGAGGGCATTGATGTGTGTGTGTGTGTGTGTGTTTGTAAAAGAGTACATTCAAAGGAATATGCGGATCAGAAGAGTCCTTGTTTTGTTGTGCTTGAATGCTAGATCTATGCGCCACATACTTTGAGCTGGTCTCCTAGCGTGAGAATCCACGCGACAAAGTGCGCAAAAAGTGTATCACTAAAGCTCCACTTTTCCTTTAAACAAGAAATCTGTGTCTAATCAGCTCTAAAAATTATGAGTTGGACTTGCCCCATATATAATATATTAGTCTAATTCAATCAAAATTGAAAATGGACCAAAGTTTTGCCCAAATCCAAACCCAAATCATCAGTGGGCCGTATGTATGATCCATGCCTTGCTTGGCTGGTTTATTATCAGCCCATATCGTTTCGAAAAATAAATAAAAACCAAGCCCATAATCGCAAAACTGAATTGATCTGTTTGGCAAGCCCACATTAGGGCCCACAAATCTGGCGACCTCAATGTGTGCTCAATTCGCCAATTTTGGGCAGTCCAATCACCAAAACTGGGTGTGGCGATTGAGCTGCAGAAGACTATATTTGATAGGAGAGAAAGAAAAAGAAATAATAATATAGTTATGAAAAAAAAAGATAGTGTTAACCTCTCCTGCTTGATTGATTAATAAAGAAGAAAAAAAATGATAGTAATCATGTTTGGAAAAATAAAAGAAAGGAAATTATTTTAATAGTTTATTAGTGTACCTTTTTACATTTAAAAGACAAATGTATAGGTTAAGGAGTGTTACATGCAATTGCTAAGCTTCGTCTATCACTGGTAGCTAAACATGCAAATCATTTTTTTTTCCATGCATTGACGGACTCATGTTATAAAGATTGAAAGAGTACAAGATTTGATGTTATAAATTAAATTTCATGCGTCCAAGTGAAATGACAAATGCACGGGTGATGGTAATGGTGGAATGGCAACTTATCAATTCTTCTTCTTCTTCTTGTTTTTTATTTTTTATTTTTAAATCTTTTCTTTTGGGATAAATTATTAACTTCTATTTCATTTATCTACCATTATATCAGTAACATTATGAAGAAAAGAGAGAGAGAGAGAGGAGGTATTTCATGACATTTTAATATAGTCTTTTATATATTTAAAAGATAAATTTATAGCAAAAGAGTGGTACATGCAGTGATGGATCCAAAAATTCTTTTGAGAGGGGGCGCCATTGACGTTATAAAAAAAATCAAGATAATTTATTTTTAAATAATAGATATATATAAAAAATATAATTTTAATTGATAATATTTGTAATACCCCGCTCCAACACATGGTATGATATTGTCCGCTTTGGGCCATTGCCCGCACGATTTTGCTATTGGGTTTACCCCAAAAGGTCTCATACCATTTGAAGAGAACATACTACATATAAGCACATCCCCTTTTCCACACCCAGGCGATGTGGGATTGAGCACCTTGTACCTTGTCAGTGTGGTAGCTCAGCCCAGTATTTGTCTATGCACCCGCCCACTCACACTCGTCCACAAGGGTTACTACAATATTTTATTTATTACATTTAGAGAGAGAGGGGGTTGTATTGTATGGGGGATTACTATGAGTGAAAACATATGAGAGAGAGAGATTTGATTACTATAGATATAGGAAGGTAGAGAGTGGAGAAAAGAGAGAAAAGAAAGGAGAGAGTGAGTCATTTGCATTGCTATCTTTTAGATTAAAAAAAAAATCAGTGGGGGCTATGTGTATTTTCAAATTTTGAGTAGGGGGCATTTTTAAGTTTTTACTATCTTTTGAATTCAAAAATAAATCAGTGGGGGGCCTATATGAAAATTTTTAAAACTTGAGTGGGGAATTTTTAAATTTTAAACAAAAATCATTGCTAGTATTGTAAATAACCAAGGGTCCTATACTCCTATTGGGGAACCCCCATTGGCCCCTTGATAGGCCCATCCTGGGTACATGAGATTGTTGACCTAAAAATATAAATTAATGAATAAAAAATATAAATAAAACACACATAAAAAATAAAAATAAAACTTTTTTTCCCTGTAAATAACACATAAACTTCAATGTTTGAAAGCAAAACCAAAAAGAAATCAAGCAAGAAAGATTGATGGTAGCCGGAGATTGTAAATTGATAGTTCAACAGAAGGTTAAAAGGGATCGAAAATTGGAGGCCACAAGGGGTGGATTTGAGATAAGACACAGAAAGTATCTCTACTTTGAAATTTGTAAAACAGTAAAAGGGGTGAGGGTGGAGCTCCCAAAGAGAGTTTTAGAGAAGGCTTTACCTGTATCCCTTTTGGGTGCCTGAAAATAGGGTGGTCGAAAAGGGCTATGGTGCCTAAAATGGAGATAGGATTCAGTTTGAGATATGAGTTTTTGCAACAAGGGCTGAAGTTGAATGGACAAGTATGGGTGTTGAAACTTGAAAGTTTCATATGGTATTTTGGTTGTAATCTTGTTTAGGATTCATGTGATATTTTAGATTTGTCATTTATAAAAGCAAACGTGAACTTCGTATTTAAAAAGTTTCAGTAAAATATGTAATTTTTTCATTCATTTTCTCTCATTTTTGGAAGGATAGTAAAAGTTAGCCATCATGCTTTAATATATCTCTCCAAATCACTCGTGTAGGTATAGTGTAGTTAGATGAAAGGATGAACGTTTGGTTCCTAGACGAACTGTATCCAGTGGACTTAGTGTGGGTTCAAATCTCCTCTCCTGCATGGTGTGTTGTGGGGCTAGTACGTCCATGTAGCACCCTACCCAAATCTATCCATTTTCTTTCTTTTCTTTCCATATATTTATACCAAACACAAAAATACCTCATCCCTCCGTTTCTTTTCTTTTCTTTTCTTTTCTTTTCCTTTAATTTATCTCTAACCAAATTGGCCTAAAATCTAGAAATTCTGGGGATGGATATTATTGCATTGCATGTCACTTGTTGATATGTTTTTTGGTTAGGGTGTATTTTTGCAAAGAAGGTATGTCTTCACTTATACTCTCTTCTATACTTATTGTCTTTGCTAATACATTTTATCCATTTAGAAGAAAAAAAATCAAAACAAAAAATGAGACGTGATTATAAACCCTACATTGAATACAATCTCCAGAAAATGGATAATAGGTTCTTTATATTTCCTGTCCAAATCTTTTTACTTCCAGTAAAATAGTCAAAAAACTATTCATGGAGTTAGACTCACCCTCCTCTCTCAGATTCTTTCTTTAATTTCCCTCAGTATTTGTGTGAAGTTCTCTCATCCAAAAGGAGTATTAGGAGTTCAAAGAGGAAGTAGTTACTACAAAAAGCTTAGGCAAGTAAAATGGGCCTCTAGGCTGAACTTATAGTTGGGCCTTGAGTCCTTACATCCTATTTTTTGAACCATAACTTTGACCAATGTTGTATTTCTCTCTACTCGATCATATAACTATCAAGAAGAGAAATGCTAAACGTCATAAAATTATTTCATGAATTTGTATTATAAATGACGTGACAGGTAATGTGGAGAGTTAGTATTAGTGAGATTCGTTGATAATATCATGAGACTTTGTGTATGGGGGAATCCCACCAATACTAACTCTCCACGTTACTGCCACATCATTCATGATACAAATTCATGAAATAAATTCATGACGAGTAGCATTGCTCCTATCAAGAATCAACGTGCCCTTTTCATTTGTTGTCAAGAAGCCATTATTGACTCCTACCAGAGTAATGTGCAACTTTTAAAAGCATCAAGTGCAACTTATTACAGCATCACTTGTCTGGCAGTAGCTCAAAGTCCCTTTTGAAAACAGCATCACTAGTGATACCGAAAATTCCCAACTTCCTAAGAAAAAGTGGACCCCACAGTAAGTCCTTTATTACAGGTGGAGGTGGTATGATGTAAGAGCCTCATGATGACTGCATGTAGAGTAGTACTCTTCAGAGCTAGGTACCACTAGCTAGCATAAGATAAATTAGATAATAAAAGGTAATACTGGTTGGTTCCACTCTTAAGTGCATGTGGAGTGCAAGTAAACGCCTAAATTTTGCACCAAAAAAGGCAATTGATGTAGTAGTAGTGGTATATATATATATATATAAACACATGCAATGTCATCTTTCATTTATACATACAATTAAGTACTGTATTTGCCTTGCCAAAATAATCTTTTGTTGTGTTAATGTCTTAAGTGTGTGAAAGCCAATTTCAAAGTGACATTAATGGAAAACCAAAATTGAGATTGACCTCACAGTGCAGTGCAGTGCCCAGTGCAGTTCAGATATATCCCTCCATTCTGAGACTGCAATATATATATATATGCACGCATAGTAATTATTATATAAGACATGGGAATTAGGGTACGTACTACTACTGGCTGCATATTTTTTGTATGAATTTGGAAAATGCATGCAAGGAAGGACAGTCAAGAAAAAAGTAGAGGTTGTGGGAGAGACCCCATTTGGAGCTAAGTTCCTAGGGTTCTGTTTATGTTCTTTCTCTTTCTTTCTGACTTGCAGAGAGACAAGTTTTGGAAACAAAAGAGCAAGTGGATTTCTTATTAATGGTCAAAGCTCACACTACCGCTTGTATATATTAAAACCAAATAATTAAATGTACCACTGCTTTCCTATTTAGTATCATTTTAACAGAGTCTGGTGGACTAAATACTTGTCTAGGGGACCACTGAAATGACATTACACAACTGGGTTAGTGTGTATATATATATATATAGACTAAATATATACTTTGTTTGATTCTCCAAAAACAAGAAACTAGAAAATGACACATCAATGATCAACCCCATTTTTTATTAAACAGCCAATTATACCCTCATCCTTTATTTCATGCTGAATCCCAAACTTGTATATAAATAGCTACACCACCCTCCTCATATATATATATATATATATATATATATATATATATATATATATATATATATATATTCACACACACCACCACCACCACCACCATGCATGGCACTGTTACAACAAGCTGTGTCAACCTTAGCAGCCATTTTATTCTCGAGAGCTTGGTCCTAGCCATGGGTCAGTTGGTTAACGAACCAATGGTCCTGATCATGGCTCATTTGTACAAAGCTGGTCATGGTAAAATGAGAGAACAGATGAGAATCTGAAACAAGCCATGGCGATATCTCTCCTGAGCTTATTCTTCTTATGCTTCTTCTTTTTTTCTTTGGACTCCACCAACGCCGTTAGAGTTTTCTTGACCTTGCAAGCCCGTTGTCACTCTCTGCACCCTCCAGGATGATTGGATGCAAGATCTTTTGTCAGGGCTGTTGGAAGTTCTTCTCTCTTTTCTATCCCTCCTGAGCCCTTTCGATCTCTAACCCTCACCGTTAGGTTAATTTTGTATCTCATCACCACAGCGTTAGGTTAATTTGTTTCATAATGAAAACACTTTCTTGTTTTTGCTTGAATATATTAGTTCCAAGTAGATGTATGGAATGATATAAAACTTTTGTTTTAATGTGTTTGTGTGGTGTGTATTTGTAGCTTGCATTACAACAAAACCATGTAAAATGCAATATTGTAACTTTTTTTTTTGGGGGTGGGGGGCAAGTAAGAGTAAATTAAGAAGGAAAACTGGACAATCAGCATGGGGCATATATACCCCATGGGCCTCCAAAAATGGATTCCCAATCCATTAATTTTTTTGTATATATAGAATAATAGCTTGTATTACTTTAATGCTGCAAGCCTGCAAGAGAGAGTTGCCCTTGAGCCAACTTCATAATGACCAAATTCCATTTTATTTTATTGTCAGCAGTGTCAGCACCCACCCACATGCATATATGTACCATACATATATCTATATATATGTGTATATATATTTGTATGTGTGTGTGAGAGAGAGTGGTTTAGAGATGGATTTAGCAGCATCTGTACGCTTCTCGTTTGGTAAAAGAGAGAGAGTAATGATAGTGGCACCCAAAAATGTTGAACCGATTGGGAAGCCAAAGGCTCTTCCAACGCGCTGGACGCATTGAAATGTTAATTTTACATAACATATTGTATGTAAAAAATATTAATTAATTTTCAGTGCTTTTCTTTAATTGTTTTCCTTTTACCAATAATTTTACAATTCAAGCTGTGACCAAGTACTGTCACTCATAAGACTCCTTAACTATTAGCAGCTAATTAGAATTAGTCGCTCTTCCACAGTTCCACCTTACACTATTTACGTATGATACAGCTTATGTGTGTGTGTGTGTGTGAGTGTGTGCAACTGTGCATGCCAAGTTATAGGTTTCAAAATTGACTGCAAGTCCCAAAATTTGAGTTAGTCATGGTACCACGCCCTTTGAGGTTGCGGGTAATTTCTCCAATACTGAGACCAATTGGCTACAAGGACTACTTTAATCCTATACTATACCAATTAATTACCACGAAAAAATTACAATATTGCTACTATTAGGATCATGACCTTCCAATTTACAAGTTGAGTAGAGTTATTCAAAACCCAATAGGTTAATGCCATAAAACGTCCATGATATATCCTCCCCAATAATTTCTTTTGGCAGCAACCTTGAAATACTAAACATTTTACAAGACACTCCGGAACCTTTGATCAAGTTTGGCCTAATTATAAATCACGATCGTATTTGACGTTTATTAAATCGTGTAACTGTAGATGTTATGAAATATTCTTTTTACTTTTAATAGTTTAATAATTTTAAATAAAAAAATTTTTTAATGTAAAATACTAATCTTGCCCACCACACACAAATATATATATACACTAATATTGTGGAGTATTTTATTCATATGTCAATGACAATTTTGTTGATGTCTTAATAGTATTTTTTATATTTAATTGGCCAGCAAGGGTAATTAAGTCATTTTTTAAAATTTCATTACTAGAGCGGAGGTAGTGTAAAAAACGTCAAAAATGGTTGCTAGGGGCTGACCTAGGAGGTTTGGATTTGGAGGGCCAAATGTCATGTTTTCTTTATATAAGTTTAGAATTAAGTTTTTATATGCATATATATTAAAGATTTTCAAAAAATATGGGAGTGATGGCCTCCTTGGTCCCACTACTGTCCGTCATTGATGAATGTCATGTCTAATTAGACCGAATTTTAGAAGATTAGTGTATGATAATTACAGCATTGGGTTTTATGGCCCAATTAGTTTTACAAGAAGTAAAAGCAAAGGCGGGCCTAACTGGCTTAATCGGTTAAAGTCCATTTCCATATTAGCCTTGTCAGAAGAGCGGCCCAGTATAGAGGCCCGATCAATGTAACCGAACTTTAAATTCACTAGCCGTTGCAACAGTATCCAACTACCACAGGAAGGTCGTCACCAAACCTTTTTTTTTTTATATATATATATAAAAAAATCTCATTTTACCTTTTTAAATTAAATAAATTAAACTATTATGAATTATAAAAGATTTCTATATTACATTCCTTTCTAGTCTCTATGAATATATGTAAATTTCTTATAATTTGACGGATTTTGGACAAGTAAATTTAACCACGATTTAGTAATTTTAAAGAGAAATAAATGGTTTAGTGTGCCTCTGGCAAACTTACGGCCTAATCGGATTTGATCCTCTCCTTTCAAGCCAAAAAGGTAAAGGGTTCAAGAGCATTATGGTCCTTTGATATAAGCAATCCACGTGTTAACAAAACACTGGCCCACAAGTACAAAAGCCTGACCAAAGGCCCAGCTAGAATATACATCGTAGCCCAAGCATGACAATCCAAAACAACCACAAGGAACCTCCCATGAAAAATGAAAAAAAAAGTGATCATTATTTTCAAGGAAAAAAAACCTCATAAAAAAACAGAGGTTGAATCTGCTAATGTTGCTCATTGTGAGTAACAGATTGCCGCACTCAAGCGTGAAGAGAACTTTGCATGACGTATGCATGGTATGAGTATATTTGAATTTGAGAATTATAAAATAATGGAGATTTTTTAGAAATTAGTAGATTGGAGAAGGAAAAGATTCTACAAGTGTAAACAGTTTTGTAGTGTTTGTAAATATATAGATATTTAAGTAGAGATTTCTACAGACTTGATTTAATAATGTATCCTAACCGTCATTTAGCGACAATGTATATACATACAGGGAAGGTAAATTCTGAATATCATTTAAAGAAAATTATATGTTGACCCATAATAAATTCTCCCATGTATGTAATATCAACAGAGAGTGTACACATATATAGAGAGATACAAAACGTAGTACTTACAAAAGCATGAATTCTTAAAGGTGATGTGATGAACCATGTTCAAGTAATCCTTTTGCTTTTTTTTCTTTTTCTTTTTCTTTTTCTTTTAACGGGAATAAATGAGAAATTGATCCTTGCATTGCCATGCAAGGAAGGCACTCACTTCTTTATTCTACCCATAGGCTATTCAAGAAGCATTCAAACCCTCTTTAAATCCAATGCCAAACACCAACTCCATTTATCAAAACTAATAACCCCTTCCCCTCTCTCTCTCTCTAGTCTCTACCAAAGAAACCATGCTTCCTGAACCAATGAAGCCTGCTTCAACTCTACCCGAAGAAGAGAAGCACAAACAATTTGATCGCGAGATCAGAGAGATGATCTCTGCACTAACCCATCGCCTAGCCGATCTCCAGCATGTTAAGAAGCCTGATTCGAGCCACCATGGCACAGATGAGGATGGCCACGGTGTGCATATCATCACCCTCGCCGGAACCAACACAGGAGCCACCATGCGAAGCGAGTTGGATGACAAGCCTCAAGATCAAGGTGATATTAATGACGCATTGGGCACCTATGTTAACAGCAATTTTCAAGCCATCAACAATTCACTCGTGATGGGTGGTAGCTACAAAACAAACGACCCAGGTGTTCATTTGGACATCACAGACTACGACGTGGAACACCACGAACACGACAGGCATGGAAAGAAGAAGAAGAAAGAGAAAGAAACCACCAAAAGTGAACATCATTATGGAGATTCCGACTAGGCAGGGTTACGCAGTCGTGCTGTCTTAATTTCTATGAATTTCGTTGGATGTGTGTGTCTAAACTTTGATATTGTGTCTAAACTTTGATATTGAGTGACAATAAATTTCCATCTGGAATGTTGTATTGCTAGGATTGTGTTTGATCTGCATGTACTAGTAATTTTTAATAGTATATATAACAATATATATGATATAGAATGCTGGATTTACAGTCACATTAATCATAAACTAATGCTGGTTTTAATAGTAATTTAATTTTTAATATTATATATAACAATATATATGATATAAAATGCTGGTTTTACAGTCCCATTAATTATAAATTAATGCTGGTTTTAATAGTAATTTATCATTTTACCCATGAGGAAATAAAAAATAGGCTAAACTGAAAAAAAAAAATCATCAACTTTCAAGGATTGCATAGGGTGATTTGCAGCATTTCTTAATACTTGAAGAGGGTTATGTGCAAAAAACAAAGTTAAAGAAGGTAATCTATGAAATTGGAAAAGTTGAGTGGGTTTTTTGCAATTACCAAAAAGGGTATGATAGAAATTTTACAACTTAAGATTGCATGTGCTGTGCACGTGATACCATTTTGTCTATTTCTTAACTGTTTGCAAACGACTGGGTTGATTTGCAACATCTCTTAAATGTAATATATATATATATGTCTATAATACTGTAACAGTGTCACGTACTCACAATCGCGAACGAACATTTGATGAAGTGATTTTAGACCGTAGATAGCAAAAAACATTTTGGACCACAAGATTAATTTTTAATTACTTCTGACCATTAGATTGTCTTTATTATATCAAACTTTTATATTATATAGATATATACTAGTGTATGTCCGTACTTACGGCACAATAATATATTCGAAATCATGACTGTAAGATGATTAAATAGAATAATTTTAGATCGTAGAGACTTTTTGAACCAACTTAAATATAATATAGATATAAATATGGATATATAAACCTCTTGATTTGGGTTTCAAGGAACTTGTGGTCAAATTGTATTAAGATATAGCATCCCTACCAACCTACCAACCAACCATCCATCTCTTTCTCTCTTCTGGAACTTGATTGCAGATATGTGGACATTTTTTTGATGGGTGTGAAGAATGTTTAAAATGAATGTTGAGAGAGCCTTTTGGTCTTTAAATTCAGCACTTGTTATGCATATAACATTTTTCCCCTTGTGTTTTGACGACTAGCAAACGGAAATCCCCAGCGCGATGGAAAATTATTAACCTCATAAAAAAACAGAGGTTGAATCTGCTAATGTTGCTCATTGTGAGTAACAGATTGCGCAACTAGATAGGCACAATGAAATAACAATTAAGAAATTTCTAGAGATCGAGCAACCACTCCAGGTGAATTTTGAAGAATCATAATGTCACGCCTTGCCACACTCAAACGCAAAAAAGAACTTTGCATGATGTATGCATGGCATGAGTATATTTGAATTTGAGAATTATAAAATAATGGAGATTTTTCTACAAAGTGTACAGAGTTTTGTAGTGTTTGTAAATATATAGATATTTAAGTAGAGATTTCTAGAGAGTTGATTTAATAATGTATCCTAACCCTCTATTAGTGAACGAGTATGTATATATAAAGGGATTATGATCTGTAGCAGCCATTGCTTGGAATCATGATGGCGAATAGTGGTCCATCTAGATTATTTTAATGTTTTTCTTTTTTCCCTATTATCTGCATAAGCTTTTATCTTTTTGAACCCTGTCTTTGATATTTTTGACTAAATAAGTGTTTAATTGCTGTTTCTATTATGCTTTCGTGAGCCGGGGCAGATGAGTATGATCCTAACCTCTTCCCATGGCCGATATAATGGTTGCTTTGGTGGCTGTCGTACTATAGATGGCTGTTGGATTGTTGAAATGGTTGGATATAGTTGTGAGAGTACTACATTTTTTCTCTTCTGTTTTACAGGTAAATAATTACTATCATTTAAATTTATCTACTTTACTACATTTTATCTCCTCTGTTTTAAAACAATTAATCATTATTGAAAGATTTGTTACAACATCTTAGAGATCAAAAGATTCCCTTCTCCAGAATGGTTTTTAGAATTCCACTTTTCATTAATAATACTTTTACCTCTTCTCAAACTATTACTCAGTAGGTCTCCGTTTTAAATTAAAATACCGTATTTTTTTAAGAGGATTTAATATATTATACCTTTAAAAAAAATTGAATATGTATTATCAAATTTGATTTTTTTTATAAACAAATTAAAAAGTATTTATGAAAAGATGGATTTATCTCACTTCAACTAGACAAAGATCAAAAAATTACAAGAGACCACAAGGATATTCCCTTGGAAGAAAAAACACCATAGAAGCCCCAGCACCACCATGCAAAAAGGACTAGACAAGACTCGTGAGAGAGTTATAAACAAATCATCACTCTGTGACTTTACGGGACACTTTTTCTCTAAGAAGCACGGACACAGGACGACAGAAGACACATTTTTTTCTCTAAGAAGCACGGACATAGTACGACAAAAGACAAACACAACGATACAAGAAATTCTAAAGAAACAGACATGGTGAGAATAAGACTATAAAATGCCTAAATACTTCCGTTCATAATAAAACAAATAATTAAAATCAAACAAACTTATAAATAAAAATAGACAAATAGATTAAAAAATCATATTTATTTAGTCATTTATGTATATTTAGCTTAGATTTTTAATCATAACTTATTTGTATGTTATTTTCTTTCAAAAAATCATATTTATTCACTCTTCCTTTATTGGTAGTGGTAGTGGTAGTGGTAATGGGAGGCCTTCTCACATTGGGAGCCCCAGTGAGTCTAGTAAGATGTCAAAGTAGTGTTCTTTTCAGCAGAAAACTTTCAAGGTAGAGATCAGTTATATATGCTGCTAAAATATAGCTTTGAAGTCCATATGTATTGCCCTCCAAGGATGTGTGGCAGAACATACTCAGGATTCACTGAGAGTGCTTGATATTATATTGAGGCAGCAAGCAGCTAGCTAACAGGTAGTTTTATTAATTCCAATTTCATTTACCTTGTTGCTGCTAGCTTTTATTTGTGAAAAATACCAATGTTGAATGCAGATCGAGGATGCCTTCTGGTGAGGCAATCATTTTTTCAAGATGACTCAAGGAATTTCTTTCTTTGATGTTGGAGCCTGGAGGAGGTGTATTTGGCTGTCTGGGTTTTCATTCCAGCTTTCTCCCAACTCGGGGTGGTTTGACCCTGAATATGGGTTAACTCAAACTTTATGTTCTTTTTCTTCTACATGTCGATCTGCAAGAATGTTGCTGCATATATATATATATATATATATATATATATCTGCTTGTGCATGTATTCCCTTAATTTTGCTGTAACTTGATCGTTGTTAATGCTGCTTACATAAACATTTCCTTGTGCAGATGAATCTACAACTATGATCGTAAAGTATCTGTAATTGATTTTCTTGTAGCTAACCAGAATGCAGGAGCGCATCGCTTTATTGAATATTGATTGGGCAAGGGTAATAAACTGTTAAACTGGATCATTTTGTTTTTATATATTTCGTTGTTTTCGTCCACAGAATTTCAACTTGACGGTTGACATGTACAGCCTAAAAAATACTGAAAAATATGAGGGTTAAGACAAGGCACAGAAACATGGCATTTAAGATCATAGGTCTAAGTGAAAAGCCTTGCTATCGCCTATCAGCAATCGTAAGTGTTTGTTGTAATTCAGTTGAATTTCTTTTTCTTTTTTTTCTCTTTCCAACCTGATCGAATAACTTTAATCCAACATTCTTAATTTCATGTTCCCCAACTTTTCCTTGGAAAGTGAAAAACGCTGATGGTGTGAATGATGGAGGACTAAAATTACTACAGAAATTACTGTCTGAGTATTTTACCAAACACCATGAAATAGAAATTACCTGTTCTGCATACATGCCGTGCCTTGATGTTGGCAAACCAAAGCGGCCCAACTATCTGCCTTTAGAGGTGTGTGTGTGTATGGTTCTTGGTTAATTTATTGGTGTTTTTTAGTTTTTTTTTTTCCCTGTTTAATTCCCCTCTCTCTAAAAGATTTTAATTTTTTCCTTCTCTGTGTCTTGCCCGACCAGAAGAATTCTGACATTTACGGTATGATTAATGAATTTTTTATGCCCCTAGTTTGAACTATCAACTGTTTGGTTTATATTTTAGTTCCGACAATGTGATTTGATATTTGTTTTACTGAATTATGATCCTTTTTATTTAGATTATCTAATCCTTTTTCTTTACTTTTCCTCTTTTCTTAGGGATGGAATGAGTGAGAGTCACAATTTAATCAAGTTCTAAACAATGAACTGGATCAAATGTTAAAGCTTCTCTATATTCATCTTTGAATTTATAAGTTTTAATAGTTTTTTAAAAAAATGTAGAGTTCTATTTTCTGAGGATATTTGGAGTCAATTATTGTAAATATTTGCCTCTTTGGCTATTGCTTGGTGCAAAGGCAGAAGCTCGATTTGCCAAGCATGGGGTCAAGACTGAGGACAGGCACTTTGTGCCAATAACGTCAAAGTGGATTACAAGCACTTCATGATTGCAGCTTGAGTTTACTCCTCTAAACAACCTTGGATAATGAGGACCACACAGGGTATCACCTTACTGTAGGTAGGGGTAACAATAGAAGGCACGCTAATTAAACTTGTCGTGTTCAAGCTTGTCTCATCAACTCGTTTATAATCCGATTATGTTCGTTTACTTTAACATGTCGGGTTAACACACTAATTAAATATGTCATGTCATTTTTGACCTACCAACCCATTGACCCTAATAAAAATAATATGAAATTTTAATTATGTCGTACTGTGTCATGTCTTGACTCATTTATTAAACAAGTTACTCATGTTTAATAATCGTGTCAAGGTTTTCGACATGAATTATAATTGTAGTGTTCTTTGGTCACATCGTAAGATACCAATGTGATGACATGACACAGAAATACTAATTATCTCTTGTATTTGTGGTGGGTGACATACATGCACCTGTTAAGTAGACGGAAATCAATTTATGATTATAAAACAAGGTCTATCCTTAATCATTATAAATGACCGGAGCGGGTATCCCCTAGAAATAACCACTTTTTAATGATGATATTTGCGTAAAGTCTTTATTAGGATGCTTGTGCTCTCGGTTCTGCATTTTTTTTTTTGGGGGATAGATATTATGATTGTAGGTCACCTCTAGCATCTGCTAGTAATGGTAACTTTGCTGCAGGCTTACCAACATCTTTCGGGTCTGACATTCCCAAGTTCACAGTGATTGTGGCTCAGAAGAATCACCACACAAGGCTATTTCAAGCTGGTGGTGCGACAGAAAATGTTCCACCTGGTCTTCTACTCGTTGTTGTTGTTTTGCTTATATTGTACTTAATGTTAGCTTCTGCTAAAGTGCTCTCCTCTCTCTCTCTCTCTCTCTCCAGGAACTGTTGTCGACACAAAAGTTGTGCATCCAAGAAACTATGACTTTTATATGTGTGCACATGCAGGGATGATTGTGAGTTGTTACCTTCTTTTCTGTCTAGATTGGAGAGTTCAAGTCTCATTTGAGACAAAATGGGTACTTGTCCACATTATTTGAAAAATAAATAAAAATGTATACTTGGTGTTATCTAACTTGATTGGTTTTTATATATTGTTGGTCACTGATAGTAAATGCCTTGCGTAACATGCTTTTGTTCTCTTCTTGTATTATAGCCACTTTCTTCTTCTTTTTCTTTTTTTTTTCGTAATCAAAATGACAGGGAACTTCTAGGCCTGCACACTATCATGTATTGCTTGATGAGATTCGTTTCTCTCCTCATGACCTGCAGAGAATCTTATTCACTCACTATCATACGTTTAAGCTTTCACGCTGCCATATAATATACCTCTCATATATATATATATATATTTTAGCCCGCTCAAAATGTTAGTAATCCTTCTTTTTGGCCATTTTCAGGTACCAAAGGAGCACTAGTGCTGTCTCAATAGGTATGTATATTCACCAACTTTATTAAATTCTCACATAAAAAATATATAAAGGAAAAAACATAGATATTGTTACAAAATTAGAAATTCTCTCACACTGTTTTTCCTTTCTCCAGTGGCACCAGTCTCTTATGCCCACCTAGCAGCTCAATAGATGGCACAATTTATAAAATTTGAGGATTGCTCTGAAACTTCTTCTGGACAATATGCACTTGTTCCTCAACTGCAGGTTGCAGAGGGTTCTATGTTCTTTTGTTAATCGATCAATCAACGCTAAGCCAGTAGGCTTCGATTGATATGTAACATATTTTAATATATTTATGGCCATAACTGTCACGAGCCTAGATTTTTGCGCACGACCTGTGTGGCAGCCCTAGGCACCTGCATCAGGGTTCAGCCTTAGAAGTCCTGTTTTGTCATAAAGTATATGCTAACTGATTTCTATGAGTTGCGCGATGTGAAAGTGGTTGCGAAAAGTACTTTAAAACCTAGAGGGAACGAGGGTGAATAGGTTTACTTGTTCGTTTGCTTAATTTGTCAAATTAATTCGATTTTAAACCCAATTAAAAATTAATCAAATGATCAAAGCAAGTAAATAACTTGAAATGCAAGTAAAGTAAAGAATGCATCGGATATACGTGAAAATTCAAGACGGAAAAAAATCAAGGAAGAAGGTGAAAAGCCTTAAGAAACCAATCCACTATAATGAAGCAAATTACGGCAAATTCTGTCTTAAACTCACACTTTTCTTTACTCTGTCAAGAATCTGATGCGGAATACCTCAGGCTTAGGGATGGCAACGGAGCGGGGCGGATTTTGACTTTCTTGTCCCCGCAACCGTTTAACTTTCTCCGCCCCACAACCGTTTATAATATCATTCTCAAATCCCGTCTCCACAACCGTTTAATTAATTTTTCCCGTTCCACCCCGTTTATATATTATTATTTTTAATGCAAAATTTTTTATAATAATAAATTTGATATTTAGATACATACACACCAAATACACACATTTAGGTACATGCACCACAATGGCTTTCTATATGATATATATAATATAATATAACTTGTATAGTTGTATGATATATATAATATTAATATTTTCTTTATATATTATATATATAAGTATAAATATATATATACTTAAACAGGGCGGGATGGGTACGTACCTGTTGAGGCAGGGTCTTATCCTGTTCCCACTCTGAACCCGCGTGGGTTATTTTTCCTAACCCCATTTTCGTCCCCTTAAACGGGTTTTAAAAGGGGCGGGGAAATTGTCATCCCTACTCAGGCTTATGATCGCGACAATACGTCCAACTGCTACAGACTTCAAGCTAACATCACGATCCTTACAGAAAGGTTGCTGAAAGAATAAAAATACTCAACAAGTATTTTGTTCCCTTCGTAGTGCGATATGGTCACCTTTCTTTCTCAGCAAGTAAGAGAAGAACTTTCAATCCAATGTTCTGATCAGCGAAAAATTTGAAAATTTGATGCAGTCTCTGAGCAGCTAATCAGTAGTAGAACACCATCCTAAATATCACTCGTGATATATGAATGTGAGTTCTCAAAAATATTCTGCCCTAATTATACTGTATATATTTTCTCTCTTTAAAAATATACTTTTCTAGGCCTCATTCGTAGAGAAAATATAGATACATATATATAGGCAAGGGAGTCATAATTTTACTTGGAAAAAAAGTCAAATACTAAAATAGAACTCTCCTAGAAGTTTCAAACCTAATAGGAATCAGAATTTTTGTCAAAATCTATTTCCTATTTGGAACAGGCTAAGTGAGACCGGTGCCAAAACAATAGGACCGGTGAGACTTTGTAAAAACCTGTAGAAACTAAACTGCCGAGAAAAGTTGAACCGGTCCTAAATATTGGGGACTGATCCTACTTTAAAAAATCCTAAATTTTTCATCAAACTTTAGTTTTTCAAAATAGGCTTGGAAGTAAAACGTGTAGAGTGTCCTCATCATACTTACATGTACTATATGGTGTTCATACTGATTAACCTAGTTCCATGCACTCAGATGTCAGCTCGAAGACGTTGATGATTGATACAAGGAATAATAGGAAAATTTTCAACTCAATCAATTAAGTTTTGATCACCGAAATATGCCAATTACAAACTTACATCTCACAGTTTCGACCTGCTTTGGCCTCATAAAAAAATAGCTCCAGTTTTTGACCAATTTGTGCAAGGATGACCAACTCCCTTCATAGTCAAGTCCTTGACTAATGACAATCTCTCCAAACTTAACGTGGGTTGACTTGCCTAACTTTAAAGTGACACCCTTATATGCCCTTACACGCCCCTTCTATGAAACCACTCTCAGCCCTCTGAGTTCCCATGCCAGCCAATATGCGTATAGACTACTGTGTTATTATATGCTTAAGCAAACCCGTCTAAAATAACTCTCTGGGCCTCATCATAATTTGATAAAAAAAATCATGTGGTCACATTTTCACTAAAAGTTGAACTAAGACAATGAGATGTAGGTATCTGTGTAGCATATGACATATATGATTCAGTATTTTACCTCTTTACCTTTTTTATTATTATACAATTTCTTTTTTTCTTCTGTAATTACCAATTTTTCAACACATCACCAGGGGAGCATTGCAGCCAAACTTCCACAGCCGAGCACCACCATGTGGTTCACCACCACGAAACTTCTGTCACGTCACCATCTTCGTACTCCACTTTGTAGAAGACCCATTTCTAGCTAGTAAACTGGCCAACCTATCAAAATGTAAATTGATTGAAGTTGAAAACGGTAATGCACTGGCCAACCTAACCAAATGTAAATTGATTGGAGTTGAAAACGGTATGAGATGTATCATATCTTCAGATCCCTATACCGCGTTTATATTAGGGCAATTATGTCAATAACAAAATATTTTAAAACTAGTATCGCTTGAGTCAAATTTTGAACTATTTTCAGCTCTGCTTATTTATTTAAGTGGCACCCAAATGATTATCATATCTGATGATTTTAAATCGCTAAATTTTGATTATCAAATGCGATAATTTTAAATTACTAAACGTGTTAAGTTGATTGAAGTATGTTTATACGACGTTTATATTAGGGCAATTATGTCAATAACAAAATATTTTTAAAAACTAGTATTGCCTGAGCTAAATTTTGAGCTTTTTTCAACTCTGCCTATTTATTTAAGTGGCACCCAAAATGATTATCAAATGGAATGATTTTAAATCGCTAAACGCGTTAAGTTTTAAGCGCTTAATTATGTTATCATGACCCAAGTAATGACAATAATTTATTATAAAATCTTTGGGTGCACGTGGGATTGTATGCAAATAAGTGGTGTGTTCTTTCTTTTTTTTTGGCATATTATCTTTAAGAATTTTATATGATTTATTTACCGTCTCCATCAAAGATGATGTTTTGCTAAATTGAAAATTAAGTACTAAACATTGTTGAATTTTAAGTAGGTAAAAGATTATTATATTTCTCTTACTTTATTGTATCATATAAGAACAAAATGTTATTTTTTTAACAATGTTAGTTTGTTGCTGGTTACTACCAAAATCCATGGAATAAATTTCAATCTAAAAAACAATAGAATTGCCTAAATAATGGATTTTGAAATTGTTAAATTACCTATACTTGCACTCGCAATTTTAAAAATGCATAATTTATTTATGTGTTTGCCAAAAGTTTTAAGTGTTAAATTCTCTGCCACCAAAAAGCATTTTTTTAAGCAAACAATCACATAAAAGTGAGTTTTGAATGTTTTAGCAACATTAAAGCACAATGCCAGATATAAACCAACTAAGAGTGGAACTTTTCACTTGCCATGTGTTAATACTTAATAGAAAAGGGTCCACATCACATCACATCACATCACATCACATGTTCACTCGGTGGCGCATATCTCTTTGGGTACAAACAATAAGTCACTTTGGCAATTGGCAGTATTTGCACAAAGAGCGTCGAATGAGGAGACAGATAGAAAATCAAATAATGGTTCAGTAAAGATGAAGATTTTTATACATTATATGGAAGCGTAGTAGATACCAAATTTGACTCAATACATTTTAGGAGTGCACAAGTATCGAAGTGTCTCGATTAAACATAAAATTAAAATCGTCTCGATGAAGAAAATATCTACAATACTCTAAATATATCGAATAAATCTAACATATTGTACACGCAATAAAATTTGAAGAGTGACGTATTTCACTTACTTTTTTTAAAAAATAATAAGAATAATAAAATGACAAAAAGTCTTTAAACTCGTTAATGAATCATATCTTATTTTGTTTTTTTTTTATTCAATAGAGAATAATTTTTTTTAACATTTTGATTATTAGTTATAACAAATTTATCGAGAGCTCTTTTTTTCGATTGAATTATTTTATCTACTTTATTTTATTTTTTTAAGTTTTTCATATCGTGATTCATATTTGAAAAAACTAAACTTGAATAAAATTAGAAGACCTAAATTATAAAGTGATCTATTTTAAAAGTTTATTTTTCACTTTGGCTGAATTAAGCAAAATAATTACATATGCATTGAAAATTATTATTCATGTACAAAATGCCCTTCAATCTCTTATTTCAAAATATCAAATTATCATTCTTAAATCAAATAATTCATTCACTCAATAAATATAAAAGTAATCCAGTAAAAGGGAACAAACCCAGAAAGTAAAGTAAAATATACGTTATACAAAATAATTCAGTAAAAGTGAACAAACACATAAAGTAAAGCAAAATATACGTTATACAAAGTAATCCAGTAAAAATGAACAAATCCATAAAGTAAAACAAAATATACGTTATACAAACACTTGTAAATATGTTATTATGTCGTAAAGTAGTCACAAATAGACTGCTTGATATGGTCATGAATGATAACCAACTTATTTTTCCTCTTAGATTAATGCAAGTGGATACACTTGTAGTATCACAATACATCAACTATATATGGATAAGAATGAATTAAATTTTCAAGATGTGTTTAGGTAACTTTTCGGTCTAATATGCCAAAATAATACGAGTATTAGGAAGAGATATTACATCAAAACATGAGGCACAAAGATAAGGAAAATTCAAATTTTATAAGTAAACTCCTATAAATTTCAAGTATGCCTACAAATGCAAACAAATTTTGAGCTTTATCAGCAAATGAGTTATGAGTCATTCTACATAGAATATGTCTCTTCACTAAATCAAATTAATAACATATTTCAACAGACAAATATGAATTAGATAGTTGATAATGACAATTTAGAAAAGTGACTAGTGAGATCGTTCATCACATTTAAAAAAATCTCAAAATTAAGAACCATTGGCAAATTCAAAAATTAGTTCACTAATTTTTTATTTTTAATTAAAAAAGCAGTTCACTAAAGCAAAATAAGAGACCATATTTTTGTGATGAGAGATGATCAATGACCAATAATTTATCCAAGCAGTGTTGTTTTGCAATGAATTCGATTTTCTTCCAGTAAGACAAAAAGACAATAATCTGTTGAATTTTATTTAGTCACACACAACGCTCTTTCAGTCGCATAAGAACCAAACATAATTTAGTGTGGGTTGGAATAAGAGATTGAAGGGCATTTTGGACTTGAATAATAAATTTAAATGTATATGTGATTATTTTGTTTAATTCAACCAAAGTGAGAAATAAACTTTTCAAATATACCACTTTGTAATTTAAGCCTCCTAACTTTATTTAAGTGTAGTTTTCCCTTCATATTTTCTATTAGACATAATTAATAATATAAATAAAAATAGCCACAAACTAAATATACAATTTCTATAATAAAAAATAATAATAAAAGTACAAAATAAATTAAGTTGAAAGAACAATAAAACATAAAAATCTTATCCAATGCTCCAACAAATTATTCACTTTTACTACTATTTTGTATCTCTCCATTAAGTTATTGAACCCAAATAGAAAATTAGTACTTTCTTGTTAGTAAGGAAACAAATATAGAAGAGTCTAAAAATAAAAATAAAAAATGTAAGAAAATAAAATATATAATATATATAGAAGATGAAGTGAGATAGTGAGACAGATAGGTTCATATAGAGACTGTACTAAATATTAATACACCCCTATTGGCTAAAATAACGAGAGGAGAAAAAAAAATGTATGTAAGGAGAATAAGAGAAAGGAAAACGTAAGAGATAACAATTAAAAATCTAAAATAAAAGTTTAATAGAGAAAATCTTGGAGTATATGGAAAGTTTTACCAATTTCCAATACAACATATCAAATGAAAATAAAATGAATTAAATTATAGAAGTCTACTTTAATTGGTTGAGCCCTAAGCCCTGAATACAAGGAAATAAAATTTGTTATTGGCCTACTAAATAAATCCTATTGGTTAGGGCCTTAGGCAACTGCCTAAGGCTCTAGTTGCCCCTAGCACTACGGAGACTCAATAAAAGATAGTATTTGAGACTAGGAAAATGAAACTTCCATTCAACTATAGTCAAGAGGAAATAAGTTATATGTTAGTCAAGTGTGCACAATGCGTTGGTCAACTATTCGAAATGTATCAGCCAAATATTCAAATTAATAAAAAAATACTTAAATTATGAACACGTTTATGAAGTATTAAACACATGTTCATAGAGTTTTGATGGAGTGTCGTTTCCATGACACTTATGTCGAAGTGTCTATACTTCTTAGTTACCCGCCTATCTTCTGACCGAATATACCACATTGAAGCCTCTTCTCCAAATAGGAAACACGCGTGAATTGGGACTTAAAATCTTCATCAAATAATGCCCCCAATTGACATGAAAAATATGCCCAGCATTAGGCAAAATTGACAATATTGCAACTACTTGGGATTAAATTAGAAGTGGTTGGTTTCATGATGTTCATAGCCCATTTCAAATACCTAAAAATATTTTTATTTAAAGGTAATATGCAAATTTCTACAATTTAAAGAGGTTTTGTGCAATTAATGTGTGTAGGTGTCAAGTGTTTAAACGCCAAGTCATTTCCCCCTTGTCACACTAGACTTTGAAAAGTCAGCCAAATATCAACCAGTGTGGCAGCCACATAAGAGTTTGAAAATTGAAAATACATCAAAGACTTATTGGCCCACTAAACATCCGTAATTAGAACAAATACAATAAACTCGAGCACAATCACAAACCCTGACATTGTGTCAAGCCATCTAAGCCTCAAGTACTAACTCGAGCACAGTCACAGGCCTTGACATTGTGTCAGGCCACCCAAGCCTCGAGTACTAATCCAAGCACTGCTACAAGTCCTAACATTGTGTCAGACCACCTAAGCCTTGAGTACTAACTCGAGCACAGTCACAAGCCCTGACATTGTGTTAGGCCACCCAAGCCTCAAGTACTAACTTGAGCACTACTGCAAACCCTAACATTGTGTCAGGCCACCCACGCCTCGAGTACTAACTCGAGCACTGCTGCAAGCCCTGACATTGTGTTAAGCCACCCAAGCCTCGAGTGCTAACTTGAGCACTGCTGCAAGCCCTGACATTGTGTCAGGCCACCCAAGCCTCCAGTGCTAACTCGAGCACTGCTGCAAGCCCTGACATTGTGTCAGTCCACTCGAGCCTCGAGTATTAACTCGAGCACAGTCACAATCCCTGACATTATGTCAGGCCACCTGAGCCTCGAGTACTAACTCGAGCACAGTCACAAGCCCTGACATTATATCAAGCCACCCAAACCTCGAGTACTAACTTGAGCACTATTACAAACTCTGACAGGTAAACCACTCAAACCAAGAAAATTGCCCTCAAACACTAGCTGGTGCATTAAAAGTGAGCAGGACTTGATAGGATCCCATTACTTTAATGTAACCAACCTTGTTAAGATACTTAAAAGAAACTTAGATTGGTGGATGAGAAATAAGGAAAGCCCAACATAATCCATAGGCCTAGTTAATTAGATAGTGAAAATTGAGACCTTTACAATCACCATTAATGCTCTCAACAACCGCTGTTGCAGCATCACCTAATCTCATTTATTAACCACAAGAATAACACGCCATAGCACCATCAGGTACGGCGATGTAAAAAACCTGAGTCTCCGAGTGTTTAGGGATTCATTACTAAGGCACCTTAGGGTCAAGACATTAACCAAACAGGCCTAATATGTTAGGTAAAGAGCCATGAAAGACTGGCATTATAATAGAAGAGATAAGGAGATAGAAAGAGATACCTACCTTCACTGTAATTCTCATTGATTAGCTATACTTCTCCTCCTTCATCTAGATCAACTTTTCTGGATCTCTCACAGTTGTATTGAGTATATCATTATACATACGTATCTTACTGTTATTAATAAGAACCCTTACAATTTGGTGAGTCCACTGGGTGTATCAATACAAGAAGATGGAACCAGAAAGTCGACCGCCTAATGTACCACCTCTAAAGACCCTACCACCAAACAGCCCACCACGGTCAACGCACCACCAACCGATGAGTCCATCCATTCATCCCAGGGAGAAAGCAGAGCCCCTCGTCACTCTTATACGGCCGTCAACTACCCTAAACAGGTCATTCCAAGGAACCAACCCGCCATCTCAAATGAAATCATCCAACTCACCTAGAGTCAACTCATGGCTCGAATTAACTCCCTAGAAACCACCCAAAAGGCCATCTTAAAGGCTCTCAAGGCCTTACCAACACAAACTGCATACATTGCCCAACCTAACTCCTCGACCCCATCCCTACCTCCATTTCCAAACACCTCGAATCCCTGCACACCAGTACCATTCACCTCCCCTTCGACGAGAGCCCAAAGCTCCAAGCCCAACCCCAATTAGCTTACCAGCTGAGCTCGGAGTATATCACCTGAGCAGAGATGTACGACATCCTCAATAAAAACTCTCATTCGGCAGCTCGAGTCCTGGACTTCGATTTAGAGCCCCCTTACCTTTGCAGCATAGCTCAAACTCCTTACCAGACTGGTTATGTTGTGCCTAAGTTTTCAAGTTCGATGGTAAAAAAAGAAACCCTCGTGAGCACGCTGTTCGCTTCATTGAGGCGCTTGGCCAGTGCAATCACGAACACTTACTGCGTCTCCAAGAAATTTTCAAGTCCCTCACAGACCGAGCCTACCGCTGGTACATCAGTCTCGAGTCAGAATCCATTGCCATATGGGAACAACTCTCCACTAAGTTTCATACCAAGTTATCTCAATCAGAGGAACGTGTCACTACGCTCTCTTTAACCAAAGAAGCCCAAAACTATAATGAAGACCTTCTTAAATTTGTGAAACGATTTCAAGATCGAACCATAGAATGCTTCGAGAATAATATGGAAAAGGACTTGGTCAATATATGCATCCAAGACATGGATCAACTCTACCGAATCCACCTCATTAATTTTTGTTTCGTTAACTTCGCCGAGCTTGTAATAGTTATTCGCAATCTGCTTAATAACCTTTATCCCAATTCCATCAGATGACTCACATATTCCAGAGTAGGCATAAATTCACCCCACGACGTGATAAAGGTATAGCTGAAGCACTCCATTGAGACACCAACACTCCTAGCCCATCTTAATCATGAAGGATCACTAACGATTGGAACAAACGCAGCGAGTCCAAAACCATCGCTGATTCCAACAAACCTATGTTTGCTAGCACCGCAAGAACTTGGTCCGTCCACTACGACCACACATACAACGTAGTCCAATGATCCACAAACTCTAGAAAAGAATAAGGATATCTTCCCTGTTTCGCATTAAATAAAATCAATGAGTCTGCCAGCACATGTGGCGCATCCCCAATTTCACCTTCTTCCTCTATCAGTCCTACATCGTCCACAAGTACCCCCTCCTCCCCAAACTGAGCCGCATAACGACATAAGAAGTCCCCCTTTGCAAAAAATGGTGCCCTTCGTCACTTAGAGTCAGGTGGTACACTAGGAGGACTCTCATCCTTCTTACTCAACTCTTTCCTCAGCATGATTCTTGACTGAACTGTTTCACTCCAACAGAAAAAATGGTAATGTCGTACAAGCTCTGCTTAAACTTCATTCCCCTTTATTCTTCCTTTTATTTTCTTTACTTTTCTCACCCAAACATCCTACTTCTTTTTCCACAACACAATAGAGAATCTCGAAAGATGCGATGGTTTCTCTTAACTTTTAATATTTCAAAATATTGAATCGACAGAAAGACAGCTGCAAAGCATGCCCTCAGCCGTCACTTCAACGATTCGCCTACCAAGACCACTATGTACAAGCCCTATTCCAAAACTGCAATAACACGTGCACAGAGGGACTAAATGTAAGTGTCAAGTGTTTAAACACCAGGCCATTTTCCCCTTGCCACACAAGACTTTGAAAAGTCAGCCAAAGATCAGCCAGCGTGGCAACCACACAAGAGTTTGAAAGGCAAAATACATCAAAGACTTGTTGGCCCACTAAACATTCATAATTAGAACAACGACAATAAACTTAAGCATGGTCACAAACCTTGACATTATGTAAGGCCACCCAAGCCTCGAGTATTAACTTTAGCACAGGCATAAGACCTAATATTGTGTCAGGCCACCCAAGCCTTGAGTACTAACCCGAGCACTACTACAAACCCTAACATTATGTCAGGTCACCCAAGCCTCGAGTACTAACTCGAGCATAATCACAAGCCCTGACATTGTGTCAGGCTACCTAAGCCTCGAGTACTAACTCAAGCACAGTCACAAACCTTGACATTATGTCAGGCCACTCAAGCCTCGAATACTAACTCAAGCACTGCTATAAGCCTTGACATTGTGTCAGGCCACCCAAGCCTCGAGTACTAACTCGAGCACAGTCACAAGCCTTGATATTGTGTTAGGCCACTCAAGCCTCAAATACTAACTCGAGCATTGCTACAAGCCCTGACATTGTGTCAGGCTACCTAAGCCTCGAGTACTAACTCGAGCACTGCTATAAGCCCGGACATTGTGTCAGGCCACCCAAGCCTCGAGTACTAACTCGAGCACTGCTACAAGCCCTGACATTGTGTCAAGTCACCCAAGCCTCGAGTGCTAACTCAAGCACATTCACAAGCCCTGACATTGTGTCAGGCCACCCAAGCCTCAAGTGCTAACTCAAGCACATTCACAAGCCTTGACATTGTGTCAGGCCACCCAAGTCTCGAGTACTAACCTGAGCACTGTTACAAACTCTAACGTGTAGACCACTCAAATTGAGAAAATCGCCCTCAAACACCAGTTGGTGCATTAAAAGTGAACGGGACCTGGTAGGAATCCCATTGCTTTAATGTAACCAACCTTGTTGGGATACTTAGAATAAACTTGGATTGGTGGATGAGAAGTAAGGAAAGCCCAACATAGTCCACGACCCTAGTCAATGAGATAGTGAACACATGTCGTCACAGAGACACTTACAATCACCATTAATGCTCTAATAAGAGCTATTAATGCCCTCAACAACCGCCACTGTAGCATCGCCTAATCTCATTTATTAGCCACAAGAATAACACGCCACGCCACGCCACCATCAGGTGCGGCGATGTGAAAGACCTGAGTCTTTGAATGTTTAGGGAATCATTACCTAGGCACCTTAGGGGCAAGACATTAACCAAACAGGCCCAATCCGTTAGGTAAAGAGCCATGAGAGACTGGCATTATAAATAAAAGAGACAGTGAGATAGAAAGAGATACCTACATTCACTATAATTCTCATTGATTAGCCATACTTCTCCTTTTTCATCTAAATCAACTTCTCTGAATTCGTACTGAGTACATCATTATACATACGTATTTTACTGTTATTAATGAGAACCCTGCAATGCCTTAAAAAAAATAAAAAATAAAAAATAAAAATGGCCCCTCCTCCATGGGACAGCCCAGCTTGATGATCATCAGATCAACGGCATTGATTGAAAATCAAGGGCGTGATAGATATGTAAATTACTTGTCCCATAAGGTTACTTTATGTTACCCCAATTTTTTGTTTCTGGGATATATAAAGCAATAATTCTACTATTTTCCTTACAAAGAGACTCAAGAGACTCTTTCCCTCCAATCTCTCTCTCTCCTCCCCCTCTCTCTCTCCCCTTTGATGTTTAAGGTGCAGAGAAAGGAGAGAGGCTCCTCTGGTTTTCTTTCCTCTGTTTCAGAAACCCTAACTAAGCTATTTTAGAATCATCGAAAGGTAAGATTGAGAGTAATTTGGTATTTCTTTTACTCTTTTTTCAGTTATATACACTCTCTCCTACTGAAGATCTTCATGCTTTTGTCGCTCTATATTTATATCTATATATATAATGTATATATGCAAGCAGTTCATATCTTACTGTATGGGTTGAGATTTGTATATTTCGCCTACTGCATTGATCTCTGTGACTCTGATGCTATATTGCTTTGTCTCCGCTGTTTTATATATATATATATATATATATATATATATATATATATATTTATATTTATTTATTTACATATGAGGTTAACACTTCTGCTATTTTTAATCTGTTTATTTTTTTTTCTCGCTCGCTTAAAATCTCGAGCTCCATTGAGATTTTGCTGCTTGTTATTGTTATTTTTGTGTTTGTTTTGCATGGTCACTGGAGAATTGGAGCTGTTTTCTGATTATTTGTTTGTTCATCTTTCTCTGGACTTATGTTGGTTATTTGTTGTTGATTTGTTTATCTATGCACTCTAGTTTTCTCTGCTGCTATTGATTTATTTATTTATGGGTTTATTTTTCTATTTTTTAGGGGTTTATTCTGCTCGTATGTCTACTTTTTTGGGATTTATTGGTACTTTTTTTTTCTTGGTTTGTCTTCATCTACTTCTTCCCTTTTCTGTCTTTGTGGGTAACTCGTGTTAGTTTTTTTTTATTTTCCAAGCTTTATTTATATTAGATTCTTGCTTTAGTTTTAACTTGTATAATATAGAATATCTTTTGTTTTTCTTCTTAGAGAGGCAGTAAATTTTTTATTCCATCCATCTTTTATGTATTTTTTTAGGAATTTATTCCGCAGTAGTTTTCTTGATTTATTGGCTATTTTTTGGATAATACCTGTTGGTGATTCATGCGGCACATGATTCTTTACCTACCTCAAATATATAGTTGGTTAGTGCTCCCAGATCCCTATCATTTGTGTTCTTGGGATGAATTTTAGCCATTGCAAGGTATACTTTAGATGCTTTTGACGTATGTGGTCATCTTGTAGTTGTTTGAGAGCCTACCAAGTTGAATGTGGCTAACCTCTTCCCTATGGAGGTTGTGACTTTTCCCCTGCATTTAAGTGATTTATATCAAGTGTTAATCTTTTTGATTTTGTTGGAAGGAAAAAAGAAAAAGAAAAAGAGTAGAACTCAAAATTTCGTATTTGGGAGTAAAGAGTTGTTGGTGGGATTAAAAAATAGATGATTTATTTGTGGGCAATCTCTATTTCATGTCTGTTCTCTTGCTTCGATTCTTAAAAAGTTGCCTAAGCCATTGCATTCTGCAAACCTTGCGAACTCTAACCTTCTCCACAGATTTGCATTGCATGAGTAATCTTTTATTGATGATGTTAATTTTGTTTTAAACTGTTTCTTATACATATGATTTTTATACAAATACTCTTGTACAAATGACAATGTTGCTGACATTATTCTAACTTTTAATTGTTACCCTTGTTAGATAATTTGTTTGACTGGTCAGATTATTTGAAGAGTCTTAGAATTTCATTCTCTCAAATTTTCCATGGTTTCTCGCAAGAATACTTTTCTGATCTTTTTTATTAGGGAACCTTTCATGCCTATCTGCAGGTGTCCTTTTGCTCAATTCAAAATTAGTGATTTTTTATACACGATGCTTATTATTTTTTTCTATTCAATCTTTTAGGTTACGGATTCAAGTAAAAGATGGAGAAAGCAGGTAACGAGGAGGCAGGTGAATCCCCACCTTTGCCTTCACCACCACCAGTTGTAACACCCAACAGCAAGCCAGAACAAGTGGACCCTCCTAAGCGTTCTATAATCAGCAGGCGTGGGTTCGGAAGTGCCGGGCGACGCATTTCTTTGCTCACAAACCACTTTAAAGTTTCTGTCAGACATCCAGATGAAATTTTTTACCAGTATAGTGTATGCTTACATGTGCCCCTTTTAGTATTTCATAGCCGATAATAGTTCAGTGTGAAATTTATTATCAACTTTAAGTGCAGGTTTCTATTAGTTCTGAAGATAATAGAGCTGTTGAGAGCAAGGGAATTGGAAGAAAAATCATTGATAGACTTTACCAAACATATTCTTCAGAATTTTCTGGAAAGAGATTTGCATATGATGGAGAAAAGAGTTTGTATACGGTGGGTCCTCTTCCGCAAAACAATTTAGAGTTCACAGTTGTGCTTGAGGATTCAGTTGCAAAGCGGTATGCCTTTTCTTCATAGTAGAATTTTTTTTTTCACTATTTTATCAGTCAAATGCATTGTTTGTTTATATCTAATTATTTACTTATACTGCTCTTGTTCCATGACTTATGATTCATTCTTCCTTTAGTGGTGGTGGTAATGGAAGCCCTTCTCACAATGGGAGCCCCAGTGAGTCTAGTAAGAGGTCAAAGCGTTCCTTTCAGCAAAAAACTTTCAAGGTAGAGATCAGTTATGCTGCTAAAATACCTTTGAAGTCCATATCACTTGTCCTCCAAGGAAGTGTGGCAGAACATATTCAAGATTCACTAAGAGTGCTTGATATTATATTGAGGCAGCAAGCAGCTAGCAGGTATTTTATAAATTCCCCCCTTCATTTGGTGTCTTCTGTCAGTTTTCTTAATATTATCAATGTTGAATGCAGTGGATGTCTACTGGTGAGGCAATCATTTTTTCACGATGACTCAAGGAACTTCACTGATGTTGGAGGAGGTGTAATTGGCTGTCGGGGTTTTCATTCTAGCTTTCGCCCAACTCAGGGTGGTTTGTCCCTGAATATGGGTATAACTCAAAACATGCCCTAGAGAAACGTTGCTGCATCTTCTTGTGTATTCCCTTTTGCCGTAATTTGATCTTTGTTAATGATGCTTATATTTCCTTTTGCAGATGTATCTACAACTATGATCCTAACGCCTGGACCTGTGATTGATTTTCTGCTAGCTAATCAGAATGCACGAGAGCCTCGCTTTATTGACTGGGCAAAGGTAGTAAACTGTTAAACTGGGTCCTGTATTTTTATATTTTTGTTTGTTTTTGTTCACAGGATTTCAACTTCTTGGTGGACATGTACAGGCTAAAAAAATGCTGAAAAATATGAGGGTTAAGAAAAGGAACAGCAACATGGAATATAAGATCATAGGTCTAAGTGAAAAGCCTTGCAATCAGCAATTGTAAGTGTTTGTTATATTCTG
The DNA here is from genome assembly GCA_026545225.1 of Cornus controversa. Taxonomy (NCBI): domain Eukaryota; kingdom Viridiplantae; phylum Streptophyta; class Magnoliopsida; order Cornales; family Cornaceae; genus Cornus; species Cornus controversa. The sequence goes on from CM048847.1 coordinate 62,193,489, forward strand.
TAGAATTTCTTTCTTTTTTTTCTCCTCCCCCCCTCTCTCCACCTGAAGAACTTTAATCTAACATTGTTTCATGTTCCCCAAGTTTTCCTTTGAAAGTGAAAAATGGTGATGGTGTGAATGACGGAGGACAGGCTATAGAAATTACTGTCTATGAGTATTTTACTAAACACCGCGAAGTAGAACTTACCTATTCTGCGTACATGCCATGCCTTGATGTTGGCAAACCAAAGAGGCCCAACTATCTGCCTTTAGAGGTGTGTATGGTTCTTGGTGTATTCATGATATTTAATTTTTTTTTCCCTGTTCAATTCCCCTCTCTCTAAAAGATTTAATTTGTTTCCTTTTATTCCAGCTCTGTTCACTTGTTTCTCTTCAACGCTATACAAAGGCATTATCTTCAATGCAGAGGGCATCTTTAGTTGAAAAGTCAAGGCAAAAGCCCCAGGAACGAATACGAGTTGTGACTGATGTAAAATTTCTTAACACCTTCCTTGACCTTTCAGTTTTAGAGTTTCAATTTTACTGCTCACCTAGTTTGTTGGCAGGCTGTGAGAAATTATCGTTATGATGAAGACCCAATTCTTGCTGCTTGTGGCATTTCAATTGAGAAGCAGCTTACTCAAGTTGATGGCCGTGTCCTTGAGGCACCAAAGGTAGGTATTGACTTTCTCTTGAATGGATATGTTTGTGCAAGTTTTTCATAACAAATTGACTAACAATGTGGTTGTCAATCTGTTTTCACTTGTAATTTACAGTTGAAGGTTGGCAAGAGTGAAGATTGCCTTCCCCGTAATGGTCGATGGAATTTTAATAACAAGGTATTACCTTGGTTCTTGAAAATATGGGATGAAAAAATTCTAAGAGAGATGATTCTATCAACTCACTTGTTTTGCATATATTTATAAAACTATAATATCTGATTTACCGTTTATAATTTTCTTTTGTTTTCTTATGAAGCAACTTCTAAATCCTGTCCGGATAGAACGCTGGGCAGTTGTCAACTTCTCTGCTCGTTGTGATACAAGTCATATTTCCAGAGAGCTTATTAATTGCGGAAGGAACAAGGGCATTGTAGGTTACCCAATGTTTTGTCTCTCTAACAGATTAATTGTTTTAGATATGTCTTGCTTGACAATGTTATTTTTTCTTTATTTTCAGCATATTGAACGCCCACATACACTAATTGAGGAAGATCAACAGAGTAGAAGAGCTAGCTCCATATTACGAGTAGAAAAAATGTTCGAACTGATTACGGCCAAGCTCCCTGGTCCTCCTCAATTTCTTCTTTGTGTCCTGCCAGAGAGGAAAAATTCAGATATTTATGGTATGACTGATTTTTTTTTCTTAGTAGTTTTTTAAGGTAATTTTGTGTTTACTTGATGTATATTTTTTCTAAATGTTTTCAAGGACCTTGGAAAAAGAAAAGTCTGAGTGATTTTGGAATTGCCACCCAATGTATTTCCCCTTCCAAGATCAATGACCAGTATCTTACGAATGTGCTTCTTAAAATCAATTCCAAGGTATTTTTGGAATTATAGCTTAGGAAATTGTAAGGTGATTTCTTCTAGAGTTTATCTTACACAATTACTGATTCATTTCGTTTGTTTCCCTTTATAGCTTGGGGGGATTAATTCTTTGTTGGCAATTGAGCAATCCTCTAGTATCCCCCTTGTCAAAGATACTCCGACAATGATTTTGGGTATGGACGTCTCTCATGGGTCGCCTGGTCGATCAGATAGCCCATCAATTGCTGCGGTACTTCTGCTATGATACTTCTATACGTTGTTTTTTCATTTTTCATTTTCTTATTGCAGTATGTTGCTCAGTCACTAGCTTTACTGGTGCTTAATGATTTGTCTGCTAATGTAATACTTTCAGGTTGTTGGCTCTCGATCTTGGCCACTGATATCAAGATACAGAGCAGCTGTTAGAACACAATCTTCAAAGGTGGAGATGATTGAATCTCTGTTCAAGCCTTTAGCAAATGGGAAGGATGATGGTATCATGAGGTACTTGATACTTCTAGTATAGAATGAATTTCTGTACCAATAAAAATTTAGTTGTAAATAAATGAATTCTAATATATTGATTTTGAAAATTCATTGCACTGCTGAAGAAGTGTTGTTGTTTACTGTGCTGCAGGGAGCTACTATTGGATTTCTATCAAACAAGCAATGGGTGCAAACCATCTCAGATAATTGTCTTCAGGTATCGCTACATTGTTGTTGTATACTTCTCTGTTCTGACTTATCATTTATCCATTTGTTTGAAGGTGAATTTTTGGTTATGGAATAAGATTTATAAGATTACATCCGGATATTAACTTGTTTTTTCTTTTTCCTTTTTTTTCCCGCCTCTTGGTGGGGAGGGGTTGGGGGTCAGTGGTGGGACTACATGCTATGTTAACTTTATCTGGATGTTGATCGTGTTGCTTCTTCTAGACAGTTTAATGACTTGAGTTATGATTGACTCTAGAGATGAGTTTGGCAATCGATTCAACAGTCAACTGGGAGGGGGGTAGTCCTTCATTGTCTGCTTCAAGAGTACTGTGTAAAAGGCTTTGGCTTCCCAATACAGTCTATATTATATTCTCCAAAGAGACTACTACTATATGTCAATTCCTATCTTGAAATGCTATCTAATAGATAAAATTTTATCACAAAAGATCATATGAGAATGTCAGATAAGCCATAGGAAGAGAGTGAAAATTGCACTTTCTGCTGTCTTCATCAGAAATTATATTTACGTTAATATCCGGAATCCTTGCTTGCTGTCTTTGCTGTGCTGTCTCCTCAATCCCATGGTTGAAATGTTCATAGTTCGATTCAATATTAGGTGTTGAACTGGCTTAGAATTCAATGTTGCTGCATTTTTGTCTTTTCATTTTCCCCCTTCTTTTATACATATAAAGTGAAACTACTTCACTGCGTTGTCCCTTGTTTGAACTTTGAACTGTTTGGTTTATATTTTAGTTCTGACAATGTGATTTGATATTTGTTTGAGTGAATTATGATTCTTTTTATGGAGATTATTTAATCCTTTTTCTATACTTTGCCTTTTTTCTTAGGGATGGAGTGAGTGAGTCACAATTTAATCAAGTTCTGAACAATGAGCTGGATCAAATGATAAAGGTTCTTTATATTCATCTTTAAATTTATAAGTTTTAGTAGTGTATTGTAGAAAGTTGAGTTCTATATTCTGAGGATATTTGGAGCCAATTATTGTTAATATTGACCTCTTTGGCTATTGCTTGGTGCAAAGGCAGAAGCTCGTGTTGCCAAGCATTAGAGCATAGGGTCAAGACTAAGGGCAGGCACTTTGTGCCGGGATTGCAATCACTTCATGATTGGCAGCTTGAGTCTGCTTCTCTCAACACCCTTGACTTTCTATGTGTAGGTAGGGGTGGTAATACGTGACACGACACGGGATAAGTGGGGTTTGGGTTTGACTTAATCATGTTCAGGTTACAATTGCAATCTTGTTGATCCGAATTGACATGGAAATTAAAGGCATTGTGTTCGACTCGTCAATCTATTTATAACCCGATCAGACCCGTTTACATGCTAATTAAATGTGCTGTGTTCATTTTTGATCCGCCAATCCTTTGACCCTAATAGAAATAGTATGGAATGTTAATTATGTCGTGCCATGTCAAGTCTTGACCCATTTATTAAACATGGGTCGTGTTGTGTTACCTGTTTATTAATCATTTCATGTTTGTGGCAAGGTTCCTTGACGTGAATAATAAATGTGTTGTGTTTGTGTCAGCCACATCGCAGGATACCCATGTGATGGGACGACACAAATGGCACATAAACACTAATTGCCTCCCATATCTGTAGGTGACTTAAATGCACCTGCCAAGTAGATGGAAATCAATTTATGATTATAAAACTAGGTCTATCCTTTATTATTATTTTTTTCCTAAGTCAAATTTTATTGACAAAAAAACACTAAACAACAAAGGAAGAGGGCATCCCCTCAGGATACAAGGAAATGAACAAATCCCACTTCCGAAAGCCAGCTAACAGAAAAGACATATGCCACCAAAATACAGACACAAAGCAACTATACACAGAAAGACGCAAACAACTACATCTGACCAGAACTTATTCTTTCTGCACCAAAGCAACCACCCAGACCAGCATCCATCCTATCTATGCAATGCCAAGACTCAACACCCATACCCGCATCTATCCTTTATTATTTTAAATGACTGGAGCGGCTATCCCCTAGAAATAACCACTTTTTAATGGTGATATTTGCATAAAGTCTTTACTAGGAGGATTGTGCTCTTGCATTTTATTTTTGGGACATATATATAATGATTGCAGGTCACCCATCTGCTAATAATGGTAAGTTTGCTGCAGGCTTTCCAGCATCTTGGTGAGGTTGACATTCCCAAGTTCACAGTGATCGTGGCTCAGAAGAATCACCACACAAAGCTTTTTCAAGCTGGTGGTGCGGCAGAAAATGTTCCACCTGGTCTGCTACTCAATGGTGTTGTTATTTTGCTTATATTGTACTAGATGTTTGCTTGTGCTAAAGTGCTTTCCCCTCTCTCGTCAGGAACTGTTGTGGACACAAAAGTTGTGCATCCAAGAAACTATGACTTTTACATGTGTGCACATGCAGGGATGATTGTGAGTTTTTTCCTTCTTTTCTGTCTAGATTCTAGAGTATTATATAATGCATGTTCGTTTAAATTCTTTTTTCCTCTGGACGGTTGCCACATGGACTTATTTTGTATGTCGTGGTAGGATCACCCTCTCCAATGTTTTAGTATCCCTATCTTGAGATCATCCCTTTGTTTTTGAGAAATAATGACGAAAAGGAAAGAAAGGGAGATTTTATTTTCTTTTCTTTTATTTTTGTTATAGTAGGATGTATTTGGAATGGCATTTCCAAAATGACTATTTGCTAATTGTTATTGCATTATCTTCTTCATCTTTGACTTCTCCTTAAGATACAATTTAGGTTGATTTTGACCTTTTTAAGTGTTAGATTATATATTTCCTATTATATCTGTTGTTAGATTATATATCTTTTCCTAAACCACATAGGTTTCTTACACCTTTTCTTAAACCATCTAGGACTAGGATTTCTTGTCTCCTAAGTTTACTTAGCCTAAAAGATTATGTGCTTATAAATAAGCCTTTGTTTATTGTTTATATATATCAATTCAATCAAATACAGTTCTCTCAATATTTCTAACATGTTAGAAATAAAGAAAGAGAATTGTGTTGAATTGATTAAAATGATCAATACAATTCTACTTGCTTTTACTTTTGGCTGGGTGATGATGATTTGCTTACAAAGGTGAGAGTTGCCAGCCAACAGACCCATCACTCTCCTCAAACTCCTCGGTGAATCATGCTTTTCCCTATAATACTTGTATCTTTCTCTCTACTCTGCTGTCTCCCTAAATCTAATGACTCTTTATTTATACATCTAAAATAGAAGAAATTCCATTTCTAAACGAGCCCTGCAATTACTTTTGCCCTTTCTCTTTGGGTTCCAAAAAAGTAGAAAATCTCAACTACTCCCTATAAGGTAAGCCTCTCAGTTCCAGTTGAGTGTAGGCTTTTTCTCGTCTAATAATTAATAATTAAGATTCAAGGTTAGATATTTGTATTGACCTTGTCTCTGCAAAACAGTGCATTGAAATCTTTGGAAGTTTTTGAGCTGCTAAAAATTAGGTGACTAAACTGAATGCTTGGTTTACCATTTACCACGAAGGGCTGTAGCCCCTAGTGGTATCTCCTCTACGTTCAAGTCTCATTTGAGACAAAATGGGTTTGTGAATAACTTGCCAAGGTTATTTAAGAAAAAAAGAAAGAAGAGAGAAACTAAATACTTGGATTTATATAAGTTGATTGGTTTTTATATATATTGTTGGCCACTAATAGTGAATGCCTTGCATAATGTGCTTTTATTGTTGTGGTATTATCTACTGTTTTTTCCCCATTTAAATTTAATATATATATATATATACACACACAGGGAACTTCTAGGCCTGCACACTATCATGTATTGCTTGATGAGATTGGTTTTTCTCCTGATGACCTGCAGAATCTTATCCACTCACTATCATACGTGTAAGTTTTCAAGCTGCCATATTCATATGTGTCTGATGTTTTAGCCTGATTGAAAAGAGAAATTATTACATGGTCCTGGAAGCATTGGCCCGCCCAATCACAGGCTGGCACAAAAGCAAAATACTGAGTAAAACTGACACATTTACTTGCGTGTCAGTCTATGATTGGACGGGACCACATGGTCCTGGGACCATGTAATAATTTCTAGGTAAAAAAAGTCATTAATCGTTCTTTTTGGCCCTTTTCAGGTACCAAAGGAGCACTACTGCTGTCTCAATAGGTATATTCACCAACTTTATTAAATTCTTACATGAAATAAAAACATAGATGATAGTTAAAAAAGTAGAAATTAAGTTGGTTGGTTAGATAGTAATTCTCTATAACACTGTTTTTCCTTTCTCCAGTTGCACCAGTCTCTTATGCCCACCTAGCAGCTTCACAGATGGGGCAATTTATGAAATTTGAGGATTTTTCTGAAACTTCATCAGGACAGAAAAGCCTCACGTCTGTGGGGAGTGCACTTGTTCCTGAACTGCCCAGGTTGCATAAGGATGTAGCGGGTTCTATGTTCTTTTGTTAAAGTGGTGACAACTCTTCTAAATGTACATACTGGTATTTTGATCGGTTCTGTCACATATGTAAATACTTGGGTGGTATAGGGATTCATACAGGCAACCCCCACGATGAAGGGGTTGAGAAATAGGTACTCATGCAAAAGCAACTTTTTAGTTTAATTTTGGACAGGTTTGACATTCATATGATGTTGATCAGGGCCTAGTAATTTTGGCTGATTGACAATTCAGCTAGTTGCTCACCTAATCTTGAGGTGGGTTTAATTGTTTGTATGTTACTTTTGCCAGAAATGGCTGTTTAAGCACGGGAAGATCTTGATATCTAGTTGGGGATTTTATATATATTTTTAATTAGCTTTATATCATTTTTGTCTCCTGCATTGTTGCCTTTTTTATTTGATGGTAAGTAATATTCACATTACCTGGAACTACAATGTGCTACTTTTATTTCATAATTTTGGACGGTTAATGAACTTATTTTTTGCAGCTTCCAGTTAATCTGCCAAAATTAAAATAAAACAAAATAAAAGCGATTTTGAATAGAACGAGGAATTAGTACATTGGATTAAACACATCTTGCATCTTTGGTTGGATAGTTGTGGTCACACCCCTAATTTCCCAAGACGTTTCTCTTTGCAAATCATCCTAAACATAAGAATCTAATTCTCTGGTGGGGGATCTTTTAAGGGTCAACTAAATGGTTAGTTGTATTTGAATATTGAGGCTCTTGAATCATTCATCCAAACTAATTTATAATATTTTTTTGGGTATTTTAACAAGTAAGTACCCTTTCAATGAATGCTCTCAATTATTTACTGGGAATGCTCTTCAATATTTATTATATATTTTTTGTTAAAAAATAGAGAGCATTTATTCGAGAGAGTATCACATGTCAAAATATTTCTGAAATATTGTAAACTCTCTCTTTTTTGACGGCACTCTTGTATCAAGAATTTTCAAGATTCATAGTTTCGTAAATTTTGTTTTTGTTTTTGTTTTTATCTATTTTATTAAATTCTAATTTGGCCTCTTTATAATTTTTTTTATTTATCTAGAATTCACATTTTCCTGTCCCAATTTTCAAAATTAAAATTTTTGGTGGGAAAGTCAAATGTTTAAATAATTTTTTTAAATTCATCATGTAAAGTAATTCACATTTTGCTCTCACAATTCTAGAGACGAGGACTATTAAAAATTTTAAGAGCCATGCTTTAAACATTGACGTTTTAAATGTTAATGTAAATTGAGAACATTTTTTATTTTTATTTGAATTCGTAGAATTCAATGCAAAGACCAGATTTTAAATAAAATTTTAAACTTAAGATTGTACTTAAAATTTGTTTAAAATGTGATAAAAAAAAATTTTAAGTGTAATTTAGATAATTATTTGAAATACAGTTTGATGTCTAATTGCATACTCAAGGGCAACTTTGTTACTCTCACACTAACCACATGTATGAATGGAAGGAAAACACTCGCAAAACTCGTCGTCCAGCAACACAGAGCAAAATCTTCAAGGCCAGAGAGAAAAACAGACCCAAAGAAACCATTCCCTTCAGAAACCCTAATCTCTCTGATCGGACATGGCCTCCTCCAAAGAACGCGACTACTTTGTCTACGTCGCGAAGCTTGTTGAACAGGCCTATCGCAATCCATTTAAGTTCACTGCTCTGCTCTACTTTTTGTTTGTCATGTAATCAACTCCACCATTTCAGTATCTTATATTAAACCCTAGCTTTCGTTCTCTGCTCTCACCTATCATCAAATATCCGAATATCTTATTTGAGAAACAATCAAACAACGAAAGTAGCAGTAATGGAGAGAATTTCTGCGGCTTGTGCCATGGATTGGAGTATTGAGCTTGATAAGGGACTTCGATCAAAAATACCCGGTGAGCTATTTCAAACATCCTCTAACACTTTGTACAATTTTCGTTTCAAGCTGATTTATTTTTTTCTCGCTTTACTCGTATACCTCTTAGTTTTCATCTTCTTTTCAAATTGAATTTCGATGATAATAATAATAAAAAAATTATAGCAGCCCCATACATTATGCATCCTTATTAAAATATGTTGATTGAGATGCATAATGAATATTCACTGAATTTTTCTCCAGGGATTTGATACATTACTTCCTTTGCATAAACTGTGTCTATGTATATATATATGTAGGTATGCATTTGAAAAAATACTACTGCTTCTACTAAAGGTTTTATAATTTATCAGGTCAATCTATTAGAGCTATACTACAGATTGGGCCAAGAATCGAGCAGTGGAACAGAGAGCCTGAACTTACTATTGCAGAATATAATTTTTTTGGCTTAGTCCCCGGGGAGGATAGGCTGTTTGCAAACGCCATACTCCTTCGGCTTGCAGACGCTTTTAGCTCTGGTGACAAACATACCAAGCTTTCTGTTGTAAGGATCTTCTTATCAGAACTAAGGCACCACAGAAAGACAAGGGAACGAAATCACAGTAAAATTCTGTCAAAACATGCCTTGGAAAACTACTTAGAACTGCTGAGAAGAGTGAAATTGGTTTTTGACACTGGGGATGTTGATTCAAGAGCATTGGCTTTGGTTCTCTTTGGTTGCTGGGCTGCTTTTGCGAAAGACAGTGCTGAAATTCGATACATTATCCTTTCGAGTTTGGTCTCGTGTGATGTTCTAGAGGCGAGTTCAGAATCTTGGCATTATTATTCTCTGCAAGTCAGTTGTGCTTTATTGTCGACATTGCCAATTTCCTCATAGACTTTGTTTATCCTAATCATGTCTATTTGAATTTTTGAAAAAAAACAACTCACTAAATGCTTATCCTGAGTCCATTTTATTTTGAACATTGCTCATGTTCCCAAAAAAGTGACATTTTTTTGCCAGGTAGAAATTGTCACATGTTATGTTTGCATATGAATATGTTTGACTTTGTACAAAGATATTATGGTCATAGCCCTGCAAAAAAACTGTAATGAGATTACTCCACTTTATCAGGTTGACCTTTTTTTGTGTAGGACATCTGCACTAGATCCACCAATGAGTGAATCCCTGTGTATTGCATATCTGGCATACCTAGTTACCTACCACTACGGAACTTAAGCTGCAGTAGGAGATAGTCTGCAATAACCATGGGCGGGGCATCAAGGTTACTTTTGATGCCAGTTGGCCCAACTGAAATTTTAAAAATGTAATGGACCTGTTCGAAATTTCTAATGATTATAAAATTCATTTTTTATAACGGACCCTCTAAACTCTTAAAAATTAAATGATGAGCATCATGAGCATCAATCTGAAGTATCAAAAAGTGGTGAAAAACTTTACAATATACAAAATAAGTTTAAAAGTCAATTCGAAGATGCTGATTTATTCCTTTAATGTGACCAAACCTACTATGCCTTCTGTTTCATCTTAAATGAAGAAAACAAAACAAAGTAAAAAAAGAAAAAAAAAATAAATAAAAAGAAGAGGAAAAAGAGGGAAGGAGATGGCTATATGTTGTGAAATGGAGTTTTGTCTCTAGAGTCTATTGCTTCAACTATGTTACAAGAAAGTAAGAATTCTGAAATTCTAGTTTTGTAAATTTTGTTTAATTAGTTAATTTTTTATGCAAGAAAAGGTAATACATTTATGGCATTTATTTTTCAATTGTATATGATCAGTTATATGATTGCCGTAATTATTATTTTTGTTTATGTTTATTATTAGTGCTTCCTTTGTCATTATCATCGTCGCCTTTATCCCATACCCCATCATGAATTCTCTTTTTCTATAATACGTCATTTCTCCTATTTTATTTATTTTGGTAAAATCATTTCTAATTACTTCCTCCCATGTGAGTTTTGGTCGGCCGCTTTTTCTCTTACGTTCTATGCAAACAAAACTTCCCTTTTACTCTTGCATCTATGGGTCTACATTGTATATGACCATATCACCTAAGCCTACTTTGTTTTATTTTATCACTAATAGGCATCACTCCTAGTTTTTCCCTTACGTGTTAATTATTAATCGCCACTTCTAATTTCCCCCTCACATGTTCATTATTAATCCTATCTTTTCTAGTCACTCCTATTATCCATCTTAATATTCTTATTTCAGCTATACGAATGCAATATTCTTCTTTAAATTTTAGCACCCAATATTTTGCTCCAATTCTGCTCCAATTCCTGCGTTAGTGCTTCTTTTGTGATTGATTAAAATTGATTTAATATCATCATTCCTTTATGGATAATGGAATTTTAACTTGGAGTCTGCTCTAATTTAGCCCCAAGTTACTCTTAGGATTTAGGACAAGATACACATTGCAAAATTATTTGGCTTTTCATTGATTTATGTAATTCATTATACTGTATAAAAGTTTCCCTCATCTTATTCACAATTATGGCAATTTCCCTTTTTCAGTTTTATTTGAAACAAATGTCGTGACAACCTTTTGTAATGAAGTTGATCTTTGTAGTGTTACAAAATTTATAATAACTGACCTGACACTGCCCTGTTTGTGATATGAGGTTTTTTTGCTTTTTGGCCTTTGGATTTGATTTAGGCAGATTTCTTGGGATGCTTTCTTCCTCTGTCATTTCTTTCTCTGCTTTTATTTTTATTTTTGGAATTTATTCTTTCTAATTTCTTAACTGAGGATGATATGGAACTGGGAAATCATGAAAGCGAGCTTCCAATCAAAAAGATCTCAAGAGTGACTCACTGAAAATCATTGTCCTGACACAAACTGGTTGGTGCCATATAGTTCATAATGGATACGCGTATGAATATGGTAGTTTAATTTGAGTTCTTTATGTTATTAAAGGTTTTTTAGTACTTCTTCACTGGGCGTGGACATAGAGGTGGATACCTCATCGGTAATGTAATGAGGACTCTATTTATAGAAATCGATACCTCATAGGTGATACGTCATTTATTTTATGATTTCATGGCTAACTGAAGTCAAACAAAGCCTTGTTCCCACTGTTTGATCAACTATATGAGACATTTGCCACTTCTTGTTCTGTAGCCAACCAATTACGTAGATATTTGACTGGAATTGATCTGGAACCCTTTGCAGGTACAGGCATCTCTATTTGCTGCAGGATGCTTTTGTGAGTTGTCAGATGACTTTGCTTCTGTTCTGTTGGAGATGCTGATTAATATTTTGACATCATCTAATACCCTACTACCTGTTAGGTTAGCAGGAGTGCGAGCTTTTGCCAAAATTGGGTGCTCATTTTCACTTGCAAGTTGTGCTTACAAGGTTCTACATCTCTTTTTTCTTGTTCCATATCATGATAAGCATGCATAGGCATTCTGCATTTTCTGGTAACCGTAGGATGCCACAACCATTTTTAACAACATAGGCATGACCCTTGCCAGTTGCCATAAAGGCCATTTAGAGCGATGATGCAAGTTTCCTGTTATATTATCATAATTTTCCATAACAAATGATATGCTCATTTACATGCATAGGATGGAATGGGTTAGGTTCTTAATTACTTGTGCATGATATGTGTCTCAGCAGCACTTTATAAGGGATCCTTATGTCCCTCTAAATCTATAGTACTGTGATGCAGTTATTTGCACGTGGAAAACAACTCTATTTTTTCTTAGCAATATCATGATTATGAAATATTTATTGTGAATCAATGACATTTTGTCATTTAATCTCTGCTATTTATGGTTTTGTGATATCAGCAAATGCTCGACAACTAGCATAGGAGTGACATCTGCTGAATAATGTTATAGACAGATTGTTCTTTAGCAGTTTAATTATTATAGGATGAACACATAGATGGAATGGTTCCCATGTGCATATTGCATCTTTAGATTATATAGATCTCATAGGGTAAGATTGAATAGAAGTTCAACTTATCAAAAATAAAAAATAAAAAAATATTTTATAGAAGTTCATTAATGTATTTTTTTAAAAATGCATTAAGCTCTATCCTGACTGGTGGCTGGTGAGATATACATCACATTGTATAAGTGACATATGGTATAATGGTAGCACATCATATCTGTAAACTATTCACATATTTTATATGTTGGGAATAGTTTTATTTTCTTTTTCCCCTTAGCCAAAAATACATTGATTTTCTACCACATGATGTGAGTTATAACATCAACGGATTTAAAAAAGTCATGCAACATCTATGAAAATAAAAATGTCCTGCAACTTAAAAAAACAAACATAGACCCCCCTGAGGGAGCATTCGAATCAGCCAATCCAGTCGGCTAATCAAATCAGCCGAGTGAACCAGTAACTCTTGCAACCCGAAGCAACAAACCACTGACGCAGATTGATGGGCGTCTTTCCTAGAGTAATACATTAAAAAGGGCATTAGCAGGTGTTGGTCTTGCAGCCAATGAGGGGTGTTAAGAGCGTAGATGGGGCTGAGAACCCATCTCCAGCATTATTTAAATTTTAAAGTGATGGTCCAAATGATGCATATATAGTTTATACTTATATAGATGCGTGTATATGTGCATTCAAACTTATATACCTACATAGAGACTCGTAGCATTTATATTCCTACACTCACAATTAGTCTATTGCAGGCAGGTCTAAAGCTAGTGTTAGATTCTTCAGACGAGGATTTCTTGGTTGCAATGCTGATTGGGCTTTCAAAAATTGCTTCCAAATCGATACTCTTGATTTCGGGACAGGTATGCATCCCAAGCATCCATGAATTTTTTGCTTGCATATTCTGGATATTCCCTCAACATGGAGAGTTTCCAGCTTAGCAGCTTCTGTAAAGCAGCTAAACAAGCATCCAATTGTGCTTTCTTCTTTTGAAAGTGAAAAAATAAAATAAAATAAGAATTGTATTGGTTTCTTTGCATAAATTTCAAGATATGGTAATTTATTAGGTTGAAGTGGTAATCAATATTCTACAAGTGGTGTGTTGAAATGTCTTTGGTTGAATGTGCGATATTGACCGCATACTTCAGCCTTTCAGCCAATTGAAAATATGTGGATTTGTATGGAACGGGTTCAACAGAATCTTTTTTTCTTTTTCCCATTCTATCTTTTCCCCTTTCTGTGCAGCATGGATATCGATAAGGTATTTGGATATGACAGTATATGGATAATAATATAATAAATTCTTGAGAAAGAGGGTATGATTATGGCAAGGATACGGGTATTTATGTACGTACTTTGTATGTGTGTTTCTGTGTATGAAAATTGTAATATTTGTATCTATTTATAAATTTAAGATAATAATTGTTGTCATACTATATACATATATTATGACTAACGTCCGCTTAACAAAAACTTATGACAAATATCTATTTATGTGGAACTATCAAATACTTCTTGTTTGTATTTTATAATATGAAAAATCCATGAAAAAACTGAGAGTTGTATTGCATTGACATGGACTTTGGACTAAATTAGACATGATAAATTCCCACTATATCTTAATTATTCTTATTGAGGAAATTCCAAATAACCCTTGTATGCTTTTCCTAACCTTTATATTAATCATGCTATACTGAAAATGTTGTATTTTAATGTTCAAAATTTGTCAGACAAGTGTTTCAGAGTATCTGCATGTTTGAGATAAAAAGAAAAAATATTTTCAAATTATGAATATGTCTAGGAAGTACACGTATTTGCAAGTATTCAAGGAGTATCTGTATTCAGTGTAAATACGATATGGATACAACTCCTTTATAGTAGTATCTGTATTGCATAGCATTTTTTTAGCTGAAATGTTATTAAATATTTTCCTTGATACAATAGAGTTTAAGCAGCACTAGGAATTCTTTTATGAAAAAGAAGAAGAGAAAATTGGAGTCAAAGATGGCAGTGATGTATGACAATAATCACTACTCTATTAAAACAATTGGTCAAGGATTATGTTGGTTTTATTTTAAACAAGATTCTTTTACATCATTATTTTATAGTTACTAATAAATCTCTCGCTTGGCTGCAGGTAGACTTGCTTTTCTCATTTTTAAGCCAAGAGAAATCTTTGCGCCTGCAAGCTACATCATTGAGATGTCTGCATTTGATCTTAGTAAGAGGATTATGTCATTTCTCTGCTAGCGCCAATTACATCAATATATTGTTCAACATGCTAACTGAATCCAAATTTTCACCAGGCGTACAATGTGAAGCTCTACAAATTTTGCATAAGGTTATTAGTTCGCTCATGTGGCTTAGTGTATTCTGTTTTTCTCTTAACTAACTAATTTCTTAAATTTGGAATTTGCAGATTCTCTTATATAACCTCCCTTTCATGCCATGCGTGGACATGCTTGAATTTCCCAAGCTGTTGACAATCGTTGAGAATGCATCCCAATCTCCAATCATGGCAAAGAGGCTCTTAGCCATTCGTGTTCTGGTAGATATATCAGGCAAGCTTATGGGAAGAAAGGAAATGGCCTTGGAGGGAGTTGTGTCCACTCCTCTGGCATCCCAAGTGATCTCATTTGTCATAGATCGGATCACCTTGCTGGTGAAGCCAGTGCTGGATCTTCATCAGTGTGACTCAGAAATGGAGCGAGAGAGTCAAAGCTTGCTCAGCCTCCTCCTCCTTCTGGTTGAAGAACATCCAGATCTTGGTGGTCTGTTGCTGGACAAATTTTTTTTACTTATTGAATATCTGATGAATATCAATGACACCATTATTGGCACAGGGCTACCAGAATTATCTGGTCATGAGATTGTAGAGTTTGGAAAAGAAAATAGCACATTCATTATATCAAAGCTTCTGCTTCATATATCCAGAGTTGTGGTCGCTTGCCTTGACAATTTAAATGAAAATGGGGCCTTCACTAAAGTTCTAAGTATAGTGAACCTTCTGGTCAAGCATCTACACCGATGCAGCTTATTTGATTGCTACACACGCATAGTCTACTTGCTTTTGGTGCATTCTCATATCACTTGCTATGAGATTGCTACACACAATTTATTTGCTTGCATGTCGGATGAGATGGTGGAAGGCGACAATCTTGCTAAAAACTTGTTTAAATCGCTTCATGATTATTCAGTTCGGCATGAAATTCTTACCCTTGATTGTGCAGAGAGGATGTTGACAGGGAAGGATAATTGGTCTGCTTACAAAGCTGGGAAATTTGCAGCATGTCAGGGAGCATGGTTCACAGCTACTTTTATATTTGGGCATCTAACAACCAGAGTTCAATCTAATTCCTGTAGTTTCTGGTTAAAATCCTTGGCTCAGTTTGCTCATTCTGAAAGGAGAGTCCAGTTGCTTCTTTTTCCAAAACAAGGCTCCATTTTGGTAGATTGGTTAGAAACTAACAAAAACTTTGTCTTATCTTTCAAAGATGATTTAGATGAAACAGGACGAGGCACATCTTGGAAGATCAACTCTCCTAACTTCATTGAAAATCTTGACAAAGCTTGTGAGAGTCTGCACTTGTCAGAGGAAACATTGGGAGCTATAATCCCATCAGGTTCCTCCTGTTTTCAGAGGTGGTTTTTGGCTCTAAGAGCAAGGGTTCTAGAAAGTGTGGTGGACATACTTAAACTTTTGGATCCCATTCAATTTACACAGGAAAACGTTAGTGACAACAGACAAGCAGAGGGAAGTGCTATTACTAAGTGCCCGAGACTTTTGCAAAGGGTTACCTTCTTGATGTATTCTCTTACTCAAATATCTTTACGGTTGAGGAGGCTAGCACGAGAATTTGATCTAATTGCCACATCTTTCATTGGCATGGATGACAGAAGTTTGAAAGTAATTTCAGCACTCGCACTAAGTTGTTCCCTGTTGGCCTTCAGTACTGGATTTGCTCCTTTAATTCCAAACTTGCATGCTGAAAACCTTATAATTTGCAGTTTGGAGAACTTGGAGGATTGTTTACATGCTACGCTAATAAAAGATCTACTTCAGCAGTTGTGGCAAAGAGACTGTGAAACCAGCACAAAACTCAAGTTGCTTTTGAAGGTTTATGGACATCCTAAGAGCTGTTTTCTCCCTCAGTCCAAAAATCAAATATTGACTGGTTATGAAGCAAGAGGCATTCTTAGAGTTTGTAGTTATGCTGTTACAAAGGTTGTTGGCCTGCAAAATGAGGCAATCAGAGCAAATGATGATGAGATTCTATATCAAGTTACTTGTAATGGTTTGCAACTTCTGTTGGACGTAGTTACAAAATGGATGCACATACCTTTCCAGACTCCATATCACTTCTTTCGAGTCAGGTATGTTGGATATTCTTTCTACTCAAGTCTTCATAGTCCTATCATAGCTATATGTGGAAAGATTTTTTATTTGCCGTTTCAACTATCTGAAGGGGATGAATAAATAAATGATAGAACTTTTGTGATGCTCATAATGTTTTGGCTCCCATCTGCATGTTGGCCGTTATTAAAGAAAAAGTGGTAAATTTTTTCTGGTAGATTTTATTTGTGCGGTGTGGCAAGGAGTTTCAGCAATTTACACAATGGATTCTAGAACCATTTGAAATGTCATTGACCTTTTAAATGCCTACACAGTCCTGACTTTAGGCTACTAATATTTGTCTCTAGATTCTTCTCCTCATCTCTCTTTATGATATTGATCAAAATTATAATCCCTATCTGAGAGTTTCTACTTAACAAATTTTCACTTTTAGTTTATCCTAGATGCAGCATTTTGGACTCTTCACTTCTAGATGTTTGGGCCTAAAACTAGAGGACGACACTGGGTTCAAGTCATCAATTTGTGATGTATTGAATATGATAGAAGGCTTTGCTTCTTTGAATAAATTTTTTTTTTTTAGTTATAAAAAAAAAAAAACTTTGTTTTTAAATTGGACCTACATGCATAATTTATGCTATTGAAAACACCTGCTGGAACATTTTTGAGTAAATAAACAAATTACACAGTAGCCTAAACAGTAATTTCGATGAATATTAAAGAATTTGCAATAACTTGTCTTCAAGGTGGTTGTGTTATGGCTTATGCAGTTGCCTAGTGATTGAATTTAAAGAATGCATCTAATAATCAACCTTCAAATTTTGCCATATCTCTTATCAAAAACTTAAATGGAAAAGTTCCAACTGTTTGGATGATCAGTGACTCCATATTTACAATTCGATTATATTTTAATAGTCAGCCCCTTGGTTGGTGGCAACAGATGTTGGTCCTGATACTCGATGTACAATGACACCTTATGTAATTCCTTGATGGCATATTTCATTAATGAAAGATTTTTGTAGGAATGTATTTGCATGGTGTCTTAATGGTTCTCATATATTAATATCTATCTATTACAAATTTACAAAGCTGATATTACTAACTTTCATCAATGACGATCATCTTTTTGATGCAGGTTCTTCCATTCTATTTTTCTAGCCTTTTCTCTATTTGCTTGTAATTCATTGGCCTCTAATACATTCTCATTTACCTCTCTCTCTCTCTCTCTCTGGTTCATTGCTCTTCTCTCTATTTTTTCAAAGGGCCACTTTACCTAAATAACTACCTGAGTTTATTCAGTTCCAAATTAGGTCAAGCCCCTAAAACGAGTTTTATTTGCAAATGTTGAATATATGACAATAAGTGGCTACATGTCTATTAAGGCTTAAAAATGGTAGAAGACTTTGGTTGATGTTTGCAATCCTCATGCACATTGGGGCCTAGGATTTTCTTATTTTATAAACAAGGTCACAAACGTTAACCACCTAAACCGCAACCACACATACAATAATACTTTTGATCTCTGGAGGAACTACTAGTGTGGTTCTGATTTGCCACTCTATAAAGTTTTGACATTTGTAATTGACATCATGTTTCAGGCCTTATATTTCTTCTGAGCTCTTTGCCTTAAGCGGAGATGATAAAAGTTCAGATGGGATATCGGTCTTGCCAGGCTTCCACCTGTCACTAAATCTTTGTCTTCAACTCAAGAATGTACCACCAGGTCTCTCGGTTCAGTTGACCAAGTTGTATTGCATCCTTTATTGTAGAACATCTTTTCAGATGACCTATCAAAGTGGACAAGAGAAGGGGCAAGAGAGATTGGGTTTTCAAGATTGGGGAGCTGATGACATGATAGATTTGAATGAAAAGTTATTGCAATATGTGACCGGGCATACCAGAACGACTAATGGGGTGCTGAATAGAGCTCATGCACCAGACAAGGTGGTTGTGAATGCATGTGTATGTTTTGAACCTAATGAGAGAGGACAAGGGTTCTCTACTTGCTTGCTTGATGTTTCTGCTTTCCCTGTGGGTTCTTACAGAATCAAATGGCATAGTTGTTGTATAGACAATAAGGGTTCTTATTGGAGCCTTCTTCCTATGAATGCTGGTCCAGTATTTACTGTAAAAAAGTCAGCATTGGCCAGATGATTACATGTGCATTCTACATAGCCTGCAGTTACAACTTGCAACCAGAAAAAAGGATGAAGAAGCCTGCAAGTATTAACCAGTTCTATCTTTGTGGTAATGACAGGCAAAGCTTGAGCTTGTGTGTGTGTGTGTGTGTGTGTGTGTGAGAGAGAGAGAGAGAGAGAGAGAGAGAGAGAGAGAGAGAGATTCACAATCAGCTAATTGATTCAAATTAGAATATTGCAATAGTAAACCATTCTTCTATATAAAATCTCAATAGTTAGTTGATCATAATTAGATCATTGCGTTGTTAGACCTTTGACTTCCTTCAAAAAATCACTACTCTTGAATTTTATATCATTCATGTCACTCGTTTGATTAGAAATGGTTTCCGAATCTTACTCTGAGGTTTATTAAGACTTCATTGAGAACCTGAATTGGGAAATGAGTGTGATTCTTTTTTTCTCCTCATAATGTGCCCTACCCAAGTTTTCTCTGTTTCTATCAGTAGTTATACATTAACTGTGAAAGTGGCTTTGTATTATTACAATGTCATACCAAATCACTTGTTAATCTTTTTTGTTGAGAGGTTATTGACATCTTGTTCAATGTATGTTTAAAAGATATGTTTTACCAACCCAACTGAGGTGTGAGTAATTTGTGTTCACTTCTTCAGTTATGTACTCGCTGTATACATTAAATTGCATCGTACAATGAGAACTTGGTGTAAAACTGAAACACATGGTGAATCATCTATCTTGTTTTCGTGCACAATTAGTTTAAATTATACAACTTCGAAATATTGGTCAAAACTGATTGCATTCGCATATCATTTGTAAAATACTGTTAGTTTGTCACGGTATGGTTTTTTTTTTGTTGTTTAAATCTTTTATTTATTTATTTATTTTTTGAGGGAGACATGAATGCTAAATCAGCAGCCCCCTCCTATCATGGAAATTTATATCCTGAATATATATATATATATATATATATATATATATATATTTTATTGTGAATTTTGTTTTTATAGAGAAGCTGAGTGTTTTTATATTGATGTAACATATTATATAACTATTTTGGAAATATATTTTTAACTCTCCTTGCTAGAAGATAGGATGGGAACATAGTATGAGTTCCAAATATTTATGAGTAGGCTGATATTGCCCCCTTTAACTCAATCCAATTCACATATGGACAACAATGCCATCAAATGAATATGAACACTCAGCCAAGTCCTCTCTCAATTGTCCAACCCCAACGGTCCAATCTGTCAGTATGAACATGAAGACCAAGAATTTTCCTATTAAATATGAAATCGTGGCAGCGACGAAAAGCTCATATAGTGATTTAGTATAAAGTATAAACAGAAGGCTTAAGACATCCACAACTATAATATATACTATATTCTGTCTGTATGTGGATTTCTTCTACTATAAATGCAGGAAGATTGATGGTTGTTATAGGAGGGAACAAAACAGAAACTATACATCACCAAATGGCAAACAATCTAATTCTAGTAATTCTGTTCTTTCTGTCAGTAGCTGAATCAAGGAAAGGACTACACTCAATAAATGGTCAGGATGGCATGTATGTCTCACCCTTGGTTGCCAACAATGGTATCTGTAAATCAATGGTGGAGACACAAGGCTATGTTTGCGAAGAACATACAGTACAATAATCAACACCCTGTACCGTTTAGTTAACAAAAGTTTCTTGAATTATGGGATTTTATGGATTGATTATGTGATTTTGATGTGTTATAGGTAACAACACAAGATGGTTATATTCTTAGCATGCAGAGGATTCCAGCAGGGAGGTCTGGAAAGAAACCAGACAAGCCACCTGTTCTTTTACAACATGGGCTCTTGATGGTTAGTGAGTGCTTATTGTGGTCTGCAACATCTATTTCATCATATTTTTGCATCTTTAATTAGATTGATAAACAAATAATGGTGTTATTGCAGGATGGGATAACATGGCTATTGAATTCTCCACAAGAATCTTTAGCATTCATCTTGGCTGATAATGGTTTCGATGTTTGGCTTGCCAACAGCCGTGGGACTAATTATAGCCGTGGACATACATCACTCAGTCCCAATGATCCGGTCTTCTTCATATTCTGCACATGTCTTTAGCGTCCATTCTGCGTTGCATCTTGATTTTATTTTTATTTTTTTTCTAATTTTCATATGCATTTGTACTTTGTAGGCTTATTGGGATTGGTCATGGGATGAACTAGTCGCTTATGATCTCCCCGCTTCATTCCAGTATGTTCATGATCAGACAGGTCAGAAACTGCACTATGTTGGGCATTCCTTGGTAAATATCTTCATTTTGTACTTTCACTCTATTCAATTAAAACAATCTAAGTTCTATGCTTTTGTTCGACTTAATAAAAGAAGATTGATTCTAAGAGAGATTTTCTTTCTGATGATACTTAATTCATAGGGAACATTGACTGCTTTTGCTGCATTTTCACAAGAGAAGCTGTTAAACATGTTAAGTTCAGCTGCTTTGCTTAGCCCTATTGCTTATATGGGTCAGATGCCCTCACCTCTTGCAAGAGGTGCTGCTGAAACTTTTATGGCTGAAGTAATTACTAGAAACTCTCCACTTTTATTGAGAATTCAAATTGAAACATAATGGAAGGCTTACAATCTTTCTTGATCTCTTCTTCACAGGACTTGTACTGGTTGGGCCTCCATGAATTTGCTCCAAGAGGGTGAGTAAATAACTAGAGTTTTTTTTACTTCACTGGTATAAATCATAGCACACCAAATTAAGATTACAATTCTCTTGAAAATTTTTGGTCTTTACCAATCTTTCCTTCAAAAATGAAAGAAAATTGTAAACCAAACAATCCAAAAGTATGAAATCATCTTTATTGGTAACCCTGTTGTTTCAGTTAAAACTACAAATTTCTCACCATAGCTGTTATATATAAGAAAAAATTGCATAAACTGTTGTTCTTCTTGAGTGAACAGGGAGGCTGTCGCGAACCTTCTGGAAGCTATCTGCAATAAACTGAACAATAACTGCACCGACCTAATGACTTCTTTTACTGGTAGTATTGGCCTTCCTGGCCTGATCATTAGCAATTTGACTTGACAAAGTTAACTTTCTTTACTGACAAGTTTGTGGAATTGCTGAAATAGGCCAGAATTGCTGCCTGAATTCTTCTAGAACAGATGTTTTTCTTGATCATGAACCTCAGCCAACAGCAACAAAGAACATGGTCCATCTAGCTCAGAGTAAGCTTCTTTTAATTTTCTATGTACCATACAAGTAAAGAGTGTTCCTCTAGCTAGTTACAAAAATTGGCTGACATTCTATCTGAAATGAAAGACCATATAAGCAACCAAAACATTTCTGTGTTAAAGGAACTTAAAAAGGACACTTAAGTTAAGACTACTCAATGCCATATGAAGGGGAAAAAAAATTGAACATCAAAGGTTAGGTTAGAAGATATAATCACATTTCTAATTTCTTTCCTTTTCATTGATAGACTCTCTCTTTTGATGTCGTTATTTCCTCCTGGTGTGTCGAATATTTGGGACAGTGATCAGAGAAGGGAGCATAGCAATGTATGATTATGGCAGTGAAGATGAGAACAACAAATACTATGGACAGCCCACTCCTCCATTGTACAACATGAGAAACATCCCCAATGACCTTCCTCTTTTCCTCAGCTATGGAGGGCAGGACTTGCTTTCCGATGTGAAGGATGTGCAGACACTGCTAGACAGCCTCAAAGACCATGATGCTGATAAGCTTGTGGTACAGTTTAGGGAGGACTATGCACACGCGGATTTCGTAATGGCTGTAAATGCCAATCAAGTTGTGTATGATCCTCTCATGGCCTTCTTCAATCTCCAGTCATCACAACAATAGAGACACAATTGTGTAGCTCTTTTGTACGAGTAATTTTTTTTTTTTTTGTAATCAGGATTTGCATATGATCAATTAATGTGGCATACATTATTATATCTGGTCAACTTGGATCTTCTTCCATTTCTCTTGGGTATACTTTCAACAGCTATATATAATAGTATAATACTGCAACCCTTGAGTGATACATACTAATCTCCATGTCTGACCAGCTTGTAGATCAGAAGAAGACTTTAATCACAGTCGCACAAGTTGTTCTCTTTTTAATTTGTTTGGTCTGAAACACCATCATATAAGTGAACAGTAACCGTTTCTTGTGATTGTACGTTTCTATTCATTCGTTACAGTAAAAACGTAGTAATAACGTGCTACGACGCTTGTAACATACGAGTACAATTTATATAGTCGTTGGTGTGATTATGGGTGTATCACACCAACCACCAAAATTTTTCTCCAACTAGGGGCATACACACGTGACACGTGTTGCTATGCAAACCCAGTAGTTCGGAAATTCCAAATTACTTGGTGTAGGTAAAGAGTTACTCCTAATGGAAAGTTGACATGTTTAACTGCCATTGGTGAACTCTGCCTGGAAATAAATTATTTTCTACTTTGCGTCGACAGTTTTCTGTTCTGATTTCATCCCCCCGCCAAGACAGAAATTTTTAGAGAGAGAGAGAGAATGCATTATTCATCACAAGTGTTGATCGCACTTTCGTTGTTCGCATTAATCTTCGAGTTCAGTTCTTCACGCGTTGATGCATTGTACGGTCCATCATCTCAGGTCGTTCAGCTAAACCCCTCAAACCTCGAGTCCAAGGTAAATGCTGGTAAAATCTCTAATTTCAATGCGATCGTCGAATTAGATGCCCTTTTATCTCAATTTAGTTAATTTTATCAAAAGTGTTTGAAGGTTTTAATTAATGGGTACTTTGTCTCTGTTCATATAAACCTTAGATCCGAGTCTGTTTTCGAATTCCTGTTAATGGGTCATACGGTCATACTCCAACCTTTGAGTATTGTAGTTGTTGATCACTGTTTGTTGCACATTTTAGATTAACCTTTTGTGTTATATACTTGTTATTGTCTGGTGTTGTGCCTTTTTGCTCCCTTATCAATCTTTTTATATTTAGCACTTGAAATGGGTCTATTTGATGGCGTATAGTTGCAGATATATATATCACGACATTTACATATCAATTCTTTATGCAGTGTTAGGGAATGATTTTATTAATTCGAATCAACTTGTTGATGAATTTTTCTTATTTTTATTGTTGTTCCTTTTTTCTTTACAAGAATTCCTTTCCAGACTATGATTCTCTGTGAAATTTTTATCTTTATGTTAAATCAGGAGCTCCAAATTGCCAGTGTACTTTTTGTCCTTTTGAAAAATAAGCATGAGGACCTGTGAGTCTCAATTTGTTTTCTTTTTAATGTGCTTTTTTTTATTTTAATTTCGTTTTACCTCTTTTTCTTCCTTATATTAATTTTAGTGGGTGAAGTTCATAATTTCTTATGCCTGTGTCACCTTTTGTGTCACTAAAAATAAAATAAATAAATAAAATGAAGCTTCTTAGAATTACTGGACAATGGTTCTTTGCCTAAAAAAGTACTTTTGCTACAAACTTTATATTTGGAACAACACAGGTATCTAAATTTCTAGCAATCTTTTTTTTGGTATTTTTCCTTCTTTTTTTTTTCTTTTTTTGGGCTGGGAATGATGGCAGGTCCTAAATTCAAACGGGGTTGTTCTAGTTGAGTTCTTTGCACCTTGGTGCGGCCACTGTCAGACTTTGGCACCCACATGGGAAAAGGCAGCTGCAGTCTTGAAAGGTGTAGCTACTGTGGCAGCTCTTGATGCTAATGCTCACCCGTCTCTTGCTCAGGTTTTCTATAGTTGATATTTGTCTTCTTATGTGCTTATTGTGATTCATAGAAATATATTGTTTTCTTGTTGTCCATGAATGCAGTATGGGCAATGACAAGGTTGATCGACCTTAGAGAAAGTAAGCACTTAAAAACAGTAGAGATCATTAAGGCACCGTCTGGTTGGGCTCTGAAAAATAAATTGAAAGGAGCTTTTTGAAAACTCTGCATAGCATATATGGGTGTGGGACAGTTGGTAATGGCTATGGTGGGTGAGGGTTGTAGTAGTCGTTATGACAGTTTGGGATGGTGATATTGTTGGAACAAGTTGTTGGTGATGCAAGATAACATTCTGATGGTGGTGGTAAAGTTAGCAATAGAGATAATGATGTTGGAGGCGGAAGAGTGTCTAGTGGTGCTGGCAATGGCGTCAGCCACACACAAAAGAAGTTATTATCAAAATATTAACTAAACATAATCTGATGGGATACATTATCCTATTCTTTTGGTAGTTGGTATGCATAAAAGCTTCCATAGGAGAAAAAAGAAATAAGCTGCATTTACATAAAAATAAGTAAATCAAAGATGCTGGGCTGGCAGTTATTGCAAGTTGAATATCATAAAGGTGTAACAATAGAAACAAAATTAGGAACTTTTAACTTCTTTTTGATATCGATTGATGATCAGTAGAACTGTGGAATAATCTTAGTTAAATTAGTTGGATAATTAGTTACCTAATCTAATTTGAACAGTGGATCTGACTCCTTAATGATCACGTTTTCTTCGTGCTAGTATTCATCTTGATCATTCAGTTCGCTTTCTATGGCTATAGGGCTTTTCACAAAATGTCATATTCTCAATTTTTAAAACCAATGGCACTGCATTCCAAAAGGTAAAATAATAAACAAAATAAAAAGAAAAAGAAACAAGAAACTATAATAACCAATGGCACATAGATTAAATTTTCACTTGTTTTGGAGCTTTCATTTATCTACTTTCTGTAGTACTAACTACTAACTAAAAATTTATGTTGGAATGTGAATACGATGGTTAATTTATTTGTGCTGTTTTAATGCATTATCATCCCCCCTTCTTTTTCTTCTTTTTCTTCCAGGAATATGGAATCAGAGGGTTTCCAACAATAAAGGTGTTTGCACCTGGAAAATCTCCAGTAGATTACGAAGGAGCTAAGGATGTCAAATCCATTGCAGAATTTGCAGCTCAACAGGTTATTACATTTATCTACTCGACTTTAAAATTCCATCTACAATTGCTTTGTCTTGCTTTCATGTTTTCTTCTTTTGTGGCATAAAATGCTGCAATGTATCTTCTTTTGATAATTAGATCAGCAAAGAAAAAAGAAAAGAAAAGTGTGATGTATTCTTATTTATCTAATTATCTTAGAAGAAAAGGCATCAATCCTCTTTAACATAATGCAATTTTATTTGAATATGATGCACCAAACAACCAATTGCTAAAATGCTATTTATGAAAATTGTTTGTAGTAAATGGGGGGATGATTTTCATGATGCCAGAGTTTCATGCCTAGTTACATACTCAAAAGCGAAAACTAATATATTGAAAATTGATACATTCAGGTGACAAACGACAATTGATGCAATGACATTTTCAAATACCTAGAATTTGAGAATCTAATTATTTGTTTGAGGGGTACACGGAGTACCCAATTAATGGTTCCATATTTCCATATGAAGCTCTTGATTAAATCATTATGAGCAATGGCCCATCTTAGCCTATTTTAGGTCAATGCACTTCTGACCAGTTTTTACAAGTAAAAATGCTAAGGTATTTCAGTTGTTTACAGATAAATGCACTTCTGAAAGAGAGGTTAAATGGAAAAGCAATGGGAGGATCAAGTGAAAAATCTGAACCTAGTGCATCAGTAGAATTGAATTCACGTAATTTTGACGAATTGGTGCTTCAAAGTAAAGAACTTTGGATTGTGGAGTTCTTTTCACCTTGGTAAGTATTGCTTACTGGTAAGATTTTGGTCAATATATCTGGCACTCTTGGATGATTTTAGTTTAACCATGTTGAATGATTTTCACTGTCCGTATATATCATAAGTGCTTAAGAAAATTCAAAATTTTAATTATATTTTGAAGGTGAGTCACCAGATGCTTTGATCTATCGTGAATGCTAACATCATATGACTGGTAAAGGTTATGGTCAATATATCCAGTACTCCTTGATGATTTTGGGTTAGCTGTGGTTGGATGATTATTCACTGTCCATATATATCAAAGGCTGTGCTCAAAAGAAAATTCAAATTTTTTAGTTATAATTCAAAGGTGATTCACTAGACAAATTTCAAGTCACTGAGGATATAGAATAGAACTTCGAACTGTAACTTAATTCATTCTTGGCAAATGCTACTGCAATCTCACAGAGATTATTATTAATGAAATTTATGAGTATGAGATGTTTTGGCACAAGCTGGTGCAAATTGTAGTAGCTCGAGCATTTGAATGAATTTTGAGGGGATCTCCAGGTTCCGCAGGTGACAGATCTATTGAAAACAAAACTAGATATTGCTGGGAACTAAAATCTTTTAACTACGAATGAAGTTAAAAGAGTATCATCATTAAATGGATGTACAGAACAAGTTGAAATTTGCCTCTTTGTGGTGCTTAATCTTTATATATCTACATAATTATGTGGTATAAATTGAATAGCAAGTCCTAATGTTTGGGCTTGGATTGCATGAACAAGTGCTTTAATATGCATAAGACATTAATTTTATAGCTCTCGTAATAATATTTTTTTAATTTATTTTCATTTAAAGGTGTGGACATTGCAAGAGGCTTGCTCCGGATTGGAAGAAGGTTGCGAATAATTTGAAGGGCAAAGTGAAGTTGGGTCATGTGGACTGTGCTGCGGAGGAGGTAATGTTTGAATTTTGATCCTGACCTGGTATATTGACATCCTGTTTCTTTTCTGCCCTTTCTTTATATTATGCATTAATAATTTATCACCACGATCAACTCAATGGATTTCTTAACTTTTCCTCAACCAAGGTTTAGACTTTTAGATTTAGCTTGGAAGTATTGTGGGTGTCCACCATTTTCTGTTACAGCTTTGCCTTTTTTTGGAACAAATGAGTCTTTGAATATTACCTATACCCACCCAGGTTTCTCTCATCATCATAATTTGTGCCATATTCAGTACTTCCTTTCCTTGTAAGTTTCTGTTGTCCAATTCATACTTCATAGGTGAAGAACCTCTTCCCCTGAAGTAATGAAAACAAGATGACGTTTTTGTGTTAGCACAGGTTTGATCTTGAAAATGAGACATATTACATATATGGATGACTATTTATTGGGTGTAGCAGAATTATTGGCTTTGCTTGTTTGCTTCTCAAAATGGTAGTGTTATAATGACAGTGTGGTTACCAGTCTCTAATGAGCAGGTATGACATGAAAGGATTCCCCACTATCTTGGTATTTGGTGCCGACAAAAAGCGTCCATTCCCATATGAAGGTGCAAGATCTGCCTCAGTGATTGAATCATTTGCTCTAGAGCAGCTCGAAACAAATGTTTTGCCTTCTGAAGTGACTGAGTTGATTGGGCCAGTATGCTTCTCATTTCAACCAAAGACTGTGCGCGTGAAATATTTCCATGGTAAATGACAAATTGTGATCTTTCTGTGTAGGATGTGATGGAGGCGAAGTGTGGTTCAACTGCCATTTGTTTTGTTGCTTTCCTCCCTGACATTTTCGACTCCAAGGCAGAAGGAAGGAACAAGTACCTAAAGCTGTTGTTATCAGTGGCAGAGAAGTTAAAAAGGAGTCCCTACAGGCAATAATAATAAATGGGTCCTTTGCTAAATTCATTCTCTTTCTTATTCTTAAATTCCAACCATGAGATTCCTCATTTTCAGATTCAACACAGCAGAATGTGTGTCTAATATCATACGTTCAATACACCTTTAAAACGCTGAAAGAAACACGGAAGCTGTATGTATGGCTCAATGGATGGACAATAGTCTGAGTTAACTAAAATTAAGATTTGACATATATTGCAGCTATGTTTGGGCGGCTGCAGGTAAGCAACCAGATCTTGAAAAGCATGTAGGTGTTGGTGGTTATGGGTACCCAGCTTTAATAGCCCTGAACCTTAAGAAAGGAGCATATGCAATACTTCGTAGCGCGTTTCAGCATGATCAGATAATGTAAGTAGTATCTTGTTTCCATTTTCATTTCAATGTAATTTTATATCAAATGAAGCAAACATGAATTCAGTTCATTTAATTTCTCAGAGAATTTGTGAAAGAAGCTGGACGCCGGGGAAAGGGGAATTTGCTTCTAGATAGCGCACCTCTGATTGTTAAGACTGAGCCATGGGATGGCAAAGATGGTGAAATCGTTGGAGACGATGAGTTCTTCCTAGATGAACATATGACTGAGTAAAGGTACAAACAAGGATAATAATGATAGTCAGTTTGGAGTTAATTTTAGAAGGAAAAGAGTGACATCCTATCAAAATTATTTTGATGTTATGAGCACTACTAGAATATAATATATCTCAAGAGCAATGCATCTTGAGTTATTTGATTATTGCTGTATTAAAGCAACTAGTTTCCCTATTAATAATTTCTTGCAGAACAAAGCCTGTCTGTTCTGTCCAGTTATTTGGTACAATTCCCAAAGGTTAACTTAGATGCATCCACTAAGAGCTTTTGAGAATAAAAAATAGATAGATGGGTGTTTCAATTTCATTCAATCAAGTTTAGATGGTCTTTTTTATAGCACACTAGAGATTTTTAATAAAATGGGTTCACATGAAATGGTTGGCCCATTTCTTTGATGGTGGAAAGTGGAAACAATCGCAGACGTTTATCAACTACATCTTCAAGCTCCAGAAGAACCCCCGCAAAGAATAAATGTATCAATTTCTAGTTATTGATTGTGTAGCATCTATAAGAGATATGCGTGTGTGCGTGTATATATACTGCTGCAGACTCAAGCGAAGAATCTGTACTGATATATATTTCTATATGTACTTCTGCATACTGAAACGAAGAATCTGCACTCGTATGAACTCCTTTTTGTGGTTTTTGTTTGACAATTTCTCAATAACCCACAAGAACAATGAAGAGCCTGTACCCAATACCAAAGGAAAAAAAAAACAATTTGGTTCTTGATTTTTTTTCTCTCTCATCATTAAGATAAAAAGAGGTGTGGCTATAGTGCCGCCGATGACAATCTGAATGGATGGTGGTTCTATTCTG
The DNA here is from genome assembly GCA_026545225.1 of Cornus controversa. Classification (NCBI taxonomy): domain Eukaryota; kingdom Viridiplantae; phylum Streptophyta; class Magnoliopsida; order Cornales; family Cornaceae; genus Cornus; species Cornus controversa. The sequence continues at coordinate 62,223,428 of CM048847.1, forward strand.
ATGTAAGAAAAAAAAAGATGAGGAAAGGAATTATCTTAAAAAGGAACTGAAATGACAAAAGGATTTTATTTTACTTAATTGTGGTGGATGAGAATGACCATTAACTAAGAAAAAGGAGATTTTAATAACTTAATGTCGGGGACAAGCTTATCCTCCCCATGAAGAGCTTTACACACACATACACACACACAGAGTCACACACACACACGTATATGTATATATAGTTTTCAGAAGTCATTTGCAATCTCCTGTTCAAATCAACTTTTCTCCTCTCTCTTTCCTCATTTTTTCAAACGAAGAGTCGCTACAAGCACATTTTACAAAATGATACCTTCAATAGAAGACTTTCCTGTTCAAAACTATATAATACAGAAATTTACAAACAAAAGCTTTAGAGAGAGAGAGACTAAGATGCATCTGCTTTTTGTTAGATGGTTGAGCGAAAATTTCTAAGACGCGGGCAAATTCGACCTGCTGGTTCAAAAAGGGGTCATATCTGCCCTTGAAACTTCTAAAAATTGGCATTTCCTATTCTCGACAAGCATTCTCTCCTTAGAGACGAATCTGTAAATATGGCTCTGATGAAATCTTCTACCTGTAAATGTGAACACAAGACAATCTCATATAAAAGGGATACAAAATAAAAATGACAGAAAAATGGTAACAAATATAATTAATAAATGTGGTTCTGAAGCGTCAAATTAAGTAACCATTTAGTTGAATTCATACAAGAAAATGCCCAGTGAAGAAAAGGAAAGGGTTGCAGGTATTAGAGGAGCGATGAATTTCAAAGAAAACAGAAGCAACTCTATCCAATCACTATGAATTTAAATGAGGTTATGTTAAGTTAAACACCCAATTACTTTCTGGATTTCTTCTTTAAAAAGAAAGATTTTGTTTTCTCTGAATATGATTTACCAAATCGGAATATAGTATGTGAATAGAAGGGCTGGAAGTGTTCAAATTCATCTTATCCATCGTATTGTACCTCAGATGATGTAAAACCACAATTGACCAGCTCTCCACCTTCCCAAGCTGCTGTAATAGACTTTAAAGGCATGTCCAACAAATCTATGGAGATTATAGGATAAAGGGGAAAATTTGAGTTAGTTTTTTAGTTGCAAATCAACAACTATGTTAAACAATCACAACCAAAGATTCACAAAAGAATCGTGTCAAGGAATCATGCCTGCCAGTTTGCGTAATTTACGTAGAGAGGGAATGAGATTGTCAACAGAGTGCATAAAGCCCTCCTGTGACTTCCCTGTTTGGTTGATAGCAACCAGGGAGTCCAATAAAGAAGATTGATTCTCCAACATCAAATAAATGAGTCTTTGAAGCTGAAACACAATAATAACATGTAAGCCTCTAACAGTCAAAATTTCAACTGATAGAAACTTCAAATGAAGGTTCATTGATTGCACCTGCAATGTTTCCTCCGCTGCCATGTCATCTAAAAGGAGTATATCTTTAGTCATTCTAGAAAAAATGGACTCCAGAACCATGCACATACTTCTCTTGTAAGTCAACGGTAGCAAAAGAGGCTCCCAAATCATATGTACTTTCTCAAGGATGAAAACAACCTGATCAAGAAACAATTACTTCTATCCCTGGATAAGAACAAAAAGTGAAAAAAATAATTTTAACAAATATGCATCCATTAGATTTACATCGTTGCTACCTGATCTATGCTAAACTTTGCAGACTCGTATTGTTGCATTTGGTGGGTATTCTGGAATCCATCAGCACCATCAATAGCCTAATAAAGCACAATATTTCCAGAGTAATGAATCAAAGCAGCCTAGCAATAATTATAATAAAAGAGTAAAAAGAAAATATGGTCAATATTTACATTTCAACAAGTGTACCTCCTTTAAGTTATAAATGACGAGTTGAATTTGTCTCTGTAATATTTCTTCTGCCATTAACTGGAATCTTGGAGCCAAATCAATAAACACAGCAAGCTCTTTAACAGAACTTGGAAAGTCTGAGCGATACTGAAACAGTGGAGTACACCTGTATGAGCTTACAAAAGTTTTATCTATTGCAAGAAAAATCAGATAAATTCCATGACTCAGCCTTCGTTTGGTAGGAAGGAAGGGAGGGAAGAAAAGACAGATAGAGCAGGTTGCCATTCTTTGGTAGAAGGAAGATGAAGAGGGAAGGGAAGGATGGAGGGATGATGCATCCCTCCAAGCACACCATTTTTCATTCTTCTAAAAGTGGATGGAATGGAGGACGGAAAAGAAGGATAACTATTGTAGAAAATGTAAAATGACAATATTAACTTTTTTTTTGTTTTTTTTTTTTTGTCAAGTGACAATATTACCTTTCACTAAAATTTGTTCGATCTTTGTTTGTGTATTAATTTAGATACTGGAGGTTATAATGGTAAAAATATATATATATATACATACTCTTCCCTTCCCTAATACCAAACAATTAAAGGGGTCACCTCTTTCCCCTCCCTTCCACCCAACCAAACAAAAAGAGGGAAGGACACTTTCCCTTCCCTAGAGATGCTCTTCTAACCCTTCTATCCCCAATTCCGTCCACTTCTTCATCCTTCATGCCAAACGAAGCATAAAAGAAAAGTTGAATCAGCTCTGCGTATCTGCCAGGTCATTGTTCAATCATTTTTATTCTTCAATAAATCAGTTTTATTAATTTACTTCCAGCATGACTAAAGCCAAGTAAAATCAAATAAAAACTATTATAAACATTTGACATTTTGGTTTAATGTTAAAAGTTCAAAATATTAAACCCGTCTCAGTCTAAGTTGAGGTTACCATAACAATTCTACCCAAGCAATTATTAACCAGGATTTAACCATCAGCATTAGGCATGGTATGCCATTCCTGAATATTGACTATAGCAACAAATTTCTCTTATATGTTCCTTTTTTCTTTTTGGTTAGTAAAGCCTATAACATAATTTACAATAATTTAATACAAGGGTAAATTCCAAGAACAAAAGGGAGCAAAAGTCAAAACAAATCCAAAAGGCTGATGCTAGAACAGTAAGATAGAAAAACTGTGCATTTCAAAAACAATAATTTGCTTCCACAGATTAAAAAAAGACCACCATTCACACATAAAAAAACAGCTTAGGATTCAACTAAGTTATCTAAACACCATACCCCATTTCAGTGTGAGTTTTATATGCCTGAACCCATTCAAGAAACCACGTGATACGACTAAATTAAGCTTTTGCTACAAGCCTTAAATTTGAAACAGGTTTAGGTGGGTGAGTTAAATGTTGTACATGTCATTTGCCAAAATGTGAGGCAACCTTCTAATCTGACAAGTATATTAAAGTCCAATATAGCCAATATTATTGACTGGTTGCACAAGCGCACACACTTACAGATAGAAATGTAAATAAGTTAATTGCATAAGATCACACATCCATACCTCAAATGCAAGCCCAAGAATCTCCTGAGACAGATAAAGACAATCATTATGAATTAGAGCAGCAACCTGATTGATGCCATCAAGCTGTCTTTCTAGCTTCACAAGTCAAAAAAAAAGATTACCACCACAGTCACGAATAAGTAATGGCATGAAAGATTGAAATAAAACACATCCAGTGGTTCACTCAAGCTTGGAAAATTAAGAGAGATCATCTCTCTTTTTTACTTTCGGTAGTAGAGAGATCATCAGACAGCTCTAGTAAGTTTCTTTTGCCATATGAAGATTGCACGAATAGCAATATGAAAATACATCTAGAAAAAACATAAATTTTGTCTCAAGCTGAACCTTTCTTTCTCTTTCTTCCTTCTTCCTTTTTTTTTTTTTAACTAATGTAAACTGCATTCACTAACCTTGACAGGAATAACAGCTCCGTAAAGAAGTAGAGCATCTCTAGCAGCATGATAGAATTGCAATGCCACTCTTGTCGATGATAAGCAAACATCCTGCACATGTTGCATTATTACAATCACTTGCTCAGGAAATAGTATAAATGTTGATCAGTTATTAACATCCTGCACATGTTGCATTATTACAATCACTTGCTCAGGAAATAGTATAAATGTTGATCAGTTATTACAAGAACGCTGTAAAAATGAATGCCCAACAAACTTGCATCACCTGAGTCCGTATATGTAAGGCCAATAATGTAAGCATCATATATACAAATCATATGACTCTCTCTCTCTCTCTTGTATGGAAAACCAATTTGATCATGGTAGTATTCTTCCACAAGTAGCTCTGAGCCACGCCACATACGAGATTATGGGGGGGGGGGGGGGGGGGGGGGGGTGGGGGGGTGGGGGGGAAGAAACCCACATGCACACACATACAAGTTGAGGATAGAATGAGAGAAAATCAAATGAGATGGTTTAATAGTATAATTACCGATTACCACAAGAAAATGGAACAGCAAGATAAAAGCCCATAAATCCATAATAGATATATATATTGTTATGTTGTGGCCTGAATTTTGTCTCAGCTCGGATCGCGTTGCGACCCGGTTTTGACTCGAAAATGGGCTTTGTGTGGCCTTAAGTCACAAAAATTTTATGACTCGTTTTTTCGTTTGCGGGTTTTGGACCCGAATTAAGACTCTTGTAGCTCGATATATAAGGGCATCTAAGAATTTGGAGCGAGTAACGAGAGAACATTGAAAACGCAGAAAAAGAGTGAGAGAGTGAGAGCTAGAGTTTGGGGTTAAAATTTGTAATCTCCTGATTTTCACATAGTGAAATCTTTCACTAGATCTTCGCCGTGGACGTAGGCATATCGCCGAATCATGTAAATTCCTGTGTTCTGTGTGTTGTGCTTGTTTCGTTGTGTCGTATTTCGTGATTGTGCTTGGTTCGCGACAATTTTTCACAACAAATTGGTATAAGAGCTTTTGGTTCTAAGCTGGGATATTGACTAAGTTTATGGAAATCGATAAGTTTAATGGCATGAATGACTTCAACCTATGGCAGGTTAAAGATGCAAGCCCTGTTGGTTCAACATGGGATATCCAAGCCATTGAAGGGAAAGGCTGTACTGCCAGAAAAGTGGAAGGACGATCAGAAAGATGAGGCTATGGAGAAAGCACACAGTGCGATTCTATAGTACTTAAGTAACGAGGTTTTGCGAGAATTTTCTAGAGAAACTACGACGGGTGGGCTGTGGAGCAAGTTGGAATCTCGTTATATGACGAAGTCTCTTGCGAATCGCTTGTACTAAAGAAGAGGTTGTTCACTCTTCAGATGCCGGAAGGTTCATCTCTGAAAGACCACCTTGACAAGGTTAATGCTATCATCATGGATGTGAAGAATATTGATGTTAAAATAGAGGATGGGGATCAGGCTATTATTCTGTTGTGTTCTCTACCACCCTCGTACGAGAACTTTGTCGATACAATGATGTATTGCAAAACTAATTTGTCCATGAAGACGTGAAGGCATCTTTGAATTCTAAGGAGTTGCAGAGAAAAACGTTTGAGGGCAATACAGAAAGTTTGGCAGAGGGCTTGGTTGTTAAAGGGAGAACAGATCAGAAGGGAGGGTCTGGCAGTAGAGGTCATTCTAAGTCTAAGAACAAATCGAATGTGCTGAAATGTTTCATTTGTCACAAGGAAGGACACTTCAGAAAAGGCTGTCTAGAGCATAAGAATGGAAAGGAAAAATCCTTCGAAGCCACTGGGGTAGCTGTTGCAGAGGGTACTGATTCAAATGGTGGTAGCGTTCTCACAATTTTTGGCCATGGCTCTAGCGGTGAGTGGACACTTGATTCGGGTTGCTCGTATCACATTTGTCCTAACAGGGACCAGCTTACCTCTTATCGTTCCATTGATGGAGGGAAAGTTTTGATGGGGAATAATGTGTCGTACAAGGTTGTAGGTATCAGTACATTTCGAATCAAGATGTTTGACAGTATAGTGAGAACACTGACTGATGTCAGGTATGTTCCAGAACTGAAGAAGTATTTGATTTCCCTAGGTACGCAATTTCCATGAGGCCATCACGGGAGGAGAGTCAACACAGTAGTCTGTTGCCATGAGTGAGGAGATTGAGTCTCTTCATAAGAACCAGACTTGGGAGCTAGTCAAGAAGCCTAAAGGCAAGAAAATTATGGGCTGTAAATGGGTCTTCAAGAAGAAGGAAGGAACTTTAGGAGTGGAAGATGCGAGGTTCAAGGCACGCTTGATGGCGAACAGCTATACACAGAGGGAAGGGTTGGACTTCAATGAAGTTTTCTCTTCTGTTGTGAAACATAGCTCAATCTGAGTGTTACTTGTTATGGTTGCTCTGTATGACTTGGAGCTTGAACAGCTTGATGTCAAGACTGCGTTGTTGCATGAAGAGTTGGAAGAGCAGATTTATATGCATTAGCCTGAGGGGTTTGGGATTCTGGAAAAGGAAGACCATGTTTATCTACTGAAGCAGTCTCCTAGACAGTGGTACAAGCGATTCGACACCTTTGTGGTTGGGAATGGCTACTGTAGGAGTGAGTTTGACAGTTGTGTGTATCATAGGAGGTTCTCAGGTGGTTCGTATTTGTACTTCTTGCTCTATGTTGATGACATGTTGATAACTTGCAGAAACATGTCAGAAATCAACATGTTGAAGAATTAGCTTAGTGGTGAATTTGAGATGAAGGATTTAAGTGCCGTGAAGAGGATTTTGGGTATAGAGATTACAGAGACAGAGGAGCGGGCAGATTGTATTTGTCACAAAAGAAATACATTAAGAATGTGCTAGAAAGCTTCGGTATGCAAGCATCAAAGCCTGTGAGTACTCCATTGGCAACCCACTTTAGACTTTCGGCAAAATTGTCACCACAGACCGAGGAGGAGGTGGAGCACATGTCTCGCGTTCCTTATGCTAGTGCAGTTGATAGCATCATGTATGCTATGGTGTGCAAACATCCAAACATTTCACATGCAACCAGTGTAGTGAGCAGATGCATGGATAAACCTAGGAAGGTTCATTGGCAAGATGTGAAATGGATATTGCGGTATTTGCGAGATACTGTAGATGTTGGATTAGTCTATGACAGAGGCAACAACACGTCTGGGAGTGTAGTTGGATATGTTGATTCGAATTATGCTGGAGATCTTGAGAGGAGGAGGTCCTTGATAGGGTATGTCTTTACTCTTTGTGGGAGTGTGATCAGTTGGAAGGCGACTTTGTAGTCTACAGTTGCATTGTCTACTACAGAGGCCGAGTACATGGCTGCCACAGAGGCAGTGAAGGAAGCTATATGGCTTAGAGGCTTGGTTAGTGATCTGGGCTTGCAGCAGGATGATTTGACTGTATTTTGCGACAGCAAGAGTGCTATACATCTAACTAAAAACCAGATGTTCCATGAAAGGACCAAGCATATTGATGTCAGGTTGCACTTCATCAGAAATGTGATTGCATAGGGTGCTATTGCAGTGAGGAAGATTGGAACAGCAGAGAATCCGGCAAATATGATGACTAAGGTCATTCCTACTATCAAGTTCAGACACTGTTTGGGCTTGATTGGTGTTTACAGTAGTTGCTGAGGCCCCTAGGGGCATGCGAAGGTGGCGAAAGGAGTAGCTGGGATTGTGGAGCTTGGCGAAATTCGAGCCAACGTGGAGATTTGTTATGTTGTAGCCTGAATTTTGTCTCGGCCAGGGTCACGTTGCGACCCGGTTTTGACCCGAAAATGGGCTTTGTGTGGCCTTAAACCACCAAAATTTTATGACCCGTTTTTTCGCTTGCGAGTTTTGGACCCGGATTAGGACTCTCTTATAGCCAGATATATAAGGGCATCTAAGGGTTTGGAGTGAGTAACGAGAGAACATTGAAAACGCAGAAAGAAAGTGAGAGAGTAAGAGAGCGAGAGCCAGGGTTTGGAGTTAGAACTTGTAATCTCCTGATTTTCGCATAGTGAAATCTTTCACCGGATCTTTGCTATGGACGTAGGCACATCGCTGAACCACGTAAATTCCTGTGTTTTGTGTGTTGTGCTTGTTTCGTTTTGTGTCCTATTTCGTGATTATGGTTGGTTCGCGACAGTTTTTCACAACATATATATATATATATATATAACATAAAGGTAGCCCCCGCACATCAAAATTGAAAAGAAAAAACTAAATATCCACCATATTGTATAAAAAAGATTAATGTTCTTCTTTTGGTATACTAACCTTAAGGGTTTGATGTACTAGTTCCATTAATTGAGCAGCTGCTTTAGACACCGTGCACCTCTCAGACAAAAATAGCAAGTCAACAACACCATCAGGCGAATTTTCAGCATTTCCATCATTCTTTGATTTAGTAGTCTGCCCTGTATAGTCCTGTGGAAAGATTCATTATTCAAACATAAAAATCCAAATAACTAAATAAATTCAGCATTCCAGAATATCAAGCTCACTTGAGGATGGTTGAAGTCAGATTGTAGAAGCAAATTTCTAGCCTTCGCCAGGATCTCAACTTTCTTCCTTGATGCAAAGTGAACCTCAACATTGTCAGCAAAATTGCTCAATCTGTCATCCTTGTTATCAGACGCAATGAACATCATTTCCTTTAACATTGTCTCAAAGTCAGATGTAAGGCTTACTACTTTCTGAAACTCAGCAAGTTTGGAAGCATCATCAGGGATAACCTGAAACCAGAAATTGTAGAACTTTCAATTTATACATGTAAACAACAAAAGTGACATATCTAAACATTTGCATCCAGTCTACCCTTCCTAGCAACCCGCCCTGGAAGAACCAACACTGAGCAATAGTCTTACTTTTTCAAGTGACAAGTATCTAAAGATGAAAATAGCATAGAATATGCATATCAGTTTCTTTGTAATACAGCACAGCCATAAGTGAATCACATATGCAGTCAAGCACTATTACTGCATACACAATGGTCAAGGTGGGTGGCAGCAGTAATTTAAGCTTCCATGTTGACGAAACAATGAAGTAAAATTCTTAATGGTTAATCAATCTGGTCCTGACTGATAACTGGTCTCACAAGAATAATGAAAACTATGTTCCCAAACAAAGTACCCGGAACTTCTTTAGAACTAGAAGCCAGATCTTTAGCTGCAACTGTAACTTCTTAGTAAAACATGACAATGTTAATTCCACTTGCTGCAGAAGGAACTTCCCCCAGAAAAGAAAAACTGTGACAACTTTTTATGAAACTGAACCAAAGAATCAGAAAAGAAGAAGAAGAAGAAGACACTTATCCTAAGCTAAATGATAATATCACTACAGGGAAGAATTTAACCACAAAAATTATTTCACTGCAGAGCTTTTTAAAACCTTTGTCCACCGAAAGAAAGAGACTACTAAGAACATGCAGTATTCTAAATAAACATTATTTTCTTTTTCACGTGCATCTACATAAACTGGCTACTTAGCAAAGCATTTTATGCCCCTTCAGTTTTTCTAGCTTTTCTCATAAAATATATCCAATAATTATGCTTCATTGAAACAAAGACTTCAAAATCATAATTGTGTTTCTCATTTTCTTCATTTTGAAGTGACATAAGAAGTTTCATATTTTTTTTTTTCATAAATAAGTTCCATATTTATATGGAATATATATATTTTTTTTCTTCAGAAACTGTCTGTGAAGAATTATCTATTCCATTAAAGAAAGGGAGCTGTACTGGAAAAACAGCTTAGTGATGCTAAATTGAAAAATGAACAGACTATTTATGGATTTGGTTTTCCTTCTTATCATTTTCCCAAAACTCATGTCTTGCTGAAACAAAAATCCGTTGCGTGCTAAGAGGGAAACAGATCTAGCCTTTGACATTAGTTTACACAAAAGCTTCCTCATTAAATAATAAAAATAAGATAAAAGAAAAAAAGAAAAAAATCCATCTAGATGATGTCAGATCCATTTATAAACCTGCAACTGAGTAAATAAATTATGCCCCTTCAATTTCACTCTTGCCAAAATAATTTCAAAAATTGTCCATCGACAAAAAAGGTAGTCATTGAGACAATGTTAACCCTACCAATAAATATTCTTCTTCATTCTTTTGGGTGCATGTGTGATTACCCTTTAGTTCTTCTTTTTCATATAGAAGTAATATGTAAGAAACAATGACAAAAACCCCTTACCACCCCCCACTCCGACCCCCGGGGACTTAGTACCGCAGGTCACATAGCTATGCAAAGTAGGGAGTTGTGCACCTTCTGTAATTTTTATGCACCGGTAAATAGACCTTGAGAAAAAGTTATGTAGCGGTCATAAATTGGAGAGTTGTGAAAGAAATGAGATTTTTTATTCAAAATGTTTCTAAATCTGTTTGCATTTTCCAAATTATTATTATTTTTTATCAAAGTTATAATATAAAATATATCTTAAATTTTGTAATGAGAAAGAATACATACTCAATATAAAAGGGACAAAAGACTTTTTGAAGACATTATGTTATGATTTTACACAAATGCAAATATTGGGAGTTTGTGAGCTGGACATGCATATCCATTGATCATTGTTCTCAAATGAGTTGAAGATCCTGAAAAACAGCAGCAGTTGTTTGCTTCAGAATTACTTCATAGTTCATACTAGTGTGTAAAAACCTGACTGACAATGATTGTTGAGAAGATGGGTCGCAAGGAGTGATTGCATTGATGGTAAGTAGTGGGTAAACTTGCAAGGCAAGTTTTAAGAGGAAGTGGAACTGCTGATTGAGTCGTGTGGACTAATGGGGACACTAAATCAAAAGTAAATCAACAAGCTGCTAAATCTAGGGAGTTGAGTCTGAATTGGCTGGTAAAATTGTACTTTTTCTCTGACACAGTGCATCGTTGAGCTCTGTAATAGGCTCATGATTTTTCTCCATTTAGGTCCTTCACATAGAAATTTGCCCTTAATGTACGTTTGTTTTATGTTTTGTGTTTGATTCCTTTTGTGGCCAAGTGATTTAATTAAAATTTAAAATGAATAAATGAATAAAGAATAAGTTGAAAACCTATTCACCCCTCTTTAAGTCTAATCCACAAAAGCCTGTGAATCCATTTTGGAATTTGCTCGTACAACTCTCAGAATTATTTTCAAAGGTATCAAACTACCAATACCTAACCCCTACCATAATTTGCAATGGTACACCGCAACATAAAATGACCCATCCTTTTGTGGATTGGATGACATGGTTGTTCGGCAATTTGCTATGTATTTTCTTGGTTATGAAAAGTTGTTCCTACTGTTGGATACATATATTAAGCATGCTTTACTGACATTTACACCTAGAGTACGGATTACCATCAATGCTGAAAAGATAAGAACATTAGGATAATATTTCGTTGGATTATTTTGGCTGATTTTATCATTTTTATTTATTTAATCTCTTAAAATGATACAATGAGATTTTGTCTGGAAGTAATAGTTTGGTTACGTCCTTACCAAGAAAAAAAAAGGTTATCTGGGATAAGCATGATAATCGTATATTTGCTTATGTAAAAAAGCAATAACGTCTTAATCAAACCTGACTAGTATATTCTTAGGCAGAGGATGCTTGAAAGTTAAAAATATAAAAGCCCGACGAGATTTTTTTTATATAGTTAAATTAACAAAACATAATTATGCACAAAATACTTAAAATTTTAATCACTTATTCAGTAAGCAATTTTTTTTTTTTGTATAAACAAAAAGGCATTTTTAATAATCCAAAGCAAGCACAACCTATATATCATAGTAAGTAAACTAGATTAATTAATTAATTCAAGTCATGAAAATTATTTACCAGATTGAGACAAAACTGTGAAGAATAGGAAAAACTAGTAATTCCAATAAAAGACTTGGAAAACAAACCTTAGAAAGGATATTGGAGATAATCAACTCTGACATCCTAGGCCACATCAGTCTTCCAAAACATCGCATCCAATGACCATTTTGAAAGCAAATTGATTCATAGATAAACTTAATGGCCTGAATAATTGCTGAATAGATCATTCCGCCATCAACATTTTTAATCTAAAAATACAAAAAAATTGCAGATGCCATTAGCAAATCCCAGACCAAAGCTTTTAAGGCAGTGGACGTACTTATAACATCATACATGCATAACACAAGGATCATTTTGTTCCATCCATTGTACTATAGTGCAAGCAGCAGCACTTTGGAGAAATCAAGAAAACGTAAACTACAACAATAAATTTTCAGATACAAAATCTATCGAAGTCCTAACATACCTGAGCCATAGATTAAATATTTGATCAGATTTTCCCCAATTCAAGATACCATACAAAAGAACTTATGGATTCTAACTTCCACAAAAGTAGTGTCTGAACATGGCATTTGAGCATCTTATAGAAATTGACAAAATTGAAACACTGAAGGTCCACCATTAATTCCAGATTCAACAAAACTGTGAGGGGAAGAAACAAGCTCTTTGCATTCCCATCTTCCATGATGAAGATTGCATAACAAACGCAATGCTGTGGCTTGCATTCACACTAAAGAGGTTTCAGTTTAGAGATATCTGAAACAATTTATTTAGAGATATCTGACCTCCATGAGAGTGTTTAAAAGTATTATTACAATTACTCTGCTATACCTGAGAAAAAGACAGACCTGCAGATTCTAAACAGAACAATCCTACCATCTATTTCTCAGAATTTTAGAAGAACAACGACTGGATTAGAACTTCTTAACTAGTACCTATTCTTTTTTCTTTCTTTCTTCCTTTTTTTTTTCTTTCTTCTTTTGATAAGTTTTCTTAACTAGTACCTATTCAGATATACAAGGGACCATATTCACCAACTTAAAATGTGAGAAGTACAATGCTTATTATGTCTCAGAAGATTATGTATTAGAAGATTCAAAACAATTAATTGAAGTTGATTAACACGTGTTTATTCTTGCTTTGCAGTTAATGCAGTGTCATGGAAGTAGAGTTTAGTATTTCTTTTGCTTTGCATGCCATACTATTAGCATTTTTGTTATAACTACAGCTTCCAGTCAAGACTCCAAACAGAAATGGTATAATATCAATCATAAGATTTACCTTGGGATCAGAAGACGGGAATATCTTCAGAACAGCTTCAGTCAAATGTCCTGAATCATGATTTGTTTCCTTCACAAATGAAGGAGGAGATCCACTCTTAACTGCTGGAGTGATGACATATTTAATCATCAAGTCTGCTACTTTAGCAAGCCCATAATCTATAATTCCAACCACCTACATAAATCCAAATCATAAAAAGCAAACTCATCACTTAGAATCAAGCTTCCAAAAGCAATTTGAATATGAAAAGCCAAAATCAGTAGGTGTTTCTCTATATGGGGCAGGGAGTGCTTAGTTCATACACTTTTTCTTTCCAAAATTTAAAAGTTTTTACCTGTCTTTTCTGTTTCAAACATAAATGCAAAAGTTCTGCAGAAGAATTCAAAATCCTACTTAATTGAAGTCGAAAGAACACAATCCATTGATTAAACTTACATCCATTGCTTTTAATACCGTATGAAGCTCAACCCCATCAGTTTTGTTTATACTCCCCCGATACTTAACTCGAACTGCCTTCCCTTCCTGCTCGAACCGCACAGCATTTTCCATAAACCTCACAAGCACCTCTTGTATCTACAAACCCAAATCCAATTCATCTAAAAGACAATCACAAACTCAATAAAAATCACCAATCTAAAAATTGACACTAAAAAAACAAACAAACAAAGAAAGTAAGAAAACTTTTGGTTGCATGGCAAAAGGAAAATTAGAACATCAAAATTTTCCATTCATTTCGTTGAAAAAACAATTGATTCAATTACTTCAAGCACATTAACTTGTCCACACTAAGTTCAGTCATTCCATGTTTAAACAAGCCAATAAAAAGATAAATCTTCAAACATTTCTCTCAACATTTTTCTTCCCTTCTTCTCAGATAACGCAATAAATCTTCAAAAAGTTTCATTTCCTCAGTTTTCTCAGCAACCAAACAAGAGATAGTCCATCTTACCTCCTCAAAGCACTCCGTCCAGTCGTTCCTCAACAAACCATACACCACCGGCTCTCTCTCCTCTGCCGTTGCCGCCGCATCGTCGCGTGTCCGCAACGCCGCTTTCAACCCCGTCACCGTCTCCGCCGCCTCAACCACCCTACCCGCCATCACCTCCGCCTTCGCACGCGCCAACTTATCGCTTAATTCCACAATTACCCTCACCAAATCCAACAATTCCTTCTTCTCCTTCGCCTCCTTCCGCTTCCTCCCGATCTCCGCCACCACGTCTCTGATGTCGACGTCGATCGAGTGGTCCGAGATGAGCCCAAGAAGGTCGGATACTTGACCCGATATGTGTTCGGATCTCGAAACGGCGTCGGAACATTGGGCGAAGAGCGAAGCGAAGTCGTGGTGATGAGAGAGAATGTAGTGCTGGACCTTGGACTTGATATGGAGGGAACGGACTTGGAGGCGATCGATGAGGAGGCGGAGATCGGGTGCGGACAGTGGGGAGGAGTCGTCTAGGTCGTGGGATGAGAGGAGATCTCGGACGTCGATTGAGTTGAAGAGTACGTCCATTGATGCTGATCTTGACTCACTCTCTCGAAATCGGAAGGATTTTGGAGTGGGAGTACCAGAGTTGGGAGTGCCGGTTATCGGCGGTGGAGGCTAATTTACGCCGTGAGCGTTGCTGATTTGCATTAAGGTTTTACTATTAGGCCGTGAAGAAGGGCTTTTCAAAACTTTAAGTTCAGCAAGGCCCAGAACACTGAACCTCCATGTCCATTATGTGACCCTTAGAATTATTATGGCTAGTTTTTTGGATTATATTTTTTATTTTTTTGGATAATATTCATGGGCTAGTTTGGGCATGTGTTTCCAATTTTTTTTTTTTTAGCAATGCTACACGTCTCGAATAAATATTACGAATTTTAACTCGAATTTATGTGACAGGTGATATAGTCCATTATTTTAGGAGATAAAATTAAATGGTAAGTTATTATTGGTGGGATTCCTCCATACATGGATTCCCTATGGTATTATCACCTGTCACATAGATTCGAGTTAAAATTCGTGAAATAAAATTGTGACGTTTAACATTTCTCTTTTTTTTTTTCCCTTTTCTAATCGGCTAGAAAAGAAAAGAAGAGATTCGAGTCGTGGCATGGGCACGAATCTCTTCTCTCCTTTCGTCTTTTTGGTCATTTCTTTTATTCTTGCCAATAAGATTTACACCATTAATATCAGAATAAGCTATTTTTTCTTTTCCAACAAGTAACTCAGCATATTCTTTTTGTCCCATGAGACTTGAGAAAGTCTCTGTCCAATTGTACATTTTGTGAACTTTAGTTAGAGCCCATTTGGAATGGCGTCTCAATCAGGCAAAAGAACATTTTATTCAAAAAATAAAATAAAATTGCATTGAATAGTTTTGGTGATGAAAATAAACGCCTTTAGAGAGTCGTGAATCACACAAATGAAGTTTCTAAAATTGCATTCAAGCTACCTGACCATATTTTAAACCAGTTATATTTTTTTGACAATATAGTCACTGTTTATGTTTTATAAATACAATGTTAAACAATCGTGTTAACTCTGGTAATCTCAATGATCACTTTGTATTTTACCAATTTCAACTAAATAATCAGTTTTTCTAATTAATGAATCCTAAAAACATAAGGAGTAAAGATACATATACAAGATTTAATATGTTAATATATACGGTAGATTTTATATATTAGTCAATTTTATTGGCTACTCAATATTTAGAAAAATAAATAAATAAATGAGTAAATTCTAAATTTAATTAAGTTTGTGTTGAGATTTTGGAATCCAGGTCCAATCCTAATAGTCAAAATGATTGCCTAAACCCATAAAATGCACTGAGTTTGAGTTGGCTCGCCCAAGTTGCACCCCTAGACTTTGTACATGTTTTTCTTAATGTATGGATAATAGTACACTTAGTAATAAAAGTAATTTAAACAACATTGTTATCAAACAAATTTAAAAGTGTTTTAAGTATAAAAGTATTTTATAGAATATATCACCAATCATTTAACATGCTTTTTACTAACTGCACTTTTATGACAGCTCTACTCCCTAACCGCAACGCTAAACGGACTCTTAGAATTATTCATGGGCTAGTTTGTGCTCACGGACTGTTCCTGCACAATCGCGCTCTTTTGATTGGTTGAAAAATCAATCATAAAGTCTCATTTATTACCTTTATGTTATTTTTAGAAAACATTAAAAGCATAATCTTTTAAGACAAAACTACTCTCATAATTTCTTAATAACTTATTTCTCAATATGCTTTTTTTAGTAAAATTTCGGTGTACCAAGTTACAGCATTTTTGACAAAAAGATAATTAATTTTTTTTTTATAAACTCTGTATATATATATATAGGTTTGTTTTAGTTGTAGTAAAATTTTTAAATTGAGTTTTAGTTATTTTAAAATAAAATTTTGAGTTTTAATTGAAATAAAATTATGGAATTGAGTTTTAGGTGTAGTCAAATACTAAAATTGAGTTTTAATTATTTTAGGAGAGAGAGACGAGGATAGTAGAGAGAAGCTCGTTGGTGAAAGAATCTATTATACACACACGCACACATGGAGAGAGGAGAAATAAAGTATTAAGAGATTATGTGTCCTAAAAAATTGTGCTTTTAATGTTTTCTAAAAATAACAAATATGTAATAAATGAGGCTTTACAATTAATTTTTCAACTAATCAAAAGAGCGACTGTGTAGAGACAAAATTATATGAATGGCGAAGGTGAAAGAGATATCACTGGACTCCAAAATATTGGAGATCCAAAACTAAGTTTGCACCATTAAAGAATTTCTTTTCTTTTTTTCTTTTTTGAAAAATAATAGTTTTATTATATATAATATGGATCCAGATATGGATCGAAAGGGGGCATTTGCAACTTTATTACAAAGGATATGGGAGTTTTGTGCAAAATAACAGTTTAAGGGGGCATCTATAAAATTTTAGTGTTTTTTTTTCTGCAATTAACCATTATCTTTTGTAACTTTGTGCTCATTATATAATAATTTTCTTTATAGGCCGATTAGAAGGAGACACATTTTTTGAAGTTTATAGCATTTGAATTACTACATTTTTAAAGCAATCTTCAAGAATGGTAAAAGTATATGAGAGCATTTTTTTCTAACGTAACCACTGTGCATTTGTAGGAATATACTTAACAGGGAAAAATAAATTATTTAGGCCTGTTTGATAATCATTTATATTTTGTGTTTATATAAACAGTGTTTATGTTATGATTTTGTTTATACATAAACATGAGTATTGTTTGATAACGAAAAAATATTTATCTTATTTTAAAAATTATAAACAGAAAAACATGTTTGTTAATCTTAAACTTTTTTTTTTTTTTAAAAAAAATTAACACAATAAACTGAATAAAAAGTCAAGTTCATGCTACAACAAATCTATACAACAATAAAAGAGCAAGAAATATATATAAAAAAGAAATAAATAATATTGAGTTATATATATATCTACACACTACAAATTATATTATAAAACTAGAATGACCCATAATCAAGAATATCATAACAAGTAAGGGGATGCACACGATTCAGTTCCTTATGGGAGAACCGAAATCAAAACTGTTCCCAACGATTCCTTAATTTTGAAACCGGAATAAATGAGCTTGGTTCAATTCGATCATTATAGGAGTTGTATTTAATCTTATAATAGTTATAATAATTTCATTGTTTAATTTTTTTTACGTAACAAAAGGTTATTATAACTATTGCAATGATTTTATAATAATTATATCTATATATATATATATATATATATATATATATATATATATTCAACGGTTCCAGTTTCGATTCCAAGGCTTGGAACCGAAATCATAGTGAACGGTTCCTAAAATTTGGAGTCGGAACCAGAACTTAAATCGTAGTGAACAGTTCAGTTCGATTAAGCTAAAGTTATTTATGATTCCACCGGTTATTTATGCACCCCTACCAATAAAACAAAATATATATAATTATGAAAAAGTTGAAAGTTTTTCAATTTGTATGGTGTGAGAAGAGGGATTTGGAGGGCATATTCTTTTTTTTTGGACTTCTTATGCTATTACTTTCTTTTTCATTTTTTTGATTTATATTTTCCTTTCAACACTGAAAATGAATGAATGATATGAGTACAAAATACCATTCTTGTTTCTTTGACAAGGAGATGGTTGAGACTTTGATTTTTTTTCCTCAAATAAGGTTTTTTTTTTTAACAGGGTACTCCTAAGTAACTATTTCTTATTATCAAGTATAAGAGTAATTATTTATATTGTACATAATATTTTTTTCTCAATGCAATTGATACTTTTTAATTCTATCCACATTTGATAATTTTAATATTTTTATCGTTATATCAAACAATAGTCTTTTATAATTTTTTTCTTCTCATTTTTTCACTTTTAATTTCAATTTTTAATTAAAATAATATAATCACCATTTTAGATAATTTTTTTTTTTAATAAACATAAAAAATAAACATCATTTTGGTATTTAAGATTTGAAGGCTTAGCAACAGTGTTGTTTTAAAAATGTTTTGACAATTTATAAATAAAATAAAAATTATCAAACATGTTTAATATAAAAATTTATTTTTATAAATAATAAATACTAAACATAAACGGTTATCAAACATAGTCTTAATTTTACATTTCCATTATCTAAGACACTATTTCCCTTTAAATGACAATTTATATATATATATATATATATATATATATATATATATTAATACAATATAAGTTATATAACCCTGTAATCGAGTCTGCTGCTCTGCAGTCTGCACCACTTATTTTCAGCAAAGTCCATATAACTCTCCCGCACGCGGGCTAATATACACACGCGCAGACCGAGTCCATAAACTAAATTAAGGAGCATCAGATTTCACTGTCCAAAGGGGGGAAAGTCAAAGTCTTCGTACGCCAGCTTCGTCTTTTTTTTTCTATGGTCGTTGATCAACAACACCCAATATTGACCTTTGACACTTTCAAATAAGAAAACAATTACTTCGTTTATTATTCTGACTTTATTGAAAGTGCTATATTTGTGTTTAATATTTTGTAAAAGTGTTTTGATATTTTTTTAAAAATATTTTTTGAATATTTTTCGAACACTCATTGAACATGTCAAACATTTTATAGTAATGATGTATATTCAAGTATTTCGAAAGAAAATTATATGTGATTAAATTATGATTAAAAATTTAAGCTAAATATATGTAGAAGACTAAATAAATCTAGTTCTTTAATCTATTTGTCTATTTTTGTTTATAAATTTGTTTGATCTTAATTGCTTCACAACGAATTGAAGTATTTTTAAAGTGTAGTTATTTTTTTGTTGAATAATTAATATATATTAAGATATTATATTATTATTTTATAGCTGTATTCTCGTCATATTCGTGTCTTTTTTTTATAGAATTTTTCGTATTGCCGTGTTTACGTTTGTGTCATACCCGTGTCTCTACTTCCTAATTCGGCACAAATGCACTCTTATTCATATATATATATATATTTTTACTTTAAAAAATATTTGCTTTGTAGGAAAATAATAGAAAGTAAGTAATTATTGTGCCTTGTAAATACGACTGGAAAATCGAACTACTACTGTCTTCTGCGGAACAATTATTGAAAGATATATACATAGTATGTTGTTTGGATGTCCAAAAAATGATTTAAAAGTCAGAAGATAAAATGGAAAACATATTTTCGGAAATTAATTTTATGGGAAACTAGAGTGAGACATGCTACAGAGATTAATAAAAAAAAAAAAAAAGGACAAAATGCACTCACACTTCCTGAGATTTGTTATAAATACACTCATATACAAAGTTTGCTTAAACTTATATTCACATCTTTGAGGTTTGGAGTTTGACCGCACACTATCCCCAATTGAAATTCATCGGTCAAAAAATTATTTGAAATATTTGTTTTACCCTTCACTAACTGAAAAAATATTTTTAACCTTACTTTTCACGTTAAAATACCATATTACTCCCAACTTTTCTTTTTCATTTGACAAAACTACCTTTATTACCTTATTACTTTTCTCCCTCCTCTCTCACCCTCAAAGTTCACTTTCTCTAATTTTTCCTCTCTCTCTCCTTTTTTTTTTTCTCTCTCCTCACTCTGTCTCTTTTTCTCTCTCTTTCCTGAATCCGTCTCTCTACATCTAACCCCTCTCTTTTCTTTATTTTATCTACTTCTCTCTCTTAATTCTTCACCCTTTTCTCTTTTTTCTTTTATTTTTTTTCTCTTTCACCATTTGCTATGGTAGTGTACATGAAAATTGGCAATGGTAGCATGGCTTTGGTAGGTGTTTTAGCAATAGTAGAGAGATGACAACAAAGGAGACCTATATGAAGAGTGTTACAAGAGTACATGAGTTTATTTGCAAATATAAGAGAGTTAAAAGATGATATTTTGTATTTTGCCTTTTATTACAAAATATGCATGCATTTATTTTTAAAAAAAAAGTAGTGATGGCACAGATAAAATTGAAAAGTAAGTATTGAAAAAAAGAAAAAAAAACATTATCCAAGATTAATAATAAAGTAAATTTTAGTCTCAAAGTTTGAATTTCTTCAGATTGAATTTTATTTTTCAGTGACAACTAATATTGGGTCATACACATAATAGAGAAATAATATAAATTATTTGCTAAATTGAATCATCAAAAGACATTAGACTTATTTTTTTATTTCACAATTCTTTTTATAACTAAAAAACAAAACAAAAGAATTCATAGAATTTTGTTGTCCCTTCATTGAATTCAGGGAATGCTAATATAGTAATATATTGGTTAAAAGGTTAATTTAGTCATTTTATTTTAATAAAATTTTTAAATATAATTTAGTTATTATATTGATGGGTAAAATTATAATTTCTCATGCAAATTACTGATGCAATTTTATTTAGGATGTGAGTGTAGATTTAAGCAAATTTATTACATGAGTGTGTTTGAGGCAAATCTAAGGAGGTGTGAGTGCATTTTATCCAAAAAAAAAAAAAAAAAAAAGAGAAAAAAAAAATGCTCCAAGAAGAAAAGAAAGTGAAATTAGGGGTGATAAAATTGAAATTAAAATGGTAACAGAAGAAAAAATGGAAAACATATTTTGGGAAATTAATTTGATGGGAAACTAGAGAGAGAGACATGCTACAGAGATAAAAAGAAAAAAGGAAAAAGAAAAAAGAAAATAGAAAATGCTTCCGGAAGAAAAGAAAGTGAAATTAGGGGTGATAAAATTGAAATTAAAATGGTAACTTATAAGGTTATTAGAATCTGAATATTTTATGCTTCCAACAATTAGTCTAAGATTATGAATAGATTAACAAATTATATATATGATTTAAATGGGGAGAGAGAGAAGAGAGAAGGATACACTAATTAAAAGTACCCATCTTCTTAATTACAATACAAAATTAACTTGGACGATCATGTACAAAATTTGTGTAATGGAAAATAAAATGAAGAAAAAATTGCAATGCATGTAGAGAAAAAAGAAAGGTTTTCTCTCACTTGATAAGATTTTCATATGCCCCAAACACCCCAAATCCTCTCTCCAATGAAGCTTAAAAGTCTTCTCACTGATCCCTTATTCTCCAATCCAACCTGTCCACCATCCTCACCCTTCACCTCAAGAATATTACCACTGCAACTCACCTCCACCGGTTCCGAGTCACCGGAGTTGTCGCGCTTCTCTTCCTCCGACACGTTAGAAACTCGCTTTCTTCTTTCCTTCTTGATCTTCACATCCTTCTTCTGATATAACCCATCTTCATAAGCATCTATGATCTCATGAATGAGTTGACGGTTAGGTGAGGTGTCCCAACGAGCCCAATAGCTCATATAGCACCTGAAACAGTTGCACTGAAACTGTGGAGGGTGGTCTCTACCACTATCACTACCATCGCCACCGCCACCAAGACCGCCTTTGCGGGTGGTTTTGTGGTGGCCGGGGAAGTTGTTGGATGTTGGAGAGCAGGAGATGAGGTAGGCCAGCACTTCTCTGTCTTCAGGAGAGAGAGCCACCGTGAGGGTCAAAATTGTGGCCGGAAGCAATGATAAATGGTCGGCTATGGCCGGCGGTGACGGATGGACTTTGCCTTTGCTGTAGAGCTTCTTCATGGTCTGATTCTTTCAAGCTTTGGTTGTGGTTTTAGATGAGACTTTGAAAGGGTCTTTGTTTGAAGTTCAACTCTCTGCCTTATTTTATATTGTTCTATTTTAGTAAAGAAAGGAAGAAATAAAGGTCATAAGTCACGCGCTTTTAAGAGTTTCAACTTTCAACTTAATTAACAAATCAAATTTCTCAGTCCACCACCACTCTTCCTGTTGAAAAATATATGGATTGGACAAAATATTTTGCTAGGACTAATTGATAATTGGAATAATTTGAAACATGTTGTAAATCCAAAATTATTATTATTAGAGTTGAACCAATAAATCAAAAAAATCATTTAAAAATAATTAATTGAGAACCGTTGCTATAAATGATGATTTGACTAATGCTATCATTAGGGCCCACCATCACCTAAAGCCCCTAGAATCTATTAATATAGGCGCTAAATCTTTTTATTCATCTTATATTCCTAAGCTCCAACTAATATATTTAATTCATACTTTATTCAATACTATTTAATGAATAATTGGTATTAAAACTTGATAAAACTTACTCCTAATTTTTCTCTACTTTCTTAATTTTTAATTTTTTTTATCCTCTCCTTGTTAGTTGTTACAGCCGCATATTTTATTGGGCCCTGAATCTTTTTATTCATCTTTTATTTCTGGCCCAGACCAAAAATATATATTAATAGTAGGCCCTAATTCATATAATGTATTGGAAAATGATAAAACCTTTTCTACATTTTCTTATTAAACTCGAATACAAAAATTTAATTACTAACTTCAGATCTCAAAAAGCAAGAAGGATATTTTTTAAATAAAAATTATTAACTATTATTTGATATTACTATATTAAACACTAAAAAGACCATTTTTATATTTTATCCTAAGGTCTCAAATTATATTAAACCCACCCTAGCAATCATGAGAGCCCCTCGTCATGAGTCTCTTTATTTAACCAAATGAATCGACAGATTTATTAAATGACTCATTTGACTTTTCACAGATCTCAAAAACTGTCTCAATTATGTGGTTGGATTTGAAAAGCTCATGACTTTTGTTACAAGAGAGTTCTCTATGTAGCATTACTCGATTGATTTTTGGTTCATGAATCAAATGTCTTGCATAACTATTTTATTTGCCAATTGTTTGGTAGCGAAAAAACTTGATTTTTTCTGTTAGTCGAGGAAGTGTGCTGTGGCCTGTGGGGGGTGTGATAGGATTCATCGAGAATCCAATGACGATGGAATAATGTTAAACAATATTTCAAATCTAATCACGAGAGACCTGGGCTCAGGGAATTGTGGAGAGTTTGGAATAACTACTCTCTCAAATTTCTTTTTGCCTTTGTAAAAAGGACTTTGGAATTGGAGCGTCATTTTTTTATTCTTGTTTATTGCATGTCATTTAACTCCTAAAAAATAGAATTGTTACTTTTTATTTCTTTTTTTCTAAGTTTTAAGTTCTACGGATGATGTTTGAGTTCAAAGCCCTCTTATTGGTGCAAAATAAATATACAAAACAAATGCTAGAAGAATTTTAATTTTTTATTTTTTTGGCAAGTGAATGAAATGAGTTTTATCTAAATAAATATGTTTTGTCATGTTGGTGGAAAGTGTTGCCAACAATCCTAGAGGAGCGCGTGGGTGATTAAGAATGAATTCACAATTTGCAAGGTGGAATCACCGAGGCTATGAATCCTAAAAACACAAAAAAACAATAAAAATCTAAGTCTAACTTCGAATTCATATTCAGTCTCATAACAATCAAAAACCTTAAAATAAAAGATCTTTATTATTTTGCGGAGGTAATGATAGGAAAACGAAAGTTATCATCCAATTGGAAAAGTAAATCTCTCTTATTTTTAGATAGTGCAAGTGAGACCTATACTTTCACAATCCGATGATGGATGAGCACCATCTTCACTATATACATTTAGTGATAACTTAAAAAAAAAGTTTATTTCCAGTTAAATCTCTCTCCTAAATTCTGCAAAACCCAATCCTACTATTCAGATTTAGCCATCTTAACATTTTGTTTAATTTTAGCACTTATCAATTCAGTTGTACGTAATAAAAATTTCAAATTTGAATTTACCAAGATGATGATGTGGGTGAATCTAAATCACAGGATTAAAGTCTACAAAATTTAAGAAAAAAATTTGACTGGAGAGGATCCTTCTACAAACCATTTTTCAAAAAAAAAAAACCCCTCAATTGATACCCTTTTTAAGTACATTAATCATAGTCATTTGGTACAAAGATAAAAAATTCAGACGGTCAAATATTTAAACACGATTTCATGTATGAAATCAATTATTTTATGTAATTAATGTCAAAAATTAAATTAAATTTGTGAACTTGACCCTGTTTCATAATTGTGTATTTCAAACATTTGTGGACATGTCATTATTTATAGTTGGACAATACATAGATTATTCTTGTAGTAGTAGGTTTGTACCTACTCCACTTCTTACCTCATTGCCCATAAACTAAAGAGGATCATACTAAACAATAAACGTTAATAAAAATCTATTATTTAGAAATGAGCGAAGTAGTTATTTTTGGCATTCACTAGGCCACACAATACAAAAATACAAACATGTCTCAAACTTGGACAAGAAAAAATGATTTCAACCATGTGATCACTATGGTTGATTGGTTGTTGATTTGTCCAGTGAGTCCAAAAGGAATGGAACAAATTAGAGCGATGTTGAAGATAACTTTGATGTTTCCACAGATTAATAAATAAAGACAAAGCTAGCTTGTTGTATGTGTTAAAACTTAAAACTAGTAATGATTTTGTTTGCACAAAGATATTGCTAAATGATGTGTACATGTATTGTTTTTCTTCTTGTCCCAGAGTTGCTCTTGAGAGATTCTCTCTTTTTTAGTCAATTTTAGGAACAATGTTGCGTTTTTGCTCTTCTTTTTAGTAAATTTTTAATTGCCTAAAATTGTTTTACTTGATCAGAATCACAACAAATTGAACAACAAAATAAACATACAATCAACCTCTGTCATTGGAGAGAAGCAATTGAATAATGACAACAACAGCGCTCGCGCGCGCGCTATCTAATTAATAGTATGCTCTGAAAGCATACTTAAGATTCACTATATATATATATATATATATAGCATGAAAACTTAGTCTCACAGTATTGTACATATATATCAAAGGAACACAGATAAAGCAGTCTTAACCAGATGAGCAACAACTATACGACTTGTCTTTTCAGTAGGATGAAAGGAATCCCAAAACACATATTTGTTGGCATCCATGCACGTAAACGGATTATATTGATCACACGCATAACCCATCTCAAACATCCCAGTTGCACAACATGCCACTGCTGCAACATCATATCCTGCACCCAATCAAGAAACCAAGGAATATTTATTAAAATCAAACCGGAAAGTGGAGGCCGGCTTCAAGTCTCCCCCAAGAACATTGTGAGAGTAATATAATATTTACCTCCAAAAAAGAAAATAATTAGTCGCATGCATAGTGATAGCATATATATATATATAAGCAGTGGTGAAAAAGGGAGAGTGAGAGCTTAATTAGTAATTACCAAATGAGGAAGGCTTTTGAATGATCTGCAGGAGAATTTGGTAGGGATTTGATAGGACCACTTTGATACCAGGTAGGCCTTTGTTTAGTTTTACCACCAAACCATTCAATTTGTTATTGAAAGACATTGCTACAATGTTGTAGCTCTCCATACATCCAGCTCCATTCATGAAATTTGTTGTTCTCTCCAGTGGCAAACACCCCATTGGAGGAAGGCCTCCGAGGGATATTTTCCGAGCTCCGAGACCATACAAGTTTTGGATAAATTTTTTGGCGATTGCAATTAGAAAATCTTCATACTGGTCGATGGGAAATTGTGATCGCCGGTCAGGAAGTGTGTAGTAGTTCTCAAGGAAGTCATTTGTTCCCAAGCTCATAACATACAATGCTTCACTTAATCTTTCATTGGCCTTCTTTTCACCTAGAAAGGCTCTCAGTTTCTTCTGATATTCCTTGTAGTACTCCAATTCCTTCCACAAAGGTATCACAGACTGCAAGGCATAACATTAGCAAGTCAAATGCATTAGCTGTGTATCTTATTTTGTCACGACAGACAAACGCTGCCAACCAAGAACAAATAATAAAAACTGACAGAAGAATAAACATGCACCACACACATTTTCAGTCTACGTCCACGGAGAAAATCCGAACAAAAGTTTTCACTAAGCCTAGCTCTTACTCCTCTATTTTTTACAATTTTCAGTGTTCTTTCATATCCCACCCCAAATCCTAGGTCTTGTATGCTTTACCACAATAGAGTCTAAATAGGGTCAAAGACCCGCAAGCAAAAGAAACGGGTCAATTTTTTTTTCCGGTTTACGTTAGGGTGGAAAGAAAATTCGGACCACAACTTCACAGAATCGTTAAAATTCAAATTGGTACCCGCGAATGAGAAATTTTATGTCGCGACGAGCACATCTAGCGAGCACAAAGCAGGACATGATTAATTAAAAGCATGAATTAATATAATAACAGAAGAAAGTCACACATGAAAATTAAATTGCCTATAGTTCACACTGTTGTGTTGAAAA
Source organism: Cornus controversa (assembly GCA_026545225.1). Taxonomy (NCBI): domain Eukaryota; kingdom Viridiplantae; phylum Streptophyta; class Magnoliopsida; order Cornales; family Cornaceae; genus Cornus; species Cornus controversa. Next base: position 62,250,073 of record CM048847.1, read on the forward strand.
AAGTGAAACATTAATTAAAAAACCATGGACTATTATGCATAGAGAGATATATTAATATTGGGGACTTACTAGTACATCAGAAGTGGCATTGTCATAGCCAGTTCCGGCTGAAGCAAAAGTAACACCAGTGGCAAAATCTGATATGTTATACATTGGATCCAAGTAGGCAGGCACAGTTGGTTTGAGGCCAAAAGCCTCGGAGATGAAATCAGTAGGAATTCGGCCATTGGAGAAGCGACCGGTTGGCCTGCCACCAGCAAAGTTGCGGCCATAAGGCTTAAAATTGCTCCGAGCAATCGTTGGAATCTGATTGTTGTTTCCGGCATCCACAGATGAATCTCCGAACACGATAATGGCCGGAACTTTTGCTGCTCTGCCCTCAACATAAAGCATTAGGAATTGAGTTAAGAAGAGCCATGGCATGAACATGTAGTGTGCCATTTCACCTTATTTTCCAACAATGTTGGCTATGAAGAATAAGTGGGAGGGGGTTGTGATTAATAAATAGTGGTGAGAGGACATGAGAGTTCAAAATCAATGAAGTAAAAAAGTTTGTTGGGAGCTCTAATTAATAATGACAGGTGTATATGTACGTACTTGAATTTTTATGTCAACACTCAATAGGATTAGCTTGCCATGAGCACATATAGCTTCAATAAATCTCCTTCAAGACTCGTTAGACATTGAATATACATAAATTGGGAGATGGGACCATATATATATACATATATATATATATATATACACACACACGTACGCTTCCATTATTAGAGAACTTACTTTTCACTACGTAATCTTCATTAGATTTGTAAGGAGATATTGGAGACATGATACTTGAGATGGCAACTAACTTTTGATTAAAAGGGGTAGTTGATGGACTACATAATTAATATTGATGAAGACTTTAAATGTTATTATGATGTGATTCAAACGAAAAAGAGATTTCAATCAGAAGCTGGAAGCCAAATGAAGGAATGATATGATCCCATTAATTAAAGGTCATCTAATCAAGCGTTTATATAATTCTGTACTATATATATATATCAAATCATGCATTAACAATGTACCATCTATTTTCAAAGTACAACTACCCACCGAAATATCAACAAAGAAATGGATGAATATAAAGAGAGACAGATCCAAAGGATCCATGTGGTTGAGAGCAGAGAAAATGACAACTTCTTGTAAATGGCTGGCCATTGAAAGCTTTCCAGCAGAAATGGAGGTTATGGTTTAATGCCTCCTTTTCCAACAACAATCTTGATGCCTAAAATCTCTCCATATATATTGTGGTTTATGAATCTTTTTTCTTTCTTTTTTTATCTTTTTTGGGTAGTGAAGATAAGAATATAATTAACTCACAAAAATTTGTAAAACCCTACAAGAGGCATACCACAAGTAAACATCCATATATCTCTAAATCCACCATTTAAAAAAGCAAAAGAAAAATAGTTTGAATAAACCTATTAGAAGATTAAATGTCCAAAAATTAATATTTTTGAATTTGATGGCGTACCAAGGGCCATAGTAATTGTTATTTTCTCAATCTCCCAAAGTAGAAGGTGAGAATTAATAAATTAAATAATAATAAAATAATAAAGTAAACAACCTAACGTAAAATTATTTTATTCTATTTTGACTTGAACATGTGACCTTTCTTTTGAAGAGGTAGATGGAGAAAAGGAAAAAAATTAACCACCAAAACGAGGTAGATGGAGAAAAGGGAAAAAATTAATCACCAAAAAGTTTCTCGCTTGCAACTTTTTAGCTTAATAAAGTTGCAACATTTAATCATATGACGGTGGTCCTGGACCACCAAAAAATTTCTCAGCTTGCAAAGTTTAGATAGGCAGTAAAAATGTTTGTTCACTTGCAGAAACATTCTCACATGAAATAGGGCTTGTGAAATCTTCTGGAAGATACCGTTAGGCGAAGAGCAGTACCATATGGAAATTAATGACCATGCTACCTACTTTGCCCTCTTTCATGAGACATAAAACTATAAAAGAGATATTTAAGACTAATTACTGTTTTCACTTTCAATATTTAATTTTAAATAAATTCATTACGTAATTAGTGCGTTTCATAATGAAACTTGATACCACATAATTGATAAGTTCATGACCTAAATTTTATTTGAAGAAGACCCACTTAGCACCGAATAGTGAACACTGAATAGTACATAAAATTCAAATAAATATAAGAATTCATTCCATAGTTAAACCTATGAATGAGCATTCCATTCCTAGTAAGATTAAAAAAAAAATATCATATTACCAAAAAATCATTCACCTTCACCACTAACGTTACCGCCTCCATGATCGTCACCCTCACCACCTCCACATCGCCACCTTCCTCCACCACTACCCCCATCGCCACCCCCACCATACTGCCTCTACTACCACCACCACCTCCATTACCACTACCACCACCTCCACCACTATCACCCCCACCACTACACCACCACCACCACCACTACCTCCATATCGTCAGCTTCCTCCACCACTACCATTGCCGCCGACACATCGCCCCGCCACCACCTTTACATCGCCACCTTCCTCGACTGCCATCCCTACCACACTGCCGCCACCACCTCCACCTTCCTCCACTACCACATCATCACCTTCTTTCACTACCACACATTTGTTAGTTTAATTTATTTGTTACTAAGAGAGGTATTTTGAATAATTTGATTTAAAATTTATTTATTCTTACTTCATTTCATATTTGTAACTAAACAATAGAATGAGAATTATTATTCTATTCCATTTTCAGTTGCATTTCATTCCATTTTCCTATGTACAAAACGCAAGATTAGGATTTGGAGGTAGAATTGGGAGAGGGAAAACCCCGTACCTATGCTCTTTCTTTAGCTTTCAATATATACGTACATACATCTATTAGAGATATTGTAAGTATAGCACATGTTGTATTAGATTCTGTTGTACATAACATAAACGCCCCTTCTTCTGTTGTATGTATAGCATGCATGCATACATACATACATACATACTCAGTGCATCAACGAATTAAGGGTAAAAGGGAGTCGTAAAAGGCGGCATGTGTGTGTTTGCAGAACCTACCAGTAATCTGAATCAAATAGTGTGAATCAAGTCACATGTGAAGAAAAATAGTGTGAATCAACTTTATGACTTTTGGATTTTGTTTTCCTGATTCATCAGTTTGAATGATCTCTTTTTTGCTTTCTTATCATATCAATGTTGAATGTTGAATGATCTTAATTACCAAAAAAATATATTGAATGATCTTGGTTGCCCAAAAAAAAAAAAAATTTTATTGAATGATCTCGTTTGATTTTCCTTGAATTCGTGGATCCATCTGGTTCATCGATCGGTTCATTTCTTGTCAATCATACTTTAATTTGAATTTCAAATCGAATCATTTCTCAAATTTGTCCTCAATTATTATTTTTGTTCAATTCCATTTATGGATAAGAACTTTGGGGTTCGATTCATAGTTTCAATAATTTTATGAAATAGAAAGGAGAGAATGATGTCTCATTTTTTTGTTTAGTTAAATAGAAGCAAATATTAGAAAGGATAGATGGAATGACAACTTTTGTTTGGTTGAAAGAAAAAAAATAAGAGTTTTTAATATACTTTTACCAATATACTCTCATTAATTAAATTAATCAGTCATGCATTTTTCATCTGGATGAAGGAATTTATTTTCATAGTTGTGATGGGATGTTTTGTTTCAATGAAACTTTTAATTAAAAAAAAATTAGTGACTTCCAATAACACTGAAAAAGAAAAAGTTCACATACTTTGGTATTTACCGAAAAAAGAGAGTGCACATACTATAGTATTTATCGAGAAAAAAAGAGTCTAGAAAAATCCTAACTAAACAGAGTCAACATACTTTGGTAATTAATAAAAGTTAAATTAAGTATTTCATATTTTTAGGTTAATTACTCATTATTTTTCTCATCTCTTCAGCCCGCGGATACAAAATTAACGGTTAGGAGGATGCTTCATCCCTTCTTCTTTCCTCCCTTTTTTTCAACCAAACATGAAAAACTCATCAATCCCTCCTTTCTTCCATCCTTCCTCAATCCATCCCTCCAACCAAACATAACATTAGATTATGGCAACTCACATGTTGTACTGTTTCTTATGGATGTCAGTTATTATTATTTCTAGGTTAAAAAAAAGTTATTATTATCATTTTTTAATTAATTTTTCTTAGTTTTGGGCAAACAAAGAAGAGTTTTTACTCTTCTTGTTCCTATTGTTCTTCGTGTTAGCTTGTCCTAAATTGAAGTTGACCTAAGAAATTCTATTGAAATGGAAGTAGAGATGTATAATGGAGGAAGAAATATTGAACATCACTTAAGAGGATTTAAACAGGGAAAGCTACACTTGCATTGAGTCCTAGTTTAATATATATATCAAAGTGATGTATTTTTAAGGTTTGTTTTTCAGTTTGATTAAATTTTACAAAATAATTACATATGCATTAAGAATCTTTGTTTGTGTCTAAAATGTCCTCCAAACTCTTATTTTAAAATACTAAATTATCCTCGTTAAATCAAATAATTTTAATTTACACAACACTGTTAAACCCTATACTTGAAATCTTATAATTTTAACTTTATTGTTATTTTTCACTGATTTTCAGTGTCCTTCACCTCTTCCAGCTTGTGCATCAAATCATCCGAAGTGAAAAGCAGTTTATTATACCATTGCTTATTCAATGCATGAGACCCGTTGCAAGCAATTAAGGAAGAGCTTCAGATATGCATTAGTTTATCCCTATTTTTTATTTTATTTTTATATTTTTGTGAAAAAACCAACAAACTGTGGGACATCACTCACCCTCGACATGTCTCCTTACCTTCCAAAAAAAAAAACTTATCATGTCTCCTTATCTCAAATTAAATAAAATGACCATAGAAATCTCATTATATTGCAGACACAATAAGAAGCTAGTTTTGTTTGTAGATTGATTGGCAGCAACCGTACTTACTCTTTCAACTAATATATATATAAATCGAGGGGTAGCATTGTTTGGATAATATTTTGTATCGACAAATTCCATTTCAAATAGTATTTGTTTTACATTAGGGCGTGTGAACAAAATGTAACGTGAGTCTTGTTGGTAATGAGTCCCTGCAGGTCACCTTGCTGATGAAGTTAAAGTTCAAAATGAAGATTGAATTATGGAGATGGAAGTTACATCAGAAAATCTCAAGAATGTGCTCCATGAGGTTCAATTACACTTGGGAATGAGATCTAAGCGAAAAGTTAAGAATAGGTTGATAAAGGTTTAGATAGTTTGGACTACTTTTGACCTATGTTTGGACTTGGTTTACCATGAAAAATTTCATATACTAACCTTCGATAATTTGAAAATCTTCAAAAAGTTTTAATTTTTCTTTAAAAATAAATATATATATTTTGGAAACCTTAAATCAATACTTACACATGGTTCCTCCATTAGACATAAGATTGTGAATGACCCTTGGCATTATGATGTGGACAGTCTTTTGGTTACCAAATGGCCCTTTGACCTCACAACTAAATCTCACACATAAGAAAATATATTCTTTCATTGAACATTCAAGTCAAAATTGATAGTCTAATTTTTAATAATCAGTAATTACTACCTCCCACAAACTCTGTTTTAAACAACCCTTTTGTTTTGTCTCATATTAATAATGTCTTTCAGCTTTCATCCTCTGAAAGAGATACTCTCATTTGGACCCCCTCTCCTTCCTCTTCCTATTCTTTTTCTCACACCTTCAATTTCTTTTCCCCACCTTCACCTCTTGTACAATGAACAATCTTGATTTGGTTTAAATTTCATATCCCAAATATGAGCTTTCTTGCCTCACTTGCTCTTTAAGGACTCGTTTAGATTGATGGAATTGGAAGGAAAAGAAAAGAAAATGAGGGATAATAGTTTTATACTATCCTCTCCAAAGTGAAAAGATTTGAAAAGAAATGACAACAATAAGTGAATATTTCATAATATCAAAAATAATTATAACATTTTAAAGAACAAAATTTAAAAGACATTTGGGTACATCTTGTAATATAAACACAAAAGGGCATGATAGTAAATTAATTAAAATGATTTTTTTTCTTTTCTCTCATTTACCTTTTCCAAATAAGAATGCAATCATTTTTTTTCTTTTCTTTCATAATTTATCCAAACATGAATACATGTTATTCTCTCTTTTATTTATTTATTCTCTCTCATTATTAATGCTATCATTTCTTTTATTTTCTCTCCTATTTATACAAACAAAGCCTAAGGGAGATTGAGCAAACTTGATTCAGATGCAAATGCACATCTATTTTTCCATTGTTCTATCTCTTTACCCATAATATGAAACCATTTTCAGGATGCTGTTGGGTTTCATATTCAACCTAACTGCTGGGATCATCTTATTAGATGGTGTTATGATATTTGGTTGGCTTCTATTGATTCAAATATATTCTTGATTCACAAGCTGATCTTCACATGCTCTATCTACTTTATATGGTTAGAGAGGAATGCAAGAGCTTTTAGTGACAAAGCTTCTCCTCCTTTAGTTATAATCGGATTGATTAAAAGCACAATCAAGAATAGGCTTGCTCCTGCCAAATTTCTGAATGTTGCCTTGATTAGATTAATTTAAAGGAATAGAATTGTATTTATTGATTTGATAATTTTGGAGGCTAAGTAAATTTAAGAAATAAGAAATTCTAATCTTAGATGGTTTAGAAGAAAGTGTATAAAACTTATGTAGTTTAAAAAAAGATATAATAAGAAAAATATTATCTAATAGCAGATATAATAAGAAATATATAATCTAACAGTCGCCACAAACTCAATGTGAGTTATATGAAGCCAACTTGAGTTTGGAGACAAAATCTTGAATGCGGCTCACGAACGTAATCTGTTAATGTTACCAACTGTGGTTGTCGGTAGACAAATGCAACTCATTGGAATGACAGAAAGATCAAAAGCGGCTCATTGTAACGAAAATTGATTTGAAATTCAGAAAATGACTCGTTAAAAATAATTTTCTTCTTTTATTATCTGCATAACATATATATATATATATATATATATATAATGCGGAAACTATTTTGATGATTACCCGCCGAGGATACATGTTAGAAATAAAGAAAGAGAATTATATTTATTAATTTGATATTTTGAACATATAGGCACCTAATCTTGGAGGCTAAGTAAACTTAGAAGGCAAGAAATTTTAATCCTAGATGATTTAGGAGAAGGTGTATAAAACTTTTGTATTTTAAAAATATATATAATAAAAAAATAATAATATAATAATAGATATAATAGAGAATATATAATCTAAGAGATCCGTTTGCTTGTTTGCCAATTGGGCTTGTTGAGATTTTATTGTTTTTGGACTGACCTCTAGGTCCTTCTGACTGCCAAAATGGCTGCTTGTCTCTCATGAGACCCCTCTGTAAATTCTATTCTCATTTCTATATTCCACTTACCCAGTTAAACAAGTAAAAAATACTTACACATGGTGTTGTATTCCGTTAAAATCTGACCATTATATTTTTGGGACTCATAACTTTTATATATTTGGAATTATTTTATGATTTTCATATTATCAGAAAGTAAACTGGATAAAAAAATTTTTTTTTTTTGAAAGATAAAGTTGTATAAAGAGAAAAAATTTACAAAATTACAAATTTGCAAGTCCAAAGAAAGGCAGGAATGGACAAGACCCGAACAGAAAAAGACAAGCCATAATCTAAGCCCAACCAAAAAAAGGAATTGCCTAAACCCAAATCAAAACTTTGAACAAATAGCTACCGTCTCCAACAACATTACTCACAATCCGATAAACTTTCTAATAATACATTATACATTTAAATTCAAATTCATTTATCCACTCAAAGAAACCCTACAAATTCAGGCTTCAGTCATTACTCTCAAGTAGTGTCAAATTTTAACATCCATTATGTTCATCTCATTTAAGCAAAACTTGCATTAATTTACTATTTTGGTTCATTTTTGTAAATCCATCTTTGTTGATCGAGTCTCCATGTAATCTTAAGATAATGGTTTTTCTCGATAATTACTAAGATTGTCTCTTCTATATATATATATGTATATAACTCAAAAGTTGATGGGTGGATTTATTAAGAAATCTTTGTTGTTGAACGAGGCATTACCTCTTGAAGATATTTTAATAAAAAAAAAACCCCATTTAGTGTTGTTTAATATTATTTATTATCTATTTTATTAGTGTTTTATTTCATATAATTACTTTGACCATTTGATGTGTTTATCGACAACGAGACATCGACATGGTTACCTTCGTCTTCCTTCGGACGTGCCTCGAGTGGACACCACTTATGAGCTATTGAGTTATATCTTGTAGCCAGTTTTATCATCAATACCCGCATGTGAAGAGGAAGTATCGACTTTAAGATAGTGCCTAACAAGTCTCTATATCTCAAAATTCTGTTTTCTTACCTTTCTCTAATATATATTTTATTAGTGTTCTTCGTTTTACTTATTAAAATTATGATACTATTCTGTCTATTGTTTCATGTACAAATTATAAGATTTGTTAACTCATGTCTATGAAAAGTCATGTGTGTATTCAATTTATTTTATGATTATGTGTAGATGTTACATGCATGTTAGTCGTAGTTTAGATTTATGTTTATATTGTAAATTCACTCCATAAATGTCTTTTAGTAAATGAGATATTGTCTTTGTATAGTATTTCGTGTGAGATAAAATATGCAAAATTTTCAACATTACCTTTTAAAGAAGTGCATTGTTCAACATTTTCTTAACTGACCAAGTCAATCTTCTCTATACCATAACATCTCTTTAAGGTCATTGAACTTTTACAAGATAGATATCTCAGTTTGGACCGCTGATTTTAAACCGCATATAGATAACAGATCGATAAATTTACAAGCGAACTTCATATGGCAGTGCGTATATCTCTCTTTCTAGGAAGCAACATTGGCTATAAATTCAAACATGCATGCATATATATATACATATATGCATGCACAAACTAACATCAGATCGATCGATATATCCATATATATATATCAATTTGAATGAGAAGCATGTCTAAAGGCACAAGTGTTTTGTTACTCACAGTGCTGGTGACAGGCTTGCTCTTGTTCAGTGAAGTGACGGATGCAGCAAAAATCGGGTATGGTGCAATGAGGCGTAACGTGCGTTGGCCATGCAACAAACAGCATCCGGATGAATGTCAGCCACCTCCATCAAATTCCTACACCAGAGGCTGCCCCAAAAATGAAGGTTGTCGTGGTGGTGATTCTAATCAACCCAAACTTGAACAAACAAAACCTAGCTTAATTGCTACACATCATCCCCATCAAATCCCTACACCACAGGTTGTCGGGTCGCCTCCACCCAAACTTGAACAAAAACAAAACCTAGCTTAATTGCTACAAATCATCCCCATCTGGTTCTCACAAATTTTGATTCTGATAATTAATTAAGGTATGATCAAGTGGAGTGACCAAATATTCATTTTTCTTGTTTAGTAAAAATTAGTGGATATCACACGATCGATCCTAGCTCATTAATTTTTACATTTACCCAATAGTAACTCCTAAGGGTTTGATGATCTCTTGTATGAATCCAGATTAAAGGATGTTAAGAGGCCTCACCTGTGTACATGTACTATGGGTTGGACCCATTTATAAAAGTGGATCCACGAATTTATGAATTTCTCTCTTTTTTCTTTGATATAAATGTCAAACATAATACTCTACTTTACTCCTCTTATTTATGAGTTAGGCACACTTACTCATTTCACTTGATTGATTTTATGCGCGCATTCCATAGCTCCATGGGGATACCTGCACAGTTGGTGGATCCCACATTCTCACTCTGTGTGGGTGTGTATATATATATATATGTGTGTGTGTGTGTGTGTGGGCGCACATGCTGTAATTACAGGGTGCAAGTTGGATAGGTTGAGAGGTGAATTCACGCTCAACCCGCACTATGAACACTAGTGCTCAAGTCTTGGTTGAACTCGGATTTCGGGTTAAGGTGACTCTATCCGAGCTCGACATTGGTCGGGTTTGACAGCAATCACTCTTCACTTTGCCAAAGATGTACCATTATAGTCTAACAGCTCTCGTGCATCAATAGAACCTTCTTAATTCCTCTTATGATAATATATTAATATTAAATTTCAGCTGTAATATTTTGGAAAAAAAATAATGCCCCCATGCAGATCCAACTACACACCTTCAATTTACAAGACCGACGCTATTCCACTGAGCAATAAGGGTTGGTTCGCCCATCAAATTATTCTTCGTTATATAAAGTTAAACTATGATGCTTTGTTCCTTAAGTAAATGATACCACCTAAAAAGAATATATATATAGATAGATATGAGATGCGTGTATGACATTATACGTACAAACTATATAATGAATCATAAATAAGATGAAAAATGATAGTTAGATATAATTATTAAATTACATGTATTCAATGGATATAAAAATTTAGATCTAACAATTCTGCCTGACTAATATGGCCCAAATATGATAGGACACAAACACGATATGATAAATATAAAAAAAAATAATATAATTTAGGGCAAAGTGCAAAAAAAAAAAAAAAAAACTGCAAATAACCCCCTTCAACCACAGTACCCCTCAACTATTTATATTTTTTTACAAAATGCCCCCAATGCTTGTCATGTGATGGGCTATTTTTTATTAAATGACCATAATGTCATTTCTTATTAAATCACACTTAACCCATTTTCTTATTAAAACCCCTTGCGATAAACCATTTGTGCAAAATGACCCCTTACTTTTTAAAATAAGTTGTGTCAGTCCCTACAAAGTTCAGTTCCTTTGGGAACCGGAACCGATCCTGATGGTTCCTTAACTTCCGAACCCGAATCGAAACCGTTGAGATCGGTTTGATTTGATATGATTCTTTACTGTTCTAGTTTTTTACGCTTTTTCCTATCAAATTTTTGCATTTAGATTGATTTATACTAAGGCTATGTTTGGTAGAATGGAAAAGAAAAGAAAGGATAACATTACTAATGAGAGAAAAGAAAAAAAGGGAAATGAAATGATAGTGTTAAACTTTTATTGTGTTTGGTTGATTAGTAAAGAAAAAGAAAGGAAAAGATAGTTAACATGTATGGGGAAAAAAAGGAAATGAAATAATTTAAAATTTTTACTATTATACCCTTTTATATTTAAAAGAACAAATTTTAACTTTTATCAAAATAAGAGCAAAGTTGGTATTAACAAAATTTCATTAAAAAAATGTAGCATTTTCTTCCATTTCCTTCCATCGATCTCTTCCCATTTTTGGAAGGATAACAAAAACTACTATTCATCCTTCATTTATCTCTCCAAATCTTTTCATTTCCTTCCTTTCCATTAAAAATTTCATACCAAACACACAAAGCCATATCCCTCCATCACCTTTTTTTTTCTTTTCCTTCTATTTCTTTCTTACCAAACTAACCCTAAATGCTTGCAAATTTTCCTTATGATGTTTAATTGTTTCAATTTTATGTATAGTCACAATGCCATTTTGTCTCTCTTTTCCTTAAAAGGAATACTGCTTGGCAAATCAAATAGGACTCTGCTATTCAAATGCACTACTTTTCTTGCAAGATTCACTATATTTCATTAAAATCTTTTTTTTAAAATTAAATCCATCCACTAATCAAAAGTTGGTAATCCTTTGTGCAAACTGAAAATGATATTGTTCTATATTTTAATACTAATATTGTTCTAGTATTAGGATTTATATATATATATATATATATATATATATATATATATATATTCCAGTGGTTTCGGTTTGATTCGGTTCTAATGGACTTGGAACCGGAATCGAAACCGTAGTGAATGGTTCTTAAAATTTGGAACCGGAACTGAGTGAACGGTTCGGTTTGGTTCAGTCACGGTTCTTTGCGATTTCGGTTCCAGTTCCACCAATTCTTTGTGCACCCCTACACCTAATAATTTCTTCACATATGGACAAAATGTTTGTTGAGAAATTATTAGATACTCTCGGAACCATTAGTCCCAGCCAATTAGAGTTTGTCACCCAAGCAAAATTTAAAATTAATGTGACAATTACTTATGTATCATACTCTGATTGGCCCAGGACCAATGGTTCCGGGAGTACCTAATAATTTCTCATGTTTGAGAGTTTCTTACGAAGGTAATATATATATATATATATATATATATATATAAAGTTAAAGACAGACCAAAAAAAGGAAAAAAAAACACTTCAATGATTTGAGAAATGTTCTTATCCTTTATGTCACCTCATATATATATATATATATATATATATATATATCATAGAGAAAAGTTAAAGACAGGCCAAAAGAAGGGAAAAAAACACTTAGTAATTTGAGAAATGTTCTTATCCTTTATGTCACCTCATATAAACAGTTTCCTTGTTGTGTGTAGACTTTTTCAATTGATCTATTTTTCCTTGAATTTGAACTCTAGTTCCCTAATAACTCCACATAAGTGGATGATTAAGACACAAATTTGTTAATTAATTTTTTCTCATAATATAAATAATTGTTTAGACTTTTTCTTGAATTTACAAACAAAACTTAGTTACCAAAAATAGAGGTGTGCAACTTCAATGATCAACCTTAGTTGAACACAAGTTCGAGCCCCAGTCCAACCACACTTAAACAAGAAAATGGATATATGAGCAATAAATATGGTTCATTTAGGTTTTAATGTGAGGAAATTTATCTTCACATTTGCAATACATTTTTTTATATTCAGTCATTTACTTTCTTTCTTTTTTGGTAAGGTAAGTAAGTGTATAGATAGAAAAAATGTACAAGCAACTCCAATAAAGATAGTCATCAAGGCTTTGTGACCTGAAACAAAGAGTTGAAGACAACATGAAACAATAGTGCATCAGTAGCAAGGGCAATACAAACCTAAGGTAGAACAATAGAAAGATGTATACATCTATTTTAGATTTGTGATTGAGTTGGTAACTTCTTGTTAGACAAGGTATGAGAATCGTTGTTCAAGAAGGAATTGGGTTTGAAGACTATATAAATAGAAGTCGGGTTAAAAGAGAGAAAGAAAGAGAGAGAGGGGAAAGATGTAAAAGGTTGGCGAGTGATGTGAGGAGAAGAGAGGGTATATGTAATTATGGGAAGAAGATGCCAAGAGAGAGTGAAAGAGTATGTGTGATAGGCATGCTTTTGACGTGTTGTATATTCACTTCTCAATATAGTGAAATCTCTCTTTCTATGGACATAGCCCTAGAGTTGGGTGAACCATGTAAAATATTATCTTGTGCATAGAAGTGTTTGATTGTTATTTCCATATATGCTTGTGCGATTGTTGATGTGATGATATGCTATTGTTGTGCCAAATTAAAGGTGATTAATTCTCAACAACTGGTATTAGAGCCAATGGTGAGTTAGAGCCTATAGTTAGTCCTGAAAATTAGAGCCAAAGATTGGCGGTGTGTCGAGCAGAAGGTTGATCATGAAGATTTATGGAGATATAATCAGAACTGATGAAGACACGATGATGATAGTGTGAAGCCCATGAGGAACAAGTCGGATGATGCTCGTTTTCAAGATGGGGCAAGATAATGGTATGAAGAAGGGAGGTTTGCTGTTTTCGGCTCAGAGTGAGAAAAAAAAGTGTGGAGGTATAGATGATGATAATGAGGATGAGGATGATGATTAATTGGTGGGTTGCTATGCGTGAGCAATTGAACACCAATGGGGATGCTATGATAGAGTTCGATTCAAGGTAGATGAATCATCTATCGAGGTGGAGCTATGAAGGAGTGCGTTGATAGAACTTGAGCCAAGGTGGAGATTGATTCGTGTGTGAGTGTGACTCAAAAAGTATATCAATTAAAAATTATCACACTTCGCAATAGAATGAATTCCTTGCAGAATAGGGCTATCGAAAGGGGTGTCGAACCTCAGGGATTATGGTCTGATGAGTTGGAATACGGAATTAATTCTAATTAAATTTATAAAGAGAAGAAATCTAATTTTTACACTAATTAAAAAGTAAAATAAAATAAAACAAAGTAAATATAAAGTGAAGATAATATGAGAGAAATCTAGGATATTTGACTTCACCACTAACTCCACAATCAATGGTCAATTGAGTCAATTATGGGGGATTACATCATGCATAAGTGGTGTCGGTGGCTACAAGCTCACCTTCATCCGTCAAGAAGATAACATATGATTAAGGCTAAGTCATGGACTATCTTTGATTGACATAGGCCATCTACCTAACTACTCTAATCTAGGGTGCAGTATGGTTCATCTTCTCTAGGCATAATTCATCAAAACTTTTAATGATATATTCAGTGATTACCATTGTGTAATAATCGCTCTCATGATCACAGAAAATAAGAGAGATTGAGTTCAAAAATAACAACTAAATATCTAAGACAGGATAAGAAATCATTAAAACTGAATTTACAAGACTTTTATTGCTCAATTTTATAATAAAAATCATCTAAATTACACAATCTATGCATGTATATAAAGGTCCCCAATAATTAAAGCAATCAAACCATTGATGTTTTGTTAGGGCTACATCAAAACCCTAATGGATGAACTAGCCGCTCATGGTAGAAGAAGAAGCTTCCACTATTGAGGAAGAAGGCATCATTTTCATGAATTATACATATGACTCCGTTCTCCAATGGCTCTGCAAAGTATGTCTTCTATTTTGTTCAAAGCTCTCTCCAATCTCTGTAATCTCCCTCAACTCAGCCTCCAACTTTTCACTTTATACCTCAAGATAATACACCAAAGTCCTAATCCAATTAGGAATTAATTAGGTTTTCCCGCAGCACTAATCAGGTGGGTTTTTTCTGCTAACGTTCGGCCCAACTTTTGACCCACTAGAAGTCCGATTCACGAAATTTTCGTGAAATACAAAAGTATGCAAAATCAAATTTCATTCAACCTAAACGAAAATTAAGTTGATTTGAGACTCAAAAATAATACTTACGGTCTATTTTTTAAAACGGGATTAAAACTGTATTATGCGCAGATTTGGGCTTCAGGCCCGAAACCTTCTTAAGCAGCTGTAATTCTCTTGGACTTCTTCCTTGAGCTGATTTGAGTCGAAATAAATAGTTGAATGAATCTCCTTGAAATAGGCTTCATCTAACCATCTTGGATGTCTTATTTAAAAGCCCAAAATCATGGTTTTAATTGAAATAATCATTAAGGCCCTGCAAATACAGAAAACACTAAAATAAAGTAAAATAACAAAATAATCTATCACTAAGAGAATAAAATACATAAGTTAAGAGACTAGAATGCGTAACATTCAACGCCTATTAGAGATTGTTGGGTTTGTGGCTGAAATTCAGTTAAAGTAGTTTCCTTTTCCATTTCAGAAGTCTAAAAACTTGTGGAGCAAGGCTGAAGACTTTGGGAGAAAGTTGTACACATCTATTTTAGAGTTATGATTGAATTGGTAACTTCTTGTTAGACAAGGTATGAGAATCCTTGTTTAAGAAGGAATTGGGTTTGAAAACTCTATAAATAGAGGTAGGGTTAAAGGAAAGAGAGAGAGAGAGAGAGAGAGGAAAGATGTAAGGGGTTGGTGAGTGATGTAAGGAGATGAGAGAGTATATGTAATTTTGGAGAGAAAATGCTAAGAGAGAGTGAAAGAGTGTGTGTGGTAGAAATGCTTTATGCGTGTTGTATATTCTCTTCTCAATATAGTGAAATCTCTCTCTCCATAGACGTAGCCCTAGAGTTGGGTGAACCATGTAAAATATTGTCTTGTGCGTAGATGTGCTTGATTGTTATTTTCATATATGCTTGTGTGATTATTGATGTGATGATGTGCTTCCGCTGTGCCGAATGAAAGGGGATTAATTCCCAACACTATTATTTTGTATTCTGTTAACCAATGGTCCATTAGGAAGCCATGAATCAAACCAAAAGGAGACTTTTGATCTTGAACCAATAGTAGTAGTGAACAAAGGTCTGGCTAGTTACCGGAGTTGAATGAGCTTTTTAAGTTACAAGAACAATAGGAAGGGATGCTTATATCCCAATTTTTTTGCCCTTTGATGATGTTTGTGGAGATCCATTAGGACCAAATGTTGTCAGGAGAGTTAAAGAGCCATATGTGTTTGAGCATTGTTGCTCTATTCATGTCAGATAAGACTAGGATGCGAAGACCTCCACATTCCTTTGGTAAGTAAACCTAGGAATTGATGCCACTTTTGAATTCTTTCTAATTGCACAGAATGCAGCAAATATCTGTGATAGTGCAATGGAGCGTAACATTCAATGGCTATGTAACAAATAGTATCCGGATAAATGTGAACCACCTCCATCAAATAAATACAACAGAGGCTACGAGAAAATGGAACGTTGTCGGACAAATCCACCACACCCTGAACAACAAACCTAGCTTGCTTGCTACAATTCTTCCACTAGTAGCTATATATATATATATATATATATATATATATATATATATATATATATATATATATATATATATATATATATATATCGATCCTCTTTAATTATTACATTCTTTACCCAATTAGTAGTTCCTCAGTTTTGATGATCTCTTGTTTGAATCCTGATTAAAAGAAGTTAAGAGGCCTCACATGTGTACCTGTACTATCAATGGATTGGACCCATTTATAAAAATAACTCGTGCCTTTTTATGCACCATTCAGAACAAAATAAAGTAGTCAAACTGATTTCAGCATTGGCATGAGGCTAAGTTTTCAGAGTACGTACTAATGTGAGCTGCAAGATATCAGATGTGTATATATTTAAATTAAGATTTTAGCATGCATATTTACACCTGAATTCAGCATAAAAATATATTGAAAGTTATGCATTGGTAAATCTAAATCACGATATTAAGATGGCACAATAGCAAGAGGATTCTGTTAATACCTTAAAAACTACTTATAGTAAAACTAATTTGTACGTACTCAATAAATTAATGAAAGGGAAATATATAGTCACTAAGCTTATTTATAATCTATGTTGCCAACCGGTTTAACAATTCATTTCTGACTCTAAGCGGCAAAAATAGCTAATAACAAGAAAACTCTAAGAAATGGATATAAATTACGTGATACGCAGACATATGACCAAAAACATTTCTGAGTGTATACAAAACCTATTAAAATATTTAAAAATAAAGATGATTATAGATGAAAATCCATCATATCATAATACTAGTTAAAGTTGTTTCAATGCAATATTTACTCTGAAGAGATACAAAGAGGACTAAAACTTACTAGAAGTATCACAAGAAAGTAAAGACAACTAGATATAATTTAAGCAGCAACGGTATATCAGTCATTAGGTGGTGCTTAAATTTTTGTTCTAGCCAAGAGACTCAAAACCTAACTACCTCACAGCTCCTATTTTTTATTATCTTCAATCATATAATTGTTAGATATTGGTGAAAGCAGTACACGTACAAAAATGAGGGGATTTTGTGAAAAGTGGTGGACCATCGTTCTATCACTCCATGCAAACAAGTCAGAAGTGCACAGTCTTTTTAGATAGAAACTCACAAAAGTGAGCCATAATTTGTAATTACTCCATCTTCTATATCATTAATTTGATTCTTCAAATGCAATTAACAAAAATAAATAATAATTCACTTTTCCATTAAACCCAAATACTACAACTAAATCTAAAGAAGAAGATTATACATTATAGGGTTCTTTATCAAGAAATAGTAGCATAAGTAATCAATGATGTATTCTATACAATTGTAAGAGATCCAAAAAGAATATTGGAACGAAGGAGGAGAAATAAAACTAATTAATGGGAGTTATAATGAAGGTAGGAATGTTTGTCTATGCGGCATATTCTTATCTTGGTTGTCTTGTCCTAGTATTTTCTAGGGCAATCGAATTTATAGTATCCAAGCCTTCATTGGGCATTACCCAATGGGTTTGATTTGTTTGGGTTATTACCTAAATTCTAAGGTGTTTAGGTAATGATTTTCTAAACACCTGAGGGGTGAGGTTTTGCACATTCCCACACCCTTAGGTGGCGTGGCGTGTGAGGTATTGTGGGTATTAAATGCATTAGGCTATACCACAACGGTGGTGGTTGAGAGCATTAATGGTTCATAGCAAAACATTAATGGCGCTCGCAAAGGTCTCTGTCACGGCATGCATTAACTATCCCACTAACTAGGCCTAAAGGTTGTGTTAGGCTTTTTCTACTTCTCATCCTCTAATTCAAATTCCTTCAGAGTATCCCAATAAATTTGGTTGCATTACTGTAAAGGGAATCCTACTAGGTTCCATTTGACATTTGATGAACCTGATGGAGCTTACTACTTCGTAGTAGTGCTTGCGAGGTGAGGTTGAGGCCCGACATGACATCTGGGCCCGTAGCGATGCTCCAGAGGTGTTCTCGATGCTCAGGTGGTCTGACATGGTGTCAAGGCTTATAGCGGTGCTCGAGAGGTAATCTCAGGGTTTAGGTGGCTTAATATGGTGTCAGAGCTTATAACAGGGTTCGAGAGGTAATCTCAAGGCTTAAGTGGCCTGACATTTTATCAAGGCTTGTAGCAGTGCTCGAGTGGTCTTGAGACTTAGGTGGCTTAACATGGTATTCGAACTTGTAGCGGTGCTAGAGAGGTGGTCTTAGGGTTTAGGTGGCTTGAGATGGTGTTAAGGCTTGTAGCGGTGCTCAAGAGGTGATCTTAGGGCTTAGGTGGCCTGACATGGTGTTAGGGCTTGTAGCGGTGCTCGAGAGGTGGTCTTGAGGCTTAGGTGGCCTGAGATGGTGTTAGGATTTGTAACAGTACTCGAGAGGTGGTCTCGAGACTTAAGTGGCTTGTCATGGTGTCAGCGCTTGCAGCGGTGCTCGAGAGGTGGTCTCGAGGCTTACATGACATGGTGTTAGGGCTTGTAGTGGTGCTCAAGAGGTGATCTCATGACTTAGGTGGTTTATTGTATTACAAGAGTCTTTTTATGTTATTTGACAAGGGCTCTCGAAGTTTTGAGATTTTGGTGGCCGGGTTACTAAGTCTTAGCATTGGCTATCCAACGGCCTATGTGGCTGCCACGCTGACCAATCTTTATCTGACTTTTCAACATCCTATTTGGCAAGGATAATATCACACCTACATACGTGAACTTACTTCTTCACCTTCTCATAATTAAGAGCATACGCCTGGTAAAATAATGGCCTCTTCGTTCCAATGTGAATTGCTTCTATCGTTCTTAGTATTGCTCTTAGGTCCTCCAAGAAATTCATCTATACAAGCAACAAAGCTATATGAAAACCTTATTTAAATTCTACCAAACTTCCATCCAGTTGATGAGGGAATGGAGGATAAATATTAAAAAAGTCGAATTTCCCCCTTTTTCCAAAAATTAAAAAAACCTAATTCACTTAAGTCAAATAGTTGACATATAATGATTAACGAGATCTTTTCTGTTCACTAAGCCCTAAATATTAAAAATCTAAAATTGTTTGGTTGGCGGTTTAGAAGACTTCACTAGAAGAAATTTGATTTTTTTACGACAATCAACTATCAAAAGGGGATTAGCTAGGATTTTGTTGAAAAAAGATCAAATTTCTAAAGAACCACATTCTTCCCCCGCTTTGTCGGTCACTCTCCAGGTGGGCTCTCTATTTCTTTCTCTTTATAATCAGACAACTTGAAATGGATGAGCTAAGGTTTTTTTGTGTTTGATTTGGTGTTTCTTTGACTTTAATTAGTGAAATACCCCCTACAATTTCACGCATGAGGTGGCCAGTCTTGCACATAAAACATAAGAGATACCTACAATTGATAACATACAAACATATAATACAAGGACAAAAGAAAAAAATTATAAATACTGAAATGAAAGTCCAACTGAAATAAATAATAATATTAAATAAAGCATAATACGGGTCTGAACGATACAACTTAGAATTCCCATAACTCAAGAACCCCTTAACAAAAAATCATAAAAGTAAATCCTTTTTTAAAAGATCTAAATCCCTACACTAAAATCTAGTAAGGAATAGATGACTGCCCCACTCTACGAACTTCATGCTATAACCTTGAGGTGAAAACTGTCTGGGACCTAAAATATCAACAAAGTGGGTTAAACCTAAGAGCAAGTTCTCTATACTATAACCCAACGGAGGACCGATAAACATACTCTCTATATGAGAGAACAATAAAACATATAGATATAATATACCATTTTATCATCTAATATCTTGTCCCTGAAATAATTAGAATTATGTTCTGAACCAATCCATCCATTATCACAATAAAGGTAGAACGAGTTTCTAAGTTTGAACAAGTGGCACTCCAAACATGCCTGAATATATAACTAAATTTCTTATTAAGTTTTAGGTAATCCTGACATACTCATACCCGTATTTTATTAATACCTTATTAGGTATTGGACAAACCTGACATGCCCCCAAATATAATGTACAGATACCTTATTAGGTATTGGGCAACCCTAACATGCCTGACAATCTTGACATGCCTCAAAATATAATATATAGATACCTTATTAGGTATTTGACAATCTTGACATGCCTTCATATTACTTTTAAATTAATAATCTAACATACTTAAAAACATGCTAATTAATATCATGAAAACCCTATCGCCACATTAAATAATTAAACAAATAAAATAACACAACATACCATGAAAGTAAACAAGTTTAACATACTCCCATACTGATTTAAACATCATATAACTAATCAAGTACGTTTATGATAGCAAAGAAACAATTAAAGAAAAAGAAGTAATTAATTAAAAGAAAAATCCCACAAAAACCTACATTTCAATTTAAACATCAAATATCTAAACTTAACTCTAGCCTAGGTTTCCGTGCATAAACTGTCTTTAAAATTCTTATTAAAATTTTCTAAAAAAATTTTGATAATTTAAAATATAATAAAAATTCCAACTTTAAAGTACACTTTTTGTGCTAAATCTACAACTAAGAGAACTTATTTCATCTTGAAATTAAAGTCCCAAGTATTTTCTGTCCAAAAAGATAAATTTGAATTTTCAGAAATTTTTTGAAATTTAAAAGTAATTTAAAAATATTTTTTCTTTTTTTTTTTGAATTTAAAAATGATTTAAAATTTAAAAAAATATTTAAATATTCCAGACTGGCCCAAACTGGCCTAGTGGTTGGGCTCGGTGAGTGGGACCGAACTGGAACTTTTTCAATCCCTGCTTGTCGCCGGAAACGGCCACTTGCAGCCCATGCGCGAGCAGAGTGCGTGGGCATTGCGGCCCCTGTTCATCTTCCCCATCTTTTTTTTTTTCCTCTACAACTCACTGTTGTGTGCCCAACATGTTCTGCCCCACTTCCCGAACTTATTTCAGCCACCAATTCACCCCTTTTTATATATCATTCAACTCCTCTTCGCCCAAGCTATTTATTGGAATAAAAATCACCTCATTTCGCGGCCTAAATCAAAAACCCCCAATTCTCAAATTCTAGGGTTCTTTGTCTAAATATTTAAATTCTCTCTAGTTTCTCAACGATCTAAGTTCCAAAGTTCAAGGATCATTCACCAGAGCAAGAGCAACACAATAATCGGAACAAAATCCTTGAAAACAAAGTTTAAAATTGCATGTACGAATTTGCATGCTTCTATATATATACATACACACACATGTATACACATACAAATCAAATAACACGAATAAATTCTATGTTTATAAATCCAAAGGGAAAGTGTAGAGTATGAACTTGCCTTATGATTTTGAGCAAAATCACATTCTCTCCCTTTTTTCGGCATCTACCGCTCTCTCCCTATCTGTGTATAGAAACTCTCTGTGCATTGGAACTACTGAACCCTAATTTTATTTTCTCTTTATTCTATTATTTTTCTTTTTTAGAAAAAATCAAAAAATTCCTAAATAATTAAAATAATAAATATAAATATATTTAGCCCACCTATATATAAATATATGTAAATATATATAGCTCAACCCAATAGTCTAGCCCAACCTAAAAATAATTAAAATAAAAGGAAATGCAGCCCAAAAACTCATATATTTTATTTAAAAGAAAATTTACATTAAAAGCAAATATTTCACAAACATTTAAAGTCAATCAACACTTAGTATCAATTAATCAACCATGTATATTAAACCAAAACAAAGCATTCACAAACATTAACTAATACATTTAAAACACCACAAAATGAACAATTTAAATAATTAAATATCCTCAAATTACGGGGTATTACAATTAGGGTCTCTTAACTTTTCACCATCTCTAGTCTCGGTCCCTCACGCTCTCTGTTATGCAAAACTTGTTCAGGTATGTGTTCTGAAGAATCTGAACTCTGGTTCTTTTATAAATGTGAATCAATGTATTATAAATATATAGTTGTGATTTATGACATGATTTATTTTGGTTGAATTAGAGTTCTTGTAGTGAGATCTTCATTTTGGAAGCTTGGTTTAATTTTATTTTAATTTCAGTGGTTTATTTGTATTTTATTTTTATTTGTTTTATTGCTATTCAGTATTCCTTTTTTTTCTTTTAATTATATATATATATATATATATATTTGTCAGTGTGGAACACTTTTGAGAGTCTGAGCAGATAATTTTACAAAGTAATTGATTTTTTAGCTTGAATTTTACTTCTTTTTTTCTGTTTGGTTGCTAAAAAAGATGAGGAAAACCAAAAAGGAAAGAATTTGCAGTTTTGCATTTTTTTTTTGTGTCGACATAACTAATTGAGCTTACCCAAACAATTGCAAAATTAATTTCATGAGTTGACCCTCTCTCTCCCTCTTTGATTGTGTGTGTCAAGCCAAATAAACAACGTTAAAAGATGACACACAGAAAAAGGCTACAACTATTTTTGCTTGCACTTTGTTAAAAAGTCAAAATCACCTTAATTAGTAATGTTTACTTGTTCTTTCCTTTTTATATATATTTTTTCAATTTTGATGTTAAATTATTGAACCTCTAGTGCTATGTTCCATCTCAAAGTATATTTCTTGCTCTTAATATGATAATTAATTCTCTGTTCTCAAGCATTTTTTTTATGATTTCAATGTGTTATCATGAATTACATTCTTTGATAGTTTGATGGGGTATTTGACTCCAATTGTATGTCATGTGGCGTGGGCGATCATGATTCGCGTGATGTAAATGTGAGGTGAACATTGACCACGACTCTTTTGATAGACTGGGGAAACAGAAGGGTTAGTCTCTTACTCGGATATATTTTCATCCGACTGCTCTAAATACAGGGGAGGTCCATATTCTAGGTAGGCAATTAATATCCTCTACGTGCATTTACAACTTCTTAAGCCCTTTGATTTTTGATTTAATTGTCGGAGCATAGTCGGCCGGCATCACGTCGGTGTCCTTCTGGTTACACTTCTCTTGTCTTTTTTAGGTTAGCGTTGGCCCGGATCGTGCGACGATTTCTACTTCAATAGTTGGCGTCGTCTGTGGGAACGATGATGAATTTGATTGTTCTACATGAGACTGGAGTAGGTCCTGACCCTCTTATCGGTTACAACCCACCAACTGGTCAGGATCCTCCTTCCGGCCACAACTCTCTAGCTGGTCAGGATCCTCCTTCAGGTGGCAATCCTCTAACCAGTCAAGATCCTCTTGCCGATTGCAACCCGTTAGCCCGCCAAGATCCTCCTATCAGTCACAACCTGCCTACTGGTCTAGATCGCCATATGGGTTACAATCCCCCAACCGGACAGGAGCCCCCTATCGGCCACAACCTTCTAGTTCAAAAAGACGACGTCCCAAGGGTTTGAGAGTGTCAGAGTCCTCGAGCAGGATAAGGAAGCATGCAGGCCCATGGTCATGGAGACTTGCCTAGAGTACATCCCGAGCCCCAAATGTCCAAGAATGTGTCACAGCTTTGGAACACTATATTCAGAACTTGAATCAGAGTCTGATCCAAGTGCTCTAACAAAATGTGTCAATCCTATAACGCTTCCCCCCACAACACTGGTGTTATCATAGAGTCACCTTAACCCAATCAATCCAGAAGGGAACTATGTTATGCGAGATAGTGAGATACAGGACCTTTGAGCTAAGGTTGAAAATATGGCCATGCCATAAAGGGGAAGGGCCCTACTACAGTGGATAATCTTGTCCAACAAACCAATCTTTCTTTTACCTCCGGAGTAATGAGTTGTCATTTGCCTAACAAGTTCAAGATGACAACCCTTGAAAACTTTGACGGGACCAATGACCCATTAGACTATATTGAAACCTACAAGGCTCTGATGTACCTCAAAGAAGCTTTTCCTATTATTTTGAAAGGTTCTGCCCAGGCATTGTTCAATAGCTTGGAACCTGCTTCAGTGCATTCTTTCAAAGAATTGAGCTGATTATTTGTGAGTAATTTCATTGCAGTTCGTAGACACAGGAAACCTACAACCTCTTTCCTAAACGTAACATAGAGCAAGTGAGAATCATTGCGAGATTACATCAACCAGTTCAATAGAGAGATGTTACAATTACCACATTCATGTGAGTCCTGCAGCCCTTAAAGTTCTTATATTCAATCTCTAAATACTCATCAAAAAGCATGTCAGAGGTATTTTTGAAGGCCCAAAAATACATGAATGTTGAGGATACTCTAAACGCGAGAAAAAAGGGAGATGATGATAGAACGATGGACAAAAAAAGAGGAGATCAAACTACTGCCCGAGAATGCTACACCACTTCCCTAAAAGAGAAGAAGATGCTAGAAAACAGACCCGGTGGGGGCATATCGGCAAGCTATGTTCCGATACTACAACACCCAAGTCAAGTAGAAGAGTTTTCAACTTGGAAGCCTAGTCCTCAGTGAAGAAACTCAGGTGACCAAACCCCTAAGCATCGAAAAATTAGCTCCTAACTAGGGATGGCAATTTTGTCCGCTCCGCCGGGTTTCCGTCCTGTCCCGCCCCGTTTAGGGAGGGTATGGGAGCCATTTTTTTCCGTAGGGGCGGGTTTGGGAAAAAAAATCAAAACCCGCCACGGGTACGGGGCGGGTTCGGGACTCTATAATAACCCGCCCCGTACCCGCCCCGCCCCGCCTATATATTTTATTATTATAAATATATTTATATGTATATATATATATATACACAAATTATAATTTTACTTTTGATTGTATTAAGACTTATGTTTTCATTTTATCTTTTTGTTGTATTAACACTTCTTTAATTGTTGGATCAAACTTGTTACTAAGTTATTTAGTTGTGAAATATATTTTCAGTAATAGACTATTTAATTGTAGAATCTTATCATTTTACTTCTTAAACAGGGGTTATACTATTTTGAATTTAATAGTATCAAACTTGATACAACCCACTAGGCTCGTATTTTTTAAAAAATCAATTTTCATTGATGTTTGATGTGGTTACAATTTTGTGGGGAGGGGTCCCGCCTCGCCCGTCTCGTTCCACCCCTTTTGAAATTTTAAACGGGGCGAGGTGGGGACGGGGTGGGGTTTCTCCCAACGGGGCGGGGATGGGTTTTGAAATTCCATCCCGTTTCAAACCCGCGGCGGGTTTGGTAATTGTGTTGAAAGTAGCGGGGCGGGGACGGGTTTAGGCAAACCCGTGCCGTACCCGCCCCGTTGCCATCCCTACTCTTAACTGGGAGGGCCGTTGCAAACTCAACGACAGGGGGCATACCTGTTAGAATAGTGGAAAGGAAATAGTTGGGCCATTTTTGAAATGTCGAGCAACTGAGAAAATATTATCAGTAAAAATTTTCATAGTTGCATTTACTTTATTAGTTTCAGCTGAAATTTAGTTTAATGTCATGCTTTAGAGCAATAGCTCAGACGCTCTTTCAAATAGCCTCTATTACTACTTGAAAATTAATAAAAAGCCCTTTTTATTTTGAAGTTTGTTGGTATAATCAAAACAAAAAATGAACAATAGACCCTCTTGAGGTACACCTCGTTCAGAAGGCCTCTAATGAAAAATGCATGATAAATTAATTTTGAGAACATTGTCAATCAACTCCATTGGGGCACACCTTATTTAGAGGGCCTTTAATGAAAAAGCGGGATGAATTAATTCCGAGAACATTGTCAATCGACCCCATTGGGGCACACTTCGTTCAAAGGGTGTTTAATGAAAAAGACGAGATAAATTAATTCTAGGAACATTTGTCAATCAACCCCATTGGGGCACACCTCATTTAGAGAGCCTTTAATAAAAAAGGTAGGATGAATTAATTCTGAGAACATTATCAATCGATCTCATTGGGGCACACCTTATTTCGAGGACCTTTAATGAAAAAAATGCGATAAATTAATTTTGAGAACATTGTTAATCAACCCCATTGGAGCACACTTCGTTCAGAGGGCCTTTAATGAAAAAGGCGGGTTGAATTAATTCTGAGAACATTGTCAATCAACCCTATTGGGGCACACCTCGTTCAAAGGGCCTTTAATGAAAAATGCAGGATAAATTAATTCTGAGAACATTATCAATCGAGCCCATTGGGACACACCTCATTCAGAGGACCTTTAAATGAAAAAAATGGGATGAATTATTTATGAAATCATTGTCAATCAACCCCTTTGGGGCACACCTCATATAGAGAGCCTTTAAAGAAAAAGGCAGAATGAGTTAATTCCGAGAGCATTGTCAGCCGACCCCATTAGGGCATAATTCGTCAAGAGCGGGTAAGTCCCGCAAAGTTTTTTGCATGGCTTTATCAAGGGTTGCGTCATGGAGATTTATTAATTAAAGTTTCTTAACCAAAGTAGTCATTGGTATAATAGTTGGGGTGATACCATTAGAGCTTGTTAGCTAAAGTTCAATTCTTTCGAGTAACAATCATTTTTAACTATATAAATTGGGTTTATATCCGGGTTCTTATATACCAACCCGGGCCGGTCGGAGGCACCCCGTGCTAGCCAGATGGAACCGGTCTGCCACCTAGGACTGGCCAAAGGGAACCTGCTAGCCAAAGGCTAGCTCGGATCGGCCGACCAAGGGCTGGCCATTCAGGGCCAGCCCAGAGTCTGGCTGGTCAATGACCGGTCCAATAGATCCGACCTTGAGACCTGATAGCTAGTTGGGATCCATTTTCTCTTGCACAGGAGTATGCGTCACAGCCCAATAGGCTGATCAAAGTGTTCTTAACGTTCGACAAGTAACCCTCATGAACAAGGGGCATTTGATGGGGTATTTGACTCTAATTATATGTCATGTGGCATGGGCGATCGTGATTCACATGACGTAGATGAGAGGTGAATATTGACCATAACTCTTCTATCTCGAGATAGACTAGGAGATTGAAGGGTTAGTTTCCTACTCGGATACATTCTCATCCGACTGCTATAAATACATGGCAGTCCATATTCCAAGTAGGCAATTAATACCCTCTATGGGCCTTTATAGCTTCTTAAGCCTTTTCGATTTCTGACTTGACCTGCAGAACGAAGTCAATAGGAACCACACCAGTGTCCTTCCAGTTACCATTCTCTTATTTTTTTAAAGTTAGCATTGACCCGTATTATGAGACGATTTCTACTTCATTAGTAGTCATCTGCAATGTTGCATGAAATATATTTTCTTTGATCTTAAAGCTGATTTATGGTTTTGTTTTATGAAGATGCTCAAAGATCGCCATGGTCTCGGACACACAAACTAGCTCCTTTTGTTGGGGAGGAGTTTCTGAGCAGGGAAGTCAATGATATAATGGTACTACTATGGTTATTTTTAACACATTATATACATTAGGCAAAATCCTTTATTTGATTTTGTCTTCTTGATAAATTCAAATATAGTGTAAAATTTGCTGATAATTAATAAAAAATAGAGAACTAAATATGGGTTGAAAATTGCAAGAGAATTTAGGAATGAGATAATGTTAGGACTCCAAAAGAACTTAAAGACACTTTGATACTATTTGGTTCTTTTCTTATCAAAAATTTTAAAAAAAATAGAAATAATAAACAATTTGAAAAAATGTCAATAGATTAAATTATGATCAAATTAGATGCAAATTGATTGTAATATTCTGGAAGAGGAAGGAAAGTTGGACTTGCCAAGATGTGTTAGTATGGAAACTATAAGTAAAGGCAGTGATACTCAAAGTTTGTTATTTGGGAAGTTCCCCACCTCCTTTAGGGAGATTCACCTCTTTATTTGTATTATTTTCCTAGACTGATTAGTGTTTTTCTCCTCCAAATTGGGGGATTGATTACATGATTTTTTCCCTTGGTTATAGGGACGCGATTCATACATTCAAATTTGAGTTTCTCTCATCTCATCCTTAGGATGCCACGCGGTTGGATTAGGCTTCTAAGTAATTAATAGTTTGGGTTGGGTTAGTGCTGGTATTATATTTGATGATTTGAGAAAAAACCTTACCCATTCTCTTTCAGCCCCTATTGTGACCCAAATGCATAAATGACCTGTCTCATCTGATGACTTCATTAAATCATTTGTATAGCAAACAAGTCTCTAAATATATACACATACACATATCATCTCCTAATAAATGCTTCCTTAATTTTCATCATATGCTGGGAAATTATGAATTTGTGATTAGTAAGTCATGTATAAGACAAGGTTAATGAGTCATGTTATTAATGAAACTTGATTAAAAGTCAGAGTTTGTGATTTGTTGTCCTCTTCATAAATCACGATATTGATTTGTCAAAAGAACTAACAATTCATTATTCTTCAACTAGTTTGGGATATTATAAATCTCTTAGGAATTTCATAATACCACGTTTCAAGAAGATCTTTTGTATACTAAATATGCATTTTCTAAAGTTCTTTCCATAGAAGAAAATCAAATAGAAAATCATCATTGATTTTTTATTGTTATGGATGTTGGATATAGGTATTTGCATCCAGAAGCACCCATAGGCCTTTTCCCTGATGTTAGAGCATCACAATACCTTTCTAGGCTGCCTAGTCATTTTGGTATCACTTCCAACTCTTATTTCTTTTTAAAAAATTCGATTATACTTTCATAGAACTTTTTATGATTTTAAATTTCTTGTCATCATTTTGAATTGCCATTGATTACTTACATAGCACTTTTACTAGCAATAGTACGTTATTCATTCATTTTAAGTGATGGTGTTTAGAATTCTCAAAGAAGAAAAAAAAAATAGTGATATATATTATTTCTAATATTAACACAAAATATATGTTCAAAATTCTTTGTTGTTTTATATTGCTTTTTTTTCTTAGTCTTACACTATTACAAGAATAATGAACATATATTGGATGAAATTTGTTTTAAGATGCATGCATTATTTTATTATGTCATTCTTCTAATTCTATTAATTTTTTATGTTTTTTCTTCAAATTAGAGATGGATGGACGGACGCTAAAACTTGAGTTTAGTCTGATACGAACGTAAATCATTCATTTTCCCGATTATTCTAATTGTACCAATATGTTAACCTTAGGTTTTCTCTTCCTTGTATATATATGTGTGATGGGAACTTTGTATGTTGAAATTTTGAATGAATATAAAAGAAATTTGGGATTTATTTTTTTGTTAATGGAGGGATTTAGATGCAAAATTGTCTTTATTTTTATGCCTTGAACTCCTTTTTATTTAGCATCATGTTGTTTGTACAAGACTTGGTGTATGGCTTAGAATGGAGTATTGGTTATGTATTGATGGAATAAGAGGTATTGGATGAGTGATGTTTTTTTGTTGTAGGACAAGTTTTCACGTCAGGGACACAAGAAAGAAATCACTTTTCTACGACGGGTTAAGCATGTTTTTGAAAGTTAACATTCTACGAGGGGCTAAGCTGGGCTTTCGCCCGTCGTAGAACCATGGGAGGCTTTGCCTGTCGCTGAAAGTTCCACAACGAGCATAAACATCATCACTTAATCATGACAGGGATACAACGATGGACGAAGCCTGTCGTAGAAAACCTTTTTGTCTATCGTTAAGAGATAATTTTCTTGTAGTGCTTCTTTTTTTTTTCCCCTTGGATTTTGAGAGCAAATTTTGAAGCAATATTTGAATCCAATAGCAAAATAAATACCTAAACGAAATGATATCCACTCAGGGCATTAAGATATAAAACTTTGATTTTTCCTTCTCCTTTTAATCTTTCTTACATTTTCTCACCGATCAACTAACTAGGGTCTAAGAACTAAACACAAAGGAATCAAAAACTAACGGACAAAATCAAAATAATCTAGAAAAAAATAAAAATCAAGGGATGCAAATGGTTTCAATTAGTTACCAGTTGTAACTAAATGCAAATATGTCACAAGTCATTCGTGTAATGGCAATCAGTGTCGAAAGTCTGAGCTCATTTCAGTAGGAAGCGAGGGAACTTTTCTTTGCGAATATGAGGAGCAGACACTTTCTCATCTTCTAAACCCCTCAGTATCAACATTCGATTATGAATACATAATCACATATATATTTATATATTGAGTGGAAGAAGAGGGTCTTTGAAATACAGAAGCCAAATTGCAATAAGCCTGTAGTTTTAAGTAGTTGCAAAATCCCTTCTACTATTTTTTCTGACAATAAACACTCTCAATTTACAAACAATTGTAAATTTTCTCCTTAACTAACAGAGAACTAATTGCCATTAAAATAAAGTTGACACACTTACTTATGTATTATGCTTTAATTGGGCCCAGGACCAATGGTTCCGGAAGTACCTAATAATTTTGCGTGTTTGAGAGTTTCTTATGAAGGTAATACATATATGTTTATATATATTCAGGGATTTGAAAAACGTTCTCATGCTTTATGTCACCTCATATAAACACATTTCCTTATTGCATATGGACTTTTTCAATTCATCTATTTTTCTTTGGATTTGAACTCTAGTTCCGTAACAAATTCACATAAGTTGAAAATTAAGACACAAATTTGTAAATTATTTTTCTATCATAATATAAATGATTGTTTAGACATTTTTTTGAATTTACTAACAAAATTTAGCTACCTAGAATATAGGTGTGCAACTTGGGTGATCAACTTTAGTTCAACACAAGCTTGAGTTGGAGTTCAACCACACTTGAACAACAAAAATGGATGTATGAGCAATAAATATTAGGTTTTCATGTGTTGAAATTAATCTTCACATTTGTAATACATTTTTTCATATTCGGTCATTCACTTGCAAAATAGCCTACCATTTTTAACGAAAATACATTTGGGTAAGGGTATTATTTTGCTATACATGAGCTACATATATTCTAATAGTGTATAGGTATGGAATTAGACTTCTTTGAAAATCGAAGAAGCATGGATACGACGATATAACAAATTTTTTTAAAAAATAGGACACGGACACGACAAAAAAAAAAAAAATTATTATATATATAAGAAATTAATTTTTCCTCAATATCTCATCAACATAACCCATTTAAATTAATTAGACACACCAAACATTTTATATTTCTTTTCAAAAAGATACAAAAAGAGAAATATTTTTAAATGCAAAAGTCACAAGTTATTTTTGTAACCAAACAAGATGTAAATTGTAATCTTATCTTCACTCCATTAAATTGACACGTCTCTCTTTTAACTTTACAATCTTATCTTCTCTCTCATTTAGTCACACATACATCTGACGTCTCTCACTGTTTCGGCATTACTTCTCTCTCATCCCTTCCATTCTCAAGGTCCTTCTTCTCCAACTCTTCCCATCCTTGTTTCTTACCAAGACCTCACAGATCAAGACCCTTTTTTCATCGTGACACCCTTAGGTCATCTGAATCAACTCATTAGATCGAGTCAAGGCCAATGACGTCAAACGATATAAACCAAGATTGTGTTATGTTATGTATATGTAGTTGTATTGTATCAATTGTAGCATGATTTGTATGTTGAATCTTAAGAATTTCTTCTCCTCTGTTTTTTTTTAAAAAAATTCATTAGCTATGTCGTGTCCTCCGACGTGTCCAGACGTATCATCTATCGTGTTTGATCCATAAAAAATAACTTAAAAAATAGGACATTTCTACCGAGTGTTGCACACGTGTTTAAGCCTCGAACACCGGTACGTTGCATCCGAGTAATGTGTCGGTGCTTTATAGTTGAAAACTAACTTATATATCTTCTATATATGCTTATGGGTAATGCTATTCAGACAGAATTCATAGGCAGAAACTTTTAGAGTCATTAGATGTATGTAGTAGGCTCCACCACATACACTCATCACATGCATCCAATGGTTCTAAAAGTTTCTGTCTATGAATTCTGCTTAATGTTTCTGCCTGAGTAGCATTATTCTATGCATATTAGCGTAGATACTATAAAAAAATTATTGGACTGAATCATTTTAGAAGTGTGAGAATAGGTGGATGTGTATGTAAATTTAGGTATGAATGTAGTGGGTGAATCATGACTATTGGATCAACAATAGAGATATTTTAAATCGTATATAGGCATAGATATTTTGAACCGTACGATTAATTTTTTAAGTATTTTTGACCGTTAGATTTTTTTTTTTTTTTTTAGGGAGATTCTAACATAATGCGTGAATCATTTTAGAAGTGTGAGGGTAGGTGAATATATATGTGAATTTAAATGTGAATGTAGATCGACGATATAGAGAGTATTTTAAACCGTAGATAAGTATAGATATTTTGAACTGTATAATTAGTTTTGTAAACATTTTTAACGGTTAGATTGTAAATTTTTTCGAAGAGTGATTCAAACAAAATACTTATAGATTAGTATAAGGAATATCCCTCTCCTAACTTATGAAATGTGACCATAATAAATAAATATTATCAATTAGAAGTTGAAGTATTAAATTGTGCTATGTAAAATTGGTAATATAAAAGTTAAAATTGGTTGATATAAAAGTTGGTTATATAAAAGTTTTTTTAGTATTAAATTGTGCTAGAACACACACAGATAACGGATTGGTTAATTTACAACTAGTTTCATCTGGTAGTGCCTAATATAGCGTCAACAATTAACAAATCATGTCTTAATTTAGGAAGAAACTCTTCAAGTAAATTCAAACATGCATACATATATGCATATATATATATATATATGCAAACACACATTAACATCAGATCGATCAATATATATACATATATAAATTTCATAATTTGAAAGAGAAGTATGCCGAAAGGCACAAGTGTTTTGTTACTC
The DNA here is from genome assembly GCA_026545225.1 of Cornus controversa. NCBI lineage: Eukaryota > Viridiplantae > Streptophyta > Magnoliopsida > Cornales > Cornaceae > Cornus > Cornus controversa. Next base: position 62,283,199 of record CM048847.1, read on the forward strand.
ACGGTGCTGTTGACAGGCTTGGTCTTGCTCAGTCATGTGACGACGGATGCAGCCAATATCAGTAATGGTGCAATGGCGCGTGACATTCAACGGCCATGCAACAAACAACATCCGTATAAATGTAAACCACCTCCATCAAATCAATACAGCAGAGGCTGCTTGAAAGCTATACGTTGTCGGAAAGATCTACCACACAAATCTGAACAACAAACCTAGCCTGATTGCTCAATTCTTCCACTAGCAGCTATATATATATATATATATATATATATATATATATAAATAAATATCGATCCTCTTCAATTATTACATTCTTTACCCAATTACGGGTTTGATGATCTCTTGCATGAATCCTGATTAAAGGATGTTAAGAGGGCTCACATGTGTACTGTACTATAAATGGGTTGGGTCGGGACCCATTTATAAAAGTGGATCCACGAATTTGAATTTATTAACTATCGATGGGTTGGACCCATTAAAACCCATGTTCTAATGGAATGTTGAGTGCGATTGGAATTATCAGATAAGTACATATCTAATAATAATATCTACTAAAATTGAAATGTAATGCCCCCATGCAGGATCGAACTACAGACCTTCAGTTTACAAGACTGACGCTCTACCACTGAGCTATAGGGGCTGGTTCGCCCTTCAACGTTCTATTCTCTATTATATAAACAATTACAAACCATTTAGACATTTCCTTCATGATGATGATGTGGTTATTCAAAGAGTACTTTTTTGTTTTTTTATTTTATCTTCTTACATTAAAATGTTATAAGAATGTAAGTGACACCACACGAAGAACGGATATAAACATGAGACATGCATACGGACTCAAGAATATAATAAATTTTAAAAAAGATATGATACAAATATGGCAGTATTAAGTCAAAAAATAATAATATAATATAATATATTTTAACATGTATACAAAAAATTGAATTTTACTCAATTATCATGAACAAAATCATTAATTTGAAAATTAGAATTAGATAGGTCATATACTTGTTTTCAAAAAAATTATATATATTATTTTAATTAACCTTTAATCTATTTTAAACTTACATTGAAATCTCATTCTTCGAAGAAAAATAATTACAAATTCCCTCACTATGTCGCGAAAGAGTTTCAACCTTGTCTAATATATATATATATAATGATTTGGAGGTCAATCGGACTGTCTGATTTTATTTTTACGTGAGTGAAGTGGTGGACCCTATCATATGATGTCATGTGCTGAAACTTATCACTCTACTCACAAAAATCTATTCTCAACCTTGTTGAATTCGAACTCTCTGTAATTACTCATATATATGACACTTCTAAATAAGTGTATGTGTTTTACGACCTTAACTAGGGCTTCATCTTCTCCATGAATGTGATCTCACTTTAGTTATTATTGAAGGAGATTGTCAGGCGATCTTCTCTCTTAAGCCTAACTTTTCAGCTACAAGGGTTGTTACTGAGGACATCAAATTCTAGTGTGAGCGATTGTAGCAGATTTTGTTATGCTGGGTTCCTTGTCTTGCCAATAGTGTAGCTCACGCTGTGGCAAGATGAATTCTCCGACATAAGGGAATTCTCCATCTCTCGAGACCCTCTTAATTATTTCAGACTTTGGCTATGGATTGTAACTCTTTGGGTGTGACTCGTATTTCTTTTGACTATAACTCTCTTTTCTATTAATCCTAATGATCTTTCTCGAAAAAAATATATATATATCAACATTAACATTATATGCAACATCCTTCCCCAAAAAAATAAAAATAAAAACAAAAAACATTATATGCAACGAGCATTTTATCTTATAAGTTATAACTATAAACTACCCTTTACAAGTGTCCTTAAAGTATTTTATTTTATTTATTCTATTGGGGGCATTACTCTGGTGTGAGCTACATATATTCTAACAGAGTATAGGTAGTTAGTTACAGAATTGGACCTTTTTGGAGTTAACTTAAAGCCTGCAGAAAACTAACGTACAGTTATATCTTTTATATATGCATATTAGTATAAACAATCACCCAGCCATCTCATTATACTATTATAAATTGGAAGTTGTGGTATTAAATTGTGCTATGACTTGTGATACTTGGTAATATATAAAAGTTAAAATTGTAAACCAAACACCATATCAATATGAAGAACAATATGTACAAACATTATTGGCATTTGCAAAAACATGCCCCCACTAATTATAACCAAAACCCCATCTATAGCTAGAGTTTTCTTTCATTGAGCAAAGAAAACTGACCAATTCCACACAATACTTGACCAGGGAAAAAAAAAACTCCATACAAGCAAACTCTGATACAATGACCCAAAATTTTCTTGCTCTAATGGAGGAAACACCCATAATTTTCCGGCATCTCATTCGCTTGTGGAGTACGTTGAGCTCCAATACTTCTCAATTTCCTCTGCAGTTCTTCCAGGAATTCTCCCAGCAATTAAAGACCACCTAGAGGATCATAAAATTGTTTCACAAGTTCATTCAAATTTAATTAAGACTCATATATATATATATATATATATATATATAGAGAGAGAGAGAGAGAGAGAGAGAGAGAGAGAGGAGCTAAGAAAAGCAATTACATGAGAGAGAAGAGAGAGATACCTTTCTCCAACAAGATTATACATCCTAGTGATCAGGATTTCCTCATCTTCTGAAAATTCAAGCTTTGACTCTTGACTGGTATACTCAGCTGCCAACACCCCCAAGAGAGATATATAAAAAGAAAAATGTCATTAATTTTGTTATGTTTCCATTTAAACAAACACCCAAATAGCAGGAACAAGCAACTCTGTATGTTATTTGCGTGTGTGTACACTGATATATACTTGGATAGACAGTATGTATAAGAACAAAAAAACAATCACTATCAATAGGGCATCTCTAAAATACAGTAGTCAGCAGAAAAGCAGAGGAGGAAAAACCCAGAAGGAAAATCAGATTCGATATAGAAAATAAATATTATATATATATATATATATATATATATATATATATATATATATATGTATGTGTGTGTGTGCGCGCGCGCGCAAAGCAAAGCAAAGAGGAAAATAGCCAATAATTTAAAAAACTTGGGTTACCTCCTGAATCCACAGAGGCGTCATCAGATGTAGAATGTTCAAAGTCAGCCATTTAGCTAGCGTTAGTAAGTGTGAGAGAACTCGAGAGAGAAAGAACACCTGATAAGTGGAATTGGAGGCGCGCTTATGAGTAGTATTAATAGGAGAGAAAAAAAAAGTGTTTTATTTTCATGGTTTGGACTTTGGGAAACCTTTTTTTGAAGAAGAATGGGAGGTGAGAAAGCAAATCGAAGAAGAATGGTAGTTGACAACTTTGGGGGTTGTGGTCCAACTTTGATAGGTAGTTGGATACTTAACTGTTGGTTGGGATAGGTTGGGAAATTTTATTCTTGAATATTATTATTATTATTTTTATTTTATTTTATTTCATCTTATCAGTAAATGTATTCTTGAATATTATTACTCATATTGTATTGTTCTATATTAATATGGTAAAGTGCAAAAAAATTCTCCCTTATATAGAAAATGTGCAAAAAAACATTCCTGTTATTTGATACTCTTACACTCTAGTGTCATGTTTGAATGTTCAAAAATGGCTCATCCAAATATTAATTTTTATTTATTTAAAAAATGTGCGAATACTCCCTTATTTTCACTTGTCGAGCCCATTTGAATAATAAAATAATTAATATATATTTTTAGTTAATATAAAAATAAAAAAATAATAAATATTGATTCAAAACATTGCACAAGGGTTTTAAAGATTGTGAGGGGCATTTTGATCATTTAAAAAGAAAAATTTGGACGGAGGGGAGTGTTTGCACATATTGTAAAAAGACAAGAAGGTTATATATATATAAGAAAATGCAGGGGGGTTTTATGCACATTTTGTATATAGCGGGGGTGTTTTTTGCACTTTGTCTTAAAAAAATCATTAAGTAAGGGTACTTTAGTCATTTCATTATTCAATTTCTCCCAAATTGAAGATTTGTTCTTATTTGCATAAATTAAAAAATATAAAAAAGTTTGCGCACATAGAAAAAATATTTGAACATTTTCTACATAGTACAAAGATTTTTTTGCCCTTTACCCATATTAATACGGGGCAATATGTAAAGATAATGATCCCTTCCAAGACAAGATTATAAAATGTTGATCCATCCTTGTACTAGCTAAGAAATCTTGGGTATTTGTATTATTTATATATATATATATTCCAATTAATACGCATGACAACATGTGGTATAATTAATAGAAAAGGAAGCCACTTTAATGATGTTCTTTGCATCATGTTACTGAAGTCTTGAAAGAAAAATATTGTGGCCTATAACACTTTGATGTGGGTGTCTATGGCTGTGAGGGTTCCCAGATAAAGTGCAACTTATGGTGGGTCCGGTGGAGATAAGTTTTAGGAGTAATGGAGAAAATTCCAAATGAAGGAATAAACAAACACACCCTAAGACGCGGGGGTGGCTGATAGCCACCAAACAACCACCTAAACCCAATATAGCCAATGGTGATTGTGGCACCACACTATAAGACACATGACAAGTACAACTCTTCTCTTTATGATCAGGAGGATACAAAAAAGTAAATACAATTCTATGACATTCTATTACACGGTTGATCTTGACCAAGCGGTCACGCAACTACAACAAAAATTAAATAAAACTAATAAATTTAATTGGTAATAAAATCATGTAATAATTTATCTGATATGAATTTTCTTCTAAAAAAGCACAAATACTTCTCAAGATATTGTCGCCGTATCGGACACATGTACGATATAGATATGTCCGGACACATGTACGATATAGATATGTCCAAACACGTGTCTGATATTCCTGAAAAGTATTTAAATTTTTTAAATATCGAATATGTCTAGGATACGCTCAAGATACTTTTCGGATACGCTGGACAAATTTGTAATTTTTTGTTTTAAAAATGGGTCAAATTGTAATATTAAAAAAATTATAGGTTAAAAAGTGGAGCTCAAATTGTAATAAAACAAAACGTCTTTTAAAATATCAAATCGATTGTTGCTTGCTCCAATAGAAAGAAGAAGAAGAAAGAGTAGCGAGTGTTGTGATCAACAACCTCTAAGAAGGCAACTCCAATGGTCGTGTTAGCCATCTACGAACATGTATATAGTTTTTTAGTCTTTTATATTCTAAGGTTAGGGTTTTTTTTTTGTCTCTCTTTTCCTACCCGGTGTAGGGTTAGAGTTTCTATGTATTAGTGTTTATTTTCTTTAAAATCTCGAATCTGAACTATGTTTTGAATAATTTTAACTTGGTTAGAGATTTATATATATACATATATACGAATCTTTGTGTTTTTTGATTGTTTGTTTTTTTTTTTATGCTCATGTTTCTGTTCTTAGAAAAATAGAGTAGGTACATTTTTTTTTTTCAAATTCTAGGGTTAGGGTTTTTCTTCTTCTATGTTTTTCCTACTCAGTTTAGGGGTAGTCTATTAGAACTTCTATCTTAGACTGATTTATGTTTTTTGTTTTTTTTTTGTTATGGAACACATATGACTTAATTTTTGCGAGGTTGATGAATGGTGAAGGTTTTTTTTTTTTTTTTTGTGATGATTGATGATGCTTGTTTAATGTGATGTGAAATGAAATTTGGTGTTTTATTTATTTATGAACATGTTAATGATTGCATTTAGATTCATAATATTTGATAAAAAAAATTAATTAATTTTTGTATGTAAAAAGTGTATATTCTTTTTTTTTTTGGTGTATGCCGCCATACTCGTATCATTTGGCCTATCTCTATCTAGGACTAAAATCCTCTATTGTGAGAGATTTCTTACAATTTCGTCCAGTGAAACTGTTTATAACAATTAGTAGTGACTCACGTTGTTACAATAGATGACATCAATTACTAGTAAAACACATTACAAAACGGGTGACATTGATATCACCCACGATAACAACGTGAAACACCATTGCTACAATAGATGACAACAATTACTAATAAAACACGTTATAAATCGGGTGACATTGATATCATCCACTGTAATAACGTTAGTCACCACCAATTGTTATAAACGTTGTCACATGATGAGATTGTAGAAAATTCCTCACAGGATAGGATTTTAGTCCCTCTATCTATGTACATGAGAAATGCTAGGGAAAGTCGCTTAAATGACTGTCTTTTTATAGCCGCTCTATTCATTAGTAGAAACTAATTAGAGTAATTAAATTTTTTTTTTGTAATAAATGTCCTATTTTTTTATCCAAGAAAATGCCCTTCTAATTTTAAGATATTTACACTAATGCCATCAACAAACAAATAAAGCTATTGTAACAAAAAATAATAATAATAATAATAATTTTTTATATTAATCTATATACTTATTATAATCATTTCCTATATAATTTTTTTTAATTTGTAATTAATTACTATATAAAAATATACTTTATGAATTTGGTTCCTATAGTTAAATAATATATATTTCTTTTAAAATTGAAAACCACTTTGTGGCCACTATAATATTATTTATTTGTTGATGGTACTAGTGTAAATATCTTAAAAGTAGAAGGACATATTATTGGATGAAAAAGTAGGACATTTATTACTAAAAAAAATATTAATTACTCTGATTGGTTTCCATCAATGAATAGAGCGACATGTGGAAGGACAGTCGCTCAAGCGACTGTCCCTAGCACTCCTCCTATGTACATATATGGCAAAATTACATTAACCTCTTACAATTTGGCAAATAGCAAGAATTCACCAACTTTACTGATTCAATTTTCAAAAGTGTGAAGTAGACGGCACTAATAGAAGTAATAAAATTATATTTTTGTCTTTATTATTATTTCGGGTAAATTACTTTGACCCCCCTTGAGGTTTGAGATAATTACTCTTGTATGAAAGTTTTAAATAAATTTGAGTCAACCTCCCTTGAGGTATGATTAAATTACACTCAATCCCAACTCTGTTAAAGGACCGTTAATGCCATTAGACAAATTATTTTTAATACCAAAAATGCCCTTGGAATTTACTTCCTTCAATATTTTTTATCCAAAAAAAAATTCATTAAGATCAAAATTATGTTCGTCCAAATTGCTGACATTCTAATGGTACTTCTCCACTTAGTGATGGTTTAAGAAGCGCGGGCACAGACACGGACACTGGTACGATACGACAAAGACACGACGATACGAGAAATTCTAAAAAAAACAGGATACAGATACGGCGAGAATACGTCTATAAAATAATAATATAATATATTAATATATATTAATTATTCAACCAAAAGAAAAAGAGTACATTCATAAATACTTCAATTTATCATCAATCAATTTAGAACCAAACAAACTTATAAACAAAAATAGTCAAATAGATTAAAGAACCGTACTTATTTAGTCCTCTACAAGTTTACATATATTTAGCCTAGATTTTTAATCATAACTTGGTAGTGTATAATTTCCTTTCAAAATATTTTAATATACATCATTGTGCATATCATGTTGCATTATACATTGCTTGTGATATGGTTGTGATGTACGGATATTTGCTTAACATGATCAAATGCAAATGTATGTTTATATGGTATTCACAAAACTTGTGAGATTGTGTTTTAAACATTCCTACTGAGCGTGTTGTAACTCATCCCACGAGTATTAACTCTTTTCAGAAAATAGAAAGGAGGTGATAGAGTCTCTTCAACAGTGAGTTGACGTGGAGCGAAAACAAATTTCATTTAAAGACTTACATTGCTTTATTTGAATGTATATTCGGATTGTGGACTATATGCTTGTAGTGAACATGTAAAGACCATTTATGTTTTCATAACATGTATTGTTTATATCTTATGATTTTATACATTATAAGCATGATTTGAGTATGGTAGATGTTAGATAATTTAAATGATGATTTTTTATTTATGTTCATTTTTACATGTATAAACTTGTGAGAATGGTTGTGTTAATGAATTGGTATAATGAGGATTATGTATGGTAAGAATGGGGACCAAAGTGTGAAAATAGACACTTAAAAATTTCTGCAGGAAATCTGTTTTGAGGGCTTTCGATCAATCGAAACCCCTGTTTCAATCAATCGAAATGCCTCGATTAATCGGTCAAGTATTGAGAATGTTTTGATGGAAAGATGACCAATTCCAGAGGAGTTTTGATAGTACTTCGATAGAACCTTGATCAATTAAAACCTTCAATCAATCGAAACTCCGAGCACTTCGATCAATCAAAAAGTGCAAGGACCGTGTGTGTTCAAATGGACATATGTGTGCATGTTTTCAATAAAGGGTATGCGTAGTGGACTTGAATTGCTTCTGTATGTATGTATGCATTGTAATAATGGTATGAATAATGCTTCTGCTGATTTTGATAAAATGATAACTTAGATTGTTGATCATTGTGATATATCCGGTGAGGGATTGATGTATTGATTAAATATAAAGACTTCTGTTGTATGTATTGATCTCGGTGGTACGGGTAGGAGCCGAGGGAGACGTTGGTAGTATTTGTCATGGTTGTTCAGGTCATAGAGTGGCGATCGAACGATCATGACACCTCACTACCCGGGATTTGGGCTCGAACTGAGGGTTCTCGATACAGGCAATAAAATGATGAAGACATTTATAGAAATTTCCTCTAGTTTGGGCAAGCTTATATGAAGAGAATTGGGGGCAAAATATAGGAAAAAAAATCTCCCTGTTATTCACATGGGCTAACTGATACGCGAACGAGCCAAAACCAAAGAGGAATCAAGCCCAAAGTTCAACAGAAGCCCCGACGAATGGTCTCAAAAGGAAGAATGAGCCCAGTCGTCCCTTTTAAAGGCCAAAGCGGTCCAACATAGACATCAGTCCAAACTTTATTAGAAATCTATGTACTTGAGAGAAAAGATAGCTGCAAATAAAGAAATTTGAGTCCTAAAATGATTCAAATTTCAACTTGTATGAATATCTAAAAAGATGAATGAGAAAGGGATTCGAATTCTCACATTTCTTTCTCTGAAAAAATAGTGTTCTTGAATTTTTGGGTGTGTGCAACAACTTAATTGGCATGAAATTAGCTAAGAAATTTTTTGTACCAACAGTGTGAAATTACAACTTCTGCTTAACCATTGTAAAATTAAGAATTTGATGCCCCAAATCATATCATGGCAAAAAAAACCTCACTCCATTTTCTGTCACCGTCCCCACATCCAAATCCTCTCTTTTTTTTCCAACTCAGATCAACTGTTCATGCCCTAGGGTTTTTCTACCCAAATCACTCCCTAATTTGCGTTTTATAGATTTACCAAAATGTCAAACCTCCCACAAGTTTTTAGGGTCGATTTTCCCCGCACAAGTAATAGAAGAGTACGAAGACTTCTCAGAGGAGGTTTCAGAAGAAAAAGCTCGGCAAAGAGATAATCAATGGCAATGAACTCGTTTGATGATTTCACATTGATAAATTTCAGATTTTCCAGTTTATATCCACTTCAAATTCACTTGTAAATGTGTCTGTATATATATGTTTCATTTGCGCACAAACACGTATTTTGGGTTGTTGTTATGTTGATAAGGGAAAACCTAGAAATGCAAGGACCAGTACGTGGTTCTTGTTCACCCACCAGGTCTACTCCCTTCTAACCCAAATTACTTTTATGTTTCTCAGCAATTTACAAATTATACATATATAGTGTATATATATGTACACACTTGTTTGTGCTTATATATGGATTCGTACGTATCTAAAATTTCAATATAATATATGTATATATCCTCACCCATAGAGAAATAACTAGTTATCAATTGAGACATGATACGAGAAGAAGATGGAGAAAGAGGGGCACAACTTGTTCTTTACATCTAGGGTAAATATCATTCACACCTATGAAGTTTGATGTATTGATATATAATTATAATTTTGTGAATTTTCGTCACTAACATTTCTTATTAGTTTTTCTATTTTTTTAATATGTGAAATGTCTTAATTGTTTATGATTATTTAAATGTATTTTAATATAAAAATATCAGAATAGGAAAATAGCCACAATACCCTTTATGTTTTTTTATTTTATGTTAATATTATTATTTATGAAAATAAATAATTATATATAATAGGTTATATATATTATAGATGAATAGAGAAAAAGAAAGAGAAATTTAATTACTTTTTTATTTTATGTTAGCATTATTATTTATGGAAAAAAATAATTATACATATATTACATATATATATATATATATATTCAAAAATGTATTTTTGTCCATTAGATAGAGTTAAATGGATAAATTTAGTATTCAAACTGGTTATGTCATAAGTCAAAGGGTAGCATGGTCACTGTCAAAAAGTGTTCTACCACAGTGCACTTTTGGCAGGAGGAAATGTATGAAATATACGACATAAATCACAGAAAGTACTGGTGACAAAAATTTATAAAATTATAACTGCGTATCAATACATTAAATCTCAGAAGGTATCAATAATATTTATCCTTACATCTAATATAAATTTTAACAATTTTGAGATGAAGTTCGAGAAATTTTTGAGAGAAAAATAAGGATAGCTTGTTTATTCCTTGGATATGTTGGTATACGGTAAAGAAGGGATTGGCTTTATTGAGGGTAAAATAGTAAATGAACATGGAACATGTTTTGTGATTAACGGTGATAAGTGTGAAAGGGGGGTGCGGTATTTTGTGTAAAGATTAATGTGAAAGTAATTATTCCAAACGTGAAGGGAGGTGGGGGTAATTTAGCTATTATTTCTCTCCTCATTTTCCCCATCGCTTTCCTCTCCCTCTTTTTCTTTCCCTCTCTCTCTCAAATTTTCTGATGTAAAAGTTGTGATGGTAAAACTGGAGAGAGAGAACCAGAGGAAGAAAAGAACCCCAATTGGTTTGGAGCCCTAGAATCTGCGGGTCATCGATAGATTCGGTCCTCAACCATAGACCCAGTTGAGAATGGCTCTGAGGAAGAACAGACAATGGCACAACATCTTGATAAAAGGAGTGATGGGCCGTTCTCGATCCTATAGTTGGGATTCAAAGGTCGATCTGAAGAAGCTCCGTCCCATGATTCTGAAGAGGATTGAAAATAGGGCCAAGTACTATCCTGTAAGAGCCATGGTTCCTGTCGCCGAAGACGTCCTCAAAGCCAGAACCCTCCTCATTCAAGGCGTCTCCACCCTTCTTCAAGTCTTTCCCATCTGGGCCTGCAGGTATTGCCTCTCTCTCTCTCTCTCTCTCTCTATATATATATATATATATATATATAGACACACACACATTCATATCCATGTTTTATATTCTCACACATCTAGTAGGTACTTGGTGCCCTTTATTGAGGATAATCAATACAAAATTTGGGTATATAATTACATTAAGCTAAAGTTTTTGCTAAAATCTTACCTAACTTGATCTTCAGATAAATAATAATTAGTTTTTAGTGAAAAAGTACTAAGAATCTTCAAGTCACTAACTACTATAGCTTATAATAATAATAATAATAATAATAATTCCCACAAATAATTCTAATCCTATGGAGAATTATTATTGTAAACACTATGATTCGCCCCATTATAATTCCTTCAGTAAAATCTTGTTGCAACATTTTTGTCACAATTGGAAAATTTATCACATTCACACGTGTTGTTTATGTCCTAAATTCTCTTCATATGAGTGATTTCTCTGAAGTTCTAAAGAAGATGACTTTGCTGCTGACGTACCAATTTATCAGCACTCAGAAATTACTGTCTTATAGATAATTTAGTACACACAAGGTTTTGTGCATGTTCTTGTGTTGTATAAACTCGAATAATTTTTATTACAACTTCAACTTAATTCAACCCTTTTGAACTGTCTGGTGTATGCTGTCTGCCTACACTGTATAGTTTCAAAATTATGGTTTGAGGAACAAAAGACTAACAGCAGCAGAATCTTTTAGAACCAGCTCCAGAAAAAGAGCAAGGAGAAATCTTCAGAGAAACCCACCATCTAATATTTCATCGAATCTTATATTGGCAAATGCCATAAAATCGAAATTTCATTTTATTATATTTTCTGGTGCAGTATTGGTTCAAACTGGAAAGATTTATTAAAGTTCAGGTTTGTTTCTAGTCTTCCTTTCCCATTATCCCGCATAGGCAAGGCCAACGCTGGTAATGGCCTTTTTACTACTAAACACAAGTTTGTCATATTTCATACAACGAGTGAAGGTCAAGTAACATTTAGCGAGTCTGATTTTAGTTTAGTTTCACTCGAATCAACTAGTTTCCATAGAAATGTCACATATTTCTTTTTATATCTTCTTCAAATATTAATTTGTTAGAAAAGAAGAATTTTTTAATAATTTTTAGAAAGAAAATTTAATTTAACTTGGCATTGATTCTTTGCAGATTTTGTCCAGAAGTATATATTGGTGAGCAAGGCCATTTAATTCAGACATGCTGCGGTTACAAGCATCGTGCCAAGAACCACGTTCATGAATGGATCAGTGGTAGCTTGAATGATGTGCTTGTCCCTGTAGAAACATTTCACCTAGATAACATGTTCCAAGGAGTAATCAAACACAACCAAAGATTTGATTTTGACCGTGTTCCTGCAGTAGTTGAGCTTTGCTGGCAGGCAGGGGCTAATCAGTACGAGGAAAGTCTATGCTCTAGCAGTTGGAATTCAGATAATATTGAGGGTAGTGTTACTGGAGCTGAGTATTTGTCACCTGATGATCTTAGGTTGATAGCAAACGGAACTTTGAGGGCATGGGAGACACTTAGATGTGGGGTGCAAAAGTTATTGTTGGTTTATCCAGCAAAGGTTTGTAAATACTGTTCTGAAATTCATGTGGGACCATCTGGGCATAAAACGCGGCTTTGTGGGGTGTTTAAGTACGAGAGTTGGCGAGGTGGGCACTTCTGGAAGAAGGCAGGGGTGGACGATTTGGTGCCTCCAAAGGTTGTGTGGCGCCGACGGCCTCAGGATCCTCCAGTTCTTCTAAATGAAGGGCGGGAATTTTATGGGCATGCCCCAGCGGTGGTGGATCTGTGCACACAGGCTGGTGTTATTGCGCCATGGAAGTATTTTTGCATGATGAAAGTGCAGGGTTTATCAGCACCAGTATGAGTCTTACAGTAGACTGTTCGCTGCATTTTTGGTGGGTTGCTTCAAGACATTCAATCTGGGGTCTAATCAACTCTCTTGTTCATATGGCCGAAGGCTTTTCGTTGCATTTTCAGTGGGTTGCTTCGAGGCATTCATCTGGAATGTTCTAGTGAAGTCTTGCGGTTCTCGTTTTCTAGCTGGGGTCTAATCAACTCTCTTGTTCATATGGCTGGAGGCTTTTCTTGTTCGTCTCGCTCATTGGTGAGAAAAATTGTTAGTAGACATAGGTGTTTATTTTAGATCTTTGTTATTACAAAATTAACTCTAATGTTACTCTCTTTCTTTTTCTGTCTATATATATATATATATATATATATATATTGGGGGTGGGGGGATTTTGACATCTTCATTCTATCACAAAATTTGCTAAAATAATGACCCTTCTGTAACTTTTTCAAGAACCTTCTTTTCATTTTCTTCATTCTATTACAGAACAAATTATTTTTCAGAGCAATGATATATTGCCTAATGTGAGTTATGTGAGGGGATATGGGTCTCATCACATGATGCCAAAATGATGTCATGTGATGGGTATTCTTCACATGAAAGAGTTGAGGATACTAAAAAGACGAACAATCAAGTAAGAATTGTCTCTAGTCTGTCTCATTTGCAATTTCTCTGATGTGAACACGTTTGCTAATGATATTCTAAAAAAATAAAATGAAACTATTATATAATCCATTAATATTGTAGTCTATCATTTCAACATATTCTTTTTATAAACATGGAGAAATTGTAATATAACAAATTGAATGAAAGATCAAAAACGGAATACAATATGTGGAGAAGATTGATAACAACCCTCAAATGATGCCTGTTCACAGGGAGTGATACTGTTGGGCCCAACATGTGCTAGAAGAGATGTGGTTTGCTAAACTTGAAAATCCCAGTAAAGCCACTGCCAGGACAGAAGAAAATTATAGGTAAGTTGCAACTTATAAGATCTGCTATTAGTTTGGTGCCTTTTGAAATACTTGGACAATGGTATCTATTCTTTTTTTTTCTTCCTTTCCTTCTCTCATTTGGGCAAGTCATGACAGAATCTTTTGATTACATTTAATAAACTGTATTATGAGCAGTGTGATTCAACTAATGATGATCTTGCTGAAAATCTGGGGAAATGAAATTTTTTATTTTTATTTTTTCTTTTTAGTGATTTTTGTCGACTTTGAAGCCTAATTATTTCAGGTTTTGCTAGGCATTGAACCTGAATCATATAGGTATATACAAATGCCTATATAAGTGTTTATATTTCTGTATATACTGGTAAAAGTAAGTGAAATCTAATTTGATAATCATTTTTAATGCAAGTGAACAACAATGAAAACAACCTATCAAAGTGTGATTTTTATTTTAATTTTTTTTGGTAAGTGATTTTAATACAAATTGTTAAACAATGAAACATCACACATAAAGTAGATACACACTTAAATTCAATATTAAAATAAGTATTTCAATTGAAAACGCAATCAAATGACAGTGAAAAAGAAGTGGTTAAGATACCTAATTTCTCAAATATTATACAAGAAATGTGGCTAATAGTGTTACATTATTACTTCCTAATTGTGAAATAATAATTTTTTCCTATTCTCACCCACAATAGTGTTCTTTGTTGTTTGTGCTCATTCACTCCTTGCATGGTGGAGCTCTTTTATTCATTGCCTCATATAGGCCTACGATCCTTTTGTGCTCTCCTCTCTTTGGACCATAACAGTGTCCTAGTATAACTGCTCTTGTTGTTCTCTCTTTCGACTCGTTGATTCCTTTGGAATCTTATACCTTATAATATTTTTTCTTATATGCAAATCACTTACCTTGCTGGAAATGAAAATAAAAAATAAAAACGAATAAATTACACAGCCTCACTGTAAATTGGTCAAATAACAGACTTCTTCTACATTTTCAAAATAACACTGCATTCTCCTGTTATTGTTGTCGATGATGAAATTGTTGAAATAACAATTATATGCATGTACGTTTTATTGTTTAATAATTGAAAATTTCTGATTACTTAGAAAGACAAAATTACCTTTTTTACTTTATCCCATGCAAGTGAGTTGATGTAGTAGGCCTAATAAAACAAATTTACGACACTCTCTCTAAGAGTGTACACGGGACGATTCTTTACGGTTCTTGGTGGAACAGGAATCGGAATCGTTCCCAATAGTTCCTTCATTTTGAAACTGGAACTAGAACCAAAACCATTGAGTTCGGTTCGGTTCCGGTTCCTCAACGATTCTTTGTCAACTTTTTTTAATTTTTTATTTTTTAACATTGACAAGATATACACTCATACTTGTGCACCCCTAGTTATAACAATAAATTAGAAACTATTAGTATTTATTTATATATCTTATATTATATAAATATATAGAACATTAGAACTTAGAAGCTAAATGTATTTATCTATATATTATATATTTTATACTTTATATATTATATATTTATACAGAACATTAGAACTTAAAAGCTATTATTATTCATTTATATATATATATATTTTCTAACAGTTCCGATTCCGGTTCCTTGACTTAGAACCGGAACCTTAGTGAATGGTTCCTAAAATTTGGAACTGGAACTAGAACCATAGTGAACGGTTCGGTTCAGGTACGGTTCCACCAGTTCTTTGTGCACCCCTAACTCTCTATACTCTCCACCGTGTGAGTACCATTGTTCACCACATTTTCTCCTCTCTGTGTCTATATATGTAGACTTCAATTGTAGGCTATATATATATATATATATATATATATATATATATATATATATATATATAATGCGTTGCCGAGAGAATGAGGGAGAGTAACATCGATAACGCTGACGAATTTCTTTGATTGAATCTATCCGTTGACCACGACGGTAGTGTCAACCAACAAACCCACCACCATCGGCCAGCTCTGCGCCGACACCACTCCGCGGACCGCTGAGTGTTAGAATATGTTTCAAAATTAATTTCACTAAATTTTATAAAAATATATTAATTAACTTTTCTAATACTAAAGTGATATTATTTACATACATAATTGTATCTTAAATAAAGACATTTACATATATTTTTACACTAGACTTTTGGTATTTTCAATTAATCTATTTGATTCCCTTTCTTTTAAGATGAATCTATATAAGTTCATTCATATAGATTTATGTGAAGTCTATTAATTATTGTGAACTATACATGAATTTAATCCAAGTTTATTAACTTAGAATATGTATCTTATTAATTTATGAACTTTGAAAATCATTTACATTTATGAGATACAGTGGATTAGTGTGATACATGAATGAATTTATCCAAATTTATTACTTTGGAACATGAATCTTCTTAATTCATGTATTTGGAGATTGAACATGTTCATGTAACTTATTTTTGAGGGGTCTATATAAGGGTAACACTCTCCTCAATTCAAGAATGAATCAAGTTCAATCTCAACTCATACTCAAGTTTTTAACTCAAGTTTAAGATGTTTTCTCTTCTATTTTTCATATTTGGGCATTCTGAAAAAGGATTAAGTATTGCATCCAATAGTGTATTATGCAATTACACTGTAGTTGGATCGAGTCCAAGCTTGGTTGAATCCAGGAGATAGAGCTGCCATGATCTCTTGTATCTTGCAGGAGGCTTCGACAATCTTCAAGAAGCGTTTACGCACCTCCACGCTATGGTCCGAATTTTTTGAATATTTTATTTCTGCCAAATATATGTAAGTGTAAGAAATTTTTATAATTTATCAGAATGATTTTTGGAACACTGAGAACTTTCGTGCCCTTTGCACCAGCGAGAAAGGCGTCAGCAAGAGCGGCAATCCCTTTCACTACAAGGGCTCCAACTTCCATCGCGTGATCCCCGAATTCATGTGCTAGAAAATCGTTGAGAGCAGCATGGCGACGAGTCCATTTACGATGGCAAATTTGCCGACGAGAACTTCATCAAGAAGCACACCAGTCCAGGAATTCTCTCCATGGCCAACGCCGGTCCAGGGGACTAACGGATCGCAATTCTTCATCTGCACTGCGAAGATCGAGTGGCTCGATGAAAAGCACGCTGTATTGGGTCAGATTGTGAAAGGGCCATCGCTGATTGTGGTCAGCTCTTTCATCCTGTGTGTTTTCAGATCTGTTAATGAGTGTTTAATATCCATCGCAACTTTTTTTTTTGGTCCCTCTCTGGTTTTTCTTTTTGAAATAACTGCACACAATTGTATATATGTCTGCCTATGTATATGTTGCACACAATTTTCTTTATTTATTTATCTCTATGCATCTAATTATCTAACTCAAAACACTGCCATCAATTCAAACAATGTTTCTATTATTCTTGAAACAAACTGCCACTATCATCATTATCATTATTTTCTATGTTTGATCCTAGTTTTATTACTGAAATTTTCCCTTACTTGTCTCCCTCATAAGTAATAAAACTAAGCTTGAAAGAACCCATTTACACGTATGTTGGGTGTGATGATGAATTGAAGAGGGTCAAACCAGTAGGAGGTGAAGTTAGGGGATATAATTGTGTAAAGGGTTTAAATTGTCCACAATAATGATGTCAAAGGGTATCTTTCAGTCATTTCAAACATTTTAAAAGAATTTGGGAAATTTTCAGATGCTAAAAACTATAACATCAGTAATTTTCTTTAATATTATCTTATTAATAATATTTTTATATTCATTATATATATAAAATCTATGGGCAAAATACCTATAGGATCTAAAAAATCTATAAGAAAAATGTATAGAAATTCCAAGTTCATTTAAATTCCACTGTATAAACCAACATTTCACATAAATTCTCCCTGACATCCTATGGTATTAAATGCTAATTACTCTTAAGAACAAGGGAAAAGAAAGAAAATAAAATGATTGAAATTAATATATATATATATATATATATATAAAATCAACTTCTTAGTTAGTTTGTGTCATGATTTGGTTCAATCGTCAACTACAAAGCAACTAAAAAAAGTGTCATGATTTGATTCAAACGTTAGCTACAAAACAACTAAGAAAAAATTAATGGAACTTGCCTCCAATTTAATCTTGCACACTTAAAAGAGCTCACTTAGATTATAATTTAAAAAATCAGTCATTAAATAAAACATTTACATAGCTGTATTAAATGCCAATTACTCTTAAACACATGAGAAAAGAAAGAAAATAAAATGATTGAAATTATATCTTTTCAGCTTCCCAATTAATCTATGCCATGATTTGGTTCAAATGTCAACTGAAAAACAAATAAGAGAAATATTTGTCTCCAATTTAGGCCTGCACACTTAAAGAGAAATTATACCTTATAACTGTTGTAACTGGGGGTGTACACGATTCGGTTCCTTACAGTTCTTCGAAATCGGAACCGTTTTCAATGATTCCTTAATTTGAAATCGGAACCGGAACCGGAATTGTTGAGTTTGATTCGGTTCCCCTTTTTTGCAATTATGGTTCTCCAACGGTTCCTTGTCAACTTTTTTTTATTATTTTTTATTTTTAACATTGGTAAGATACACACTCATACTTATGCACCCCTAGTTATAACAATATATTAGAAGCTATTAATATTTATTTATATATCTTATATTATATAAATATATAGAACATAGAACTTAAAAGCTATTACTATTTATCTATATATTATATATTTTATACTTTATACTTTATATATAAATAAAATAATAGAATTTAGAGGTATTAGTATTTATTTATATATAAAGTATAAAATATATAATATATAGATAAATAGTAATAGCTTCTAAGTTCTAATGTATATATATATATATAATACAAGAACTTAGAAGTTATTATTATTCATTTATATATTATATTATATATATATTTTCTAACTATTTCGGTTCTTTGACTTGGAACCGGGGTAAACAGTTCTTAAAATTTGGAACCGGAACTGGAACTGTAGTGAATTGTTCGGTTCTGTTTAGCTATGGTTCCGATTCCACTGATTCATTGTGCACCTCTCGTTGTAACGATGATGTGGTACATTCAAGGATTAGAAACACACTACAAAAATAAAGTGCTTCCACATATTTATTATAAAATCAACATATTTGCCTTTGTGGCGCATCATGGATACAATGGTTGTAACTATAATTTCTCCACTTAAAGAGATCAGTTGCATTATAATTTAAAAAGTTAAGAATTGAATATAAAATATTTACACAGCCATGTTAAATGCCAATTACTCTTAAACACTAGAGAAAAGAAAGAAAATAAAGTGATTGATTTTTTTTTTTTTTTTTTAAATACATCTTGTCAGTTTTCCAATTAGTTTGTGCTATGATTTGATTCAAACGTCAACGGCAAAAAAAAAATAATTAAATCATTGTATTTGCCTCCAATTTATTCTTGCACAATTAAAGAGCTCACTTGCATTATAATTTAAAAAATCGAGAATTAAATAAAACAATTACATAATCCATTAAATGCCAATTACTCTTTAAACACAAGAAAAGAAAGAAAATAAAATGACTGATTTTTTTTTTATTTTAAAAAAACATACATTTTTTCAGCTTCCCAATTAGCCTTTGGCTTTGGTTCAAATGTCAACTCCAAATTAGTCTTACGACTTTAAAGAGCTCGCTTGCATTATAATTTAAAAAATCAGGAATTAAATAAAATATTTACACATCCGTATTAAATGTCAATTACTTTAAACATAAGAGAAAAAGAAAAAAAAAATGATTGAAATTGAAAAAAAAACTTGCATCATATCAGCTTCTCAACTAGTCTGTGTCATGATTTAGTTCAAACATCAACTGCAAAACAACTAAGAGAAAATCACTGTACTTGCCACCACTTTAGTCCTGCACACTTAAAGAGCTCACTTGCATTATAATTTATAAAATTGAGGATTAAATAAAACATTTACACAGTCATATTAAATTTCAATTACTCTTAAACACAAGAAAAAAGAAAGAAATTATTAAATGATTGATATTATTAGTTGATTTTTAAACAGGCAGTATTTTTTTAACAGCTAAAAAAAAGATTCATTAAATTTATAGGCACTTAAATTCACAATTTTAACACATGCAGGAAAAAAAAAATTCCTCAAAAGGAGCAATCTCACTTGGTATAAAAACATGATATTTGGGACATTATTTACTTAAATAAATTACATAGACCTCATTAGTGGTTTGGCCTAACTATACTCAGATAAGACTAATGTTTCATTTAGTATAAGGGAAGGAAGATGGAGGAAGGAAATGAGTAAATTTTCTTCGTTTGGTAGAGAAGATAAAAAAAGGAATGAAAAGAAAAGAGAATCATCTTTAAAATTTTGTCATCTCTCCAAATTTGGAGGAAGACAAAAAATAAGAAATGCAAGACTACTATTATAAATGTTTTAAATTATAATTCTTTTCTTATTTCTCTTTTCTTCTCTTCTAATAAACAAAGTAAGATATTGAGATTTCTCTTCTATTTTATCCAACCAAACAAAATGAAAAAATAACACAATTTCTTCCCTAAGAATTTCTAGTCTATCCCTCCTCTACCTTCCACCCAATTTTCTTCATTCCTACTAAACAGAGGATAAAACTTGTATATATATATATTTTGGAGGAACTCTCAAAATTTCTTGTCAAATATTTCATTAGTCAATCATTACTTTCCCTAATTTTAAAATTCCTGATACTTTTTACTTTTCAATAATTGTCTCGATTGAAATATAAGAATACCATTTGGTTTTATTTTATTAAGTTCTCGACTAGCGCTGCTACGTTCTTGTTCATATATAATCGAAAACGGAATTTATAGTCAAAAGCTGAGTCGTTAGATTATTTAACTACAATCTCAAATCAATGATTCAAACAATTTTCTTCTCGTTAAAAGTAAGGGTGTTAAAAAACCTAGATTTTAAGACAATCAATATGAGCTCTAGAATATATATATATACACACAATATTTACAGTATATATATATATTGACCAAGCCAATTTTGACACATCACTCAAACAAACGCCATCTGGCGAGTAAGAGTGTAACGTATTTGTTCATATCATTTTGTATGTTTCAGTTTTTTAGTTTTTAACTATGTTTTCGTAATGCTCCTTTTATTCTCGAGCATATTCTCAAAAAAAGTGGTTGATGGTGCCAAGTCAGCAGATCTCAGCCACATCAGTGGCCTCACTCACCACAAAATCAACAACTTTAATAGGAGAACATTCGTGTCCGATGTACGAAGCTAGTTAATCTCCTCATCTCTCGGCACGACTCACGAGTAAGCCAATATATATATATATATATATATATATATATATATATAACCAATATATTTTGACCAAGCCAATTTTGACACATCACTCAAACAAATGCAATCTGACGAGTAAGATTGTAACGGATTTGTTCGTATCATTTTGTATGTTTCACTTTTTTAGTTTTTAACTATGTTTTCGTGATTCTCCTTTTATTCTAAAGCATATTTTAAAAAAAGTGATTGATAATGCCACGTCAGTGGCCTCACTCACCACAAAATCAAGAACTTTAATAGGAGAACATGACGTGTGTCCCATGTATGGAGCTACTTAAGCTCCCCGTCTCTCGGCGCAAGCGACATTCTGGTCGTGACCAATATCATTATTCATACACCAGGCTGTTCCACTTATTTACCGTTTTTGCCATCGCTCGAACCAACACAGAGCGAGTCAAAGGGTGTGACCATACCAAATCTTTCAAACCTAAGCCATCCACATAAGCAATGACATCGACATGGATATCATTTCCTCTCATACCTTAGCATGTTTCCACATGGCACCAATCCATTACCTCAAGAAATGAGCATAAATATGAACACCACCACTTACATGGAACGTACACTTCCCAGTGTAGCAAACCTCGAAGGTTAGACACTTGGACCTCAACTGCTTCATTCTCTCTTGTAATTAAGTTCCAAAACTAGAAAATTTTCAAATCTTGTAAACCAAAACTTTGATCATTGCTTTATCAACAATGGCTTCTTTGTTTTTAGACGTTGGTTAACAATATTTCTTCGTTTGTTTTAATACTTTCGATAGAAACCGTTGCGGGATTCGGTGGTGGTATTATCTATATGCTTCATTTTATTCTCTCTGAATTGAAAAAAAAATGATATCTAGTCTGACAATCGAGTGAGTCAGGAATGACATCATCATGCTGGCATCATGATGACGTCATCCTACTTACATAAATGTACAGAGTTGGACGTACATTGTATCATGAGCGAGCTCGTCCTCTGAATTTAATTCAAAGTTTTGGTATTTTCATGGTGTTTGATGTTCATTCGTGTTTTTGGTTGTTTTGAAATGATGTAGGGTTGAGGTGGGTTTGAGGATTGGAAAAAAAAACAATAAAAGCCGAATTCCGGCCACGAGTTTCGAGTTAGTTATGTTAGTTAAGGAATTGTAGAAATTTTTAGTATTAGTTAGGTTAGTGGAGGAGAGTAGTATATATGGAGCCTATGTGTGAGTATTGTGGAGTGGTGAGGGCTGTGGTGTATTGTAAATCGGACTCGGCCAGACTTTGCCTGCACTGTGATAGCTGTGTGCACTCTGCCAATTCTTTGTCGCGAAGGCATCCTCGATCACTCATTTGCGACAAGTGCAATTCGCAGCCTGCAATAGTCCGGTGCATGGATGATAAATTGTCTCTGTGCCAGGGTTGTGATTGGAATGGAAATGGCTGCTCAGGCACGGGGCATCGCCATCAGACATTGAATTATTATACTGGATGTCCTCCTCTGGCTGAGTTGTCAAAGATTTGGTCTTCAGTTCTTGATGTGCCTTCCTCGGCTAGTTCTGATGCCGGTTGGGGTCCTCTAAATACCCCCCTCCCCATCAATGAGAGTGATACTTTGGAGCCTACAGGTGATAAGGCCCCAATTGGGTTGGTGGCAAGCAATTTTAATCAGTTACAACAACCTTGTGCCAAGTTTGACCCTTGGATTAGTTCATCTGCTGTAATACCACCTGACCCGAAACCCATACCACCATGCAATAGAGATCAAGCATCTTTATTTCCTGAGGGATCAAACCTGTCAAAGGTGAGTTCTCTTATTATTTGCTACTAGTCTTTGTTCTTTATATGGTAATATTAATGATTGGGCTCATATTTGTTTGAATGAGTTAGCAGATTTTCATGGCTTATTTATCCGATTTAGCAATGAATTCAGACTCTAGATAGAGGCTTTTTCTATAGAACATGATCTCTCCCTTTTGACTAATTTTAGTTTATAAGATCCGTAAAATCTGAGCTCTTCCTTGTTTTGCTACATGCACATCAGGGTTATTCCAATTTCAAGAATCTTGAACTTCATGAAGGTGACAATCTCTGTGAAGGTCTCGACATGGATGATGTTGCGGTGAACTTTGAGAGTGGTGATGAAATATTTGGCTCTTCAGAAGGTCATCCTGGATATCATTTTGATGATGGAGGAATGGATTGCCTGTTAATGGAGAAAAACTTATCAGTAACTGAATCTAATGGTCATATCGAAAATCCTTTAGAGGTTACCCACAAATCTTTATATCTGAGATACCAATAGTTGTTCATTGCTTTCTTTTTCAACATATTAACATTTATTGCTATAGAAGAAATGGCTTTTGACACAAATTCATATTGCATAAAGCCAATGCTTGATATATGGCACTAGCCCTATAGATCTGACTGCCAAAGGGCATAATGAGTACTGTTTGGTATTCTTTATGATATTAGACTTAACACTTTAGACATGAAATTTCATATGCTCTCAGACTATTGCAGATATATTTCATTCTGTTCAAAAAAACTACCAAAAAGTTTTGATGTACTCTAATTTGTCCATGGACATTTTTTTGGGATGCACAAAAGAGTTCTCACCTCTTTAGTAATTCCTCCCCTCCATGTGATATATGACATAGTGACATACCATACTACATAATAATTAGCTTTGCAATCAAACTATCAGAAAAACTAGTTGTGTTATAGAGTTCATGAAACTGAAATAACATGATTTAATGTCTACATATTTGTTCACTACCATAGTTTGAGTTCTTTAAGTTAATCATCATTAATTTGCCTGATATGATTTGCATTAGTCCTATCATGTCTGGCCTCTCACAACATAAAAGATTCTTAAGATCACTGAACAAACAAAATATGTGTTCAATGACTCATCCTGCACACTCCAGTATACTGACTGTTATCTTGTGTATTTTCATTAGGCATTATCATCAGGACGACAGGACTACATGGCTTTTCAATCATCGCGTGTTGTGGAGACACCTAATGTGATGCAAACTATGAGTGACAGTGGTAATTGTATGCTTATGAACCCCAGCTGCAACAGATATCTCGGCCTAGGTTTTTCACCTAGACAAGTTCACTCGAGTGTATCACTTTCACTATCCAACATCACTGGTGAAAGTACTGCTGCTGATTATCAAGATTGTGGATTATCACCAGTATTTCTGACGGGTGAATCACCTTGGGAGCCGAATCTGGAAGCTAGTAGTCCACAGGCAAGGGACAGAGCTAAAATGAGATACAACGAGAAAAAGAAAACACGCATGTATGTTGTTTAACTCTTGGTACATATTATGTGCTTTATATTCATTGGACATATGAAGTGTGATTTACGAAATTCTGATTTATACCATATTTCCTTTACCCTGCTTTTGAATTTTAGAGCATAGGAAAATAAATTTTTTTAAAAAAAATTGCAAAATGAAGTCACTTCTAACCATTTTCTAAACATATGCTTTGTTGTCATTTTCCCAGGAAGCAAACAGTGCCCTTAACATATTTAAATGTTTAAAGCAACTTTTTACTTCTGTCCTCAGTGCACCAGTATTGTAAACCACAACAATCAACTTCTGATGAATCATGAGATGTCAGAGGATCCCAACAAATGGTATAGAGTCTTGTTCTTGAAGTGATTAGGAAGCAGAAGGATGAAATTTGGTGCTGGCCTCCCCTCCTTTACACTCCAAATTAGAGCATTTGTCAGGCTTAATGCCATTTTTTTGTCATGTTGAAGTTTAAGTTCATTTGATGTTCATGCTTAAAGACATATCCAACTTCATCATGATCAACGATGTTTCCATTATTTTTAATTATGATTGACTTACCTCCTAACATATTTTCATGTTTGTCCTCTGTAGATTTGGTAAACAAATAAGATATGCTTCCCGTAAAGCCAGAGCGGATACTAGAAAACGTGTGAAAGGTAGATTTGTGAAGGCAGGCGAAGCATATGACTATGATCCTCTTGTAACAAGGAACTTCTGAGCGAGATCACCATTTCTCAGTCCCTTGCCTTACATTTCAAGGCCTTAATGGATAAGGTATTACTAAATGTTCACCTAAAAATGTACACATATCATGCTCCCTGAACACAAGCAACTGTTTTTAAGGCTTTGGAGATATAGAAGCATCCATCTCTTGTTTCTGGTTCTTTATCTAAACAACGAATTAAGGGTATAGCACTAATATATAAATGAAAAAAAAAAAAAAGTGGAAAATAGAGGAAGCTTAAAATGCTCCCAAAATGAAGTTGCATTTTCACTTGGGTTATTCAGCTATGCAAGAAAATAGAATTATGATGTACAAGGCATTGTGTAGAATGGAAGGTTCAATTATATGAGCAGTAAAGGAGATTTTTATGTTCTAGATCATGGTGCGACTGAGTAGATTCAAACACAGGAAATTTAGGGTGAGATAAATACTTCAATTTTAGATAATTCAGTTTTGGTTGTCTAGAATCTAGATGCAATATCATGCTAAGAAATTTGTTATCCTTTTGCAAGAGAATAAGCACAGTTTTTTCTTAGTGTTTATAGAAATACCTTTGTCATGTATTGTCATCAATTATGTTTTATTGAGCAAGTCTATCAACAATCACATTTAGCAGATTTTTTCTTTAGAGTTTCTAGTAACAAATAGATTCTGCATCTTGATTGTCTTCACTGATCTAATCTTTCTCTAATGATTTCAGAAAGGGACTGTGCAATCTGAGCTCAATCTTCATCCTTCAAGAGTACTGGTTTTCCGCCAACTCCCAACAATCTATAAACCTATCATTCCATGTATTACTTCGTTTAGTCTATGATACTATTGATAAATGGAAAGTAGTTTTACAACAATTATATTTTGGTGCACTTCTTTTATCAAATAACTAACTACATTTCATCTATATATGCAATGGCAGATCTCACTGCTGAGAAGCCCCCATGAAATTGAATTTTTGTCGCATGAGCAACCCATCACAGCTTTGATAAGAGTTTGTGCTACCTCATCAATCATTTTTATAACAGTGACCCTTATATTCTCAAGGTAATGGTACTTGGTCTTAATTATGTATAATTTGTAATTGTCCCTTTGTCATTCTGTGCCATAATTATCTGTATTGCTAGCTGGCCATCAAGTTGATGCCACATAATATTTTTCGAAGCCAAATGTGGCCACGATAAACTAGTAAAATAGTTTTTTCTTTCCGCATTTACTGATCAATTATCATTCCTTGATATAATCCTGCAATGTGATATTTGCAGTTGGGAGATAAACTTGGTGAAGGACCTTGCAGTGGTTTTTGATTGCCTCCCTCAGAATTGGCCCTCATGAGCCTCATATGGCTTTTGCAACACCCCACATTCTTGCCATAAGGCACTGTACTTATTGCAAGTCAATTTTTGGTTATTTAGGTGTTTACATAGTTAACCAGTTCCATTTCTATGTAATAATCAA
The DNA here is from genome assembly GCA_026545225.1 of Cornus controversa. Taxonomy (NCBI): domain Eukaryota; kingdom Viridiplantae; phylum Streptophyta; class Magnoliopsida; order Cornales; family Cornaceae; genus Cornus; species Cornus controversa. The sequence goes on from CM048847.1 coordinate 62,310,072, forward strand.
AGCCAACTGATTCTGCAGTTGTGATATTGATGGAAAATCACTCCATTCCACAATAATTATATATTTAATAAAAGTCTGTTTGCATTTGCAATAGTTCTTGTATTTTGATTTAATTGACTGCATTGCTCAACATAAATCTATTGTTTCATTTGTTTCTATTTTATATATTAGAAATGTTTGCCTCTAAAATGTTAACAAAGAACTTATACTGTCTTCTCTCTCTCAACAAATGTTTGATTCAAATCTGACAACTTGCGATGGTGGAGTGCAGTGATTACAAATAAAGTCACCTATATTATTTGGGGGATAGTTTTGTTGGTGATGATCTTCAATATGATTGTGCTCAATAGCTCAAGAGTACAGTTGATTCAGTAACATATTTAATAACTTGCAAAGGAAAGGCAAAGCAATAATATTCACATCATCAAGAGTACAGTTGTTGTTGTTGTGTTAGATTAATTGGGGTATCCAAGCCTTCACCTCACTAATTTCTAGGACTCAGGAAGGGTGCTCCCCACTCCAAGCCGGGTAAGTCAAGGAATTATCCGTGAAGACTAGCCCCAAAGAATTGTTTGCACTCAAAACGAGTCGAACCTTAGAACTGATACTTTCTGAGGCACCAGGATTGTTGTTGTTGTGTTGACCATATTTTCATACTATATCTAGTTTCTTAAGATTTTCTCTTAGTATTTTATGTCATGTTTTATCTTGATCTCGCTTTGTCTCTTCCAGTTAATCATATATTTTTTTTTATTTCAACAACACGAATGTGTTGTTCTTGTTTCTTTTCAATATTCAATATTTTGCTTCATATGACATAATTGCTCTAATAATTGTTCTATATGATTTTTGTTTTAATTTATTTGATATTCTCTTATTATCATATAAGATATCACTCCATTTTCCCGTCATGCTCCAATCCCACTTGTTACATCATCGTCTATTTTTACATTGATCATTTTGTATTATTGATATTAAATATAAAAAAATTGTTAATTTTAAATAATCCTTTGACCTTGAATTGTTATTGTTACATTGTCATTCTCTAAGTTTATGTTGAATATAAGTTTTATATGTTTTATTTTAGTTTTATTAATTTTTAAACCCTTGATTACAGCACATTTCTTCATGTTTCCACTTTTTAATGCTAGAGTTTAACTATTGAAGTTAAATCTGTACCCAAAACTACAAAGATAATAGGTAATATAAGACAATTGTATAACAATAAAATTGTAATACAAAAGAGCTTCTTCGTTAGCTTTGCCTGCATGAACTTGTGCACGCTCTTTTCATTTTCAATTAAGCATTAGCTTTGAGAGCATCTATTACAATTCGCTTATCCGGTGTAGATATTGCCCTTTTTGCACAATCTCCTTTCAATACTCACAATTTTATTCAACACGTGTTTACACAATTAGAAAGTATCTACACATATAAGCTATCTCATCAAACCTCTTTCTTCTGGGGATGTGAGATGTCACATGGACAAAAGTCACCAAGGTTAAGGAATTCAAAGGAATGCTTTGATATATGTTTGCTTGAATTTCACACCAATAGGACAAAAGTCACCAAGGTTAAGGAATTCAAAGGAATGCTTTGATATATGTTTGCTTGAATTGCTTTCAAGTAAGGGGTGGAGCCAAAAATTAATTTTAATTTTGGAGAGCTAATACTATGTAGTTAAATTTTGAAAAAATTATAAATCAATTGTAATATTTTTTTTATATAATATCAACCTTAGTATATGCAACTTAAATAAATAGAGATGAAAAATTATATGAAAAAGAAAAAAAACATAGAGAGGAAGGAATAATAAGTTGAATGTAATTAAACAAAATATAATGTCATCAACCCTCTTTCTCCCATGAAAGAGATATATCATTATTACCTTGACGAAAGGTAAAGAAAAAAAGAAGTACCATTTTAACTAAACAAAATATCACAAGTTCGAATAAAATACAATTATTAGAAACAAAAAAAAAGGCACTTTAATAACTTATACAAACAATGGTTATAGAATTTGTCATTTAACAAGTAAAAATATTAGCATATATGATACATTATTGGTATTGCTATTTTTATCATCTTAGTTTCGTAACATTTTAATTTTCCTCATTCCCAGTGCTCTCAAGTTCACCAATGAAGATTAACTTATAATTCTAAATATTTTTCTTGTAAACACAATGTAACAAGATATTTGACAAAAAAAGTTTGTGTGTTTTTATTAGACATGAGAAGACATTGTTGTAATTTTTTCTCTCTCTTGAACTCGTATGATGGAGATTATACATATATGTAAATGGAAAATGGAGAAATACTATGTTAGTAAGGACTATTGTTTCACAAGTTTTGGACTTAAAAAGTAAGGTTAAAAAATGTTCAAGCTGGATTTTTTTTATGAGTTTCAAGGAGAGAAAAATTATAATTATTTCCGAACTTACTAATTTTTAGACCAATTAATAAATGTTTGAAAATAATTTGGAGGGCTAACTGATATTTTTTTTATAAGTTTTGAGGACCAAAATTTAGGTTTATTACCCAGGAAAAAAAAAAAAGGTTTATTTACAAAATAACTTATCTGGGGGTATTTCTTTAAAATATGACATTTCTGTGCTTCTGGAGTCAGATTTGTTTTTATACATGAAATTTTGTGATGTATAGAACCCGATGTATAAAGAATTAAAAAGATAAAACAAGATTTTTTGTCATAAAAATAAAAGATCATGATACTCTCTACCCATTTATTTATTGCATTCCACTTGATTATTTTTTCCTTTTTTATTTCTAAAAAAAAATAAAAAATAATATCATTGCCCTTCAAAATTATTGGCACATTCCAGAATTATCTCAAAGGTAGTACTATCAAACTTCACTCTTGGGTTAGTGTTTTATATTTTTAAAAAAAAATTGTGTGCAGTGTAATAGTATAAGGTAAAGTGTCAAAACTAGTACCATATTAACTTCCAAAAAAAAAAACTAGTACCATATCAATTTCTACTCTTGAGGGGTTAAGTGTTTTATATACTATTAGAAAATTTATGTGCAGTGTAAGAGTTTAATGAATATTAGTTAGTATAAGTTTTCGAAAAAATAATTAGTTAGTATCATTTACTCTTATATTTTATTTTATCTTTTAAAAAACAAATGATGGTTGTGAACTTGTGATCCTGCTATCTTGTTAATTTGCAAAGATAGTAGAGAGAGAAGAAGAAAATATGTTATATAAATAAAAAGGATAAAACAAGAATTTGTTACAAGAAAAATAAAGAAAAACAATATTGTCTCTTACATACTCCACCTTTTATTTTTATTTTTTATTTATAAAAAAGAAATTATATAATTGTGTCCTTCAATAGAGCCTTGCCCAAGTGATATATTGTCATCCTTTTATTTTCCTATCAAATATAAAGTTGAGAGGTTCATATCCATGAAATAATACTGAATATGTATGTGTGACTTACATACCAAAAAAGAAATTATTACCATTCAAAATCATTACAAAAATCTACAATTATCTCAAAAATTAGTTTTATTATAGTATTATAATGAGTACCACTCGATATTTTACTAGTAGTGCAAATATAAAAAAAGAATAAAGTGAACAATCAACATTTTTATCTTTTTCCACTTATTTTAGAAAGCAAATAATTATTGAAGACAGCTTTAAATGAGATGTTGTCATAACTTTATGAATTTACTAAATAAAAAAATTAGACTTTATGAGTCATAAATATTGGAGTTTTAAAACTTGACGGTTATGAAATATGGTTTTTTTTTTTTTTTTTGCATTTTTGAACATGAGTTCTATTTGTCTATAAATAGTGAGTTTAATAAAAAGATAATTAGTCCCGCGTGCGCACACACATACATATATATATATATATATATATATATATATATATATTTTAAACTCACAAGAAAGTTAATAAGTTAGTGGGTGAGGAGCTGAATAAGGGTTCTCCCACTTAGGAAAGAAGTGTCTTATTGTTAGAGAGGCTAATTTTGTTTCACATCCGATCTAGATGAGAAAAGATTTGAGTATATAAGAGTGAATATGCAGCACTATCTAATAGTTTAGACTTTTAGATAGAAGATAAGCGTTCGATCCGTTACAATTGATATCAGCCAAACCCAATCTTTGATCGATCCATTACACTTATTCACTTGATCGAGTCATTTATGTTTGTCTTTCCAGTGTTATTATTTTTTTGTCTACAATATTATTATTTTATTAAATATAGTATAACTTAGGACATAAAATATTAATTCCCATAACAACCTTTTAATGTCACAGATTATTATAATTACAGTATTATTTTAATATCAAATAAGGTTCACGGTCTTCACTGTCTCCTCCTAATTTTTGAACGAAGTTTTACCCTTCTGGTACCCCACACTGCAACTATGTGTTCGAGGAAAGTCGGCCCATCTCTCTCTGACATGTTCCTCTTCAAAATCCTAAGAAACCCATCTCGCATCAAAGACCTAGGCTTGCTTATTTCCACTCTCTTCATCTTCTACCTTCTCGTCCACCGTCACCGCACCCCTTCCAATATCCTTATAGTCCACACTTCACCACCACGCACAACCACCACCCTCCGCCACCTCTTCTTCTCCATCGCCTCCTCTTCCAAATCCTTCCCCAACCGCGTACCCTACCTCCGCCTCTGGTACAACCCCCACTCTACCCGCGCTCTCCTCTTCCTGGATCGACCCCCACCCAATCCATCCCCAACCCTCTCCCTCCCTCCAATTCTCATCTCCGCCGACACCTCCAAGTTCCCCTACACCTTCCGTTTCGGCTCTCGGTCCGCGATTCGCATTGCTCGCATCGTAAAAGAAGCCGTCGAGCGCAACGAGACCGACGTCCGGTGGTTCGTCTTCGGCGACGATGATACGGTGTTTTTCGTGGATAATTTGGTCAAAACACTGTCCAAGTACGATCATGACCAGTGGTATTATGTGGGGAGTAATTCCGAGGTTTACGAGCAGAACTCGTTGCACTCGTTCGATATGGCGTTTGGTGGTGGAGGGTTTGCTATAAGCCATTCTTTGGCTAAGGTTTTAGCTAGGGTTTTGGATTCGTGTCTCATGAGGTACCCACACTTGTATGGGAGCGATGATAGGGTTTACTCTTGCTTGGCTGAGCTCGGTGTGGGTTTGTCGCATGAACCCGGGTTTCATCAGGTAAAATTATCAGTTCCTCTGTTTTTTTTCTTTCTGTTCATGAATCTGTTGATGATCCTTTGCCTTAATTTTATTAATTATTCCATTTTGTAATACAAGGTAATGTTTGATTGTTTTAAGCATACAATCATGCAATGGATGTCTAATTGTCTTGTTGAAGGAAACCATTCTCTGTGGCTTAAGAGTGGACTTCATTGACGTGGTTTGTTAATTGGATTTTGGTGGGATAGTTGTTATTCCAGCTTCGTCTGCAATTAGAGTCTAAAATGGAATGTCGAAGCTGAATTTTTCTATCTAAAATGGAATTGTGAAGCTGAATTTTTGTATGGGATTTGCTATTATGAGCTGTATCTGAAAAGATTTTATTATTGGCGGCTTATTCAATCAGCTATAAGTTTTTTTCTGTGAAATATTTGCGAAACTTAATGTGCATTTCTTTACACAAGACAGTAGTCACAAGCATACTCTACCTCAAAGACATGTGAATAGGATGTAAATATTAAATGCAACTTGTGTATATATATTGATCTTTATAACTTGGAGCGCATTCTGTTTTGCATTTTCGTTCTGAAGCATTTAAACCTGAGAACTAAGAGTTGGAACTTTTAGTCAATTATCTTCATTGATTTGATAATTTTTTTCCTTTGATTTTCCTTATACCATAATTATATTGGCCTGTTCTACCGGTTTAAATGCTTATTTAATCTAGTTATTAATTTAGTGGGACAACATCCATAATTTTTTAATTTTCCGAGCTCTTTGGATTAGTTCTAGAATTTCATTTATTAATTTAAATTATATTTTACTATTGTCAGGCGGATATTCGGGGAGATCTGTTTGGAATTCTTTCAGCACATCCCTTATCACCTTTGGTGTCTCTTCATCATTTAGATGCTGTGGAGCCAATATTTCCTAACATGACCAGGGCTCAAGCTATGGAACATCTTTTTAAAGCTTTTAGTGTGGATCCTGCACGGATTTTGCAGCAAACTGTCTGCTATGACCAGTCCAAGTCATTGACTGTTTCAGTTGCATGGGGTTTTGCTGTTCAGTTGTTTGAAGGCAGTCGTCTCCTTCCAGATCTCCTATCGTGGCAGAGAACTTTTAGGCCATGGAGGAGGAGAGGTAAGGATATTTTTTCAAGCCACTATATGTTCAAAATGAGAGAGTACCCCAGAGATCCATGTGAAAGACCTACTCTTTTCTTTCTTGAGAGTGTTTTTTCTGATACAAACGGGGTCTGGACCAACTATAGAAGGCATATTGTGGGAAATTGCACAGGCATGAAGGGAATACAGAATTTGGAACAGATCAGAGTGTTCTCAAGAAAGATAGATTTTGATATTGAACAGGTACTATGCCTGGCATGGATATGCTTGTTTTTGAAAACTTTAAATTAGTCTTTGTTTTGCAATTTTTTTTTCTTGCTATTGTCAGTTGAAAGCTGTTATATTTTTATCCATTTCAGCTGAAGGCTCCTCGTCGACAGTGTTGTGACATTTCACCATCTTTCAGTAAATCAATGGTTATTGTTATCAAACAATGTGGAGTTGATGAACTGATTTCGATGCGTAAATAGAATTATCTTTGGGACCACTTCTGTTCAGGCAAATATCCAAATTTATAAGAAACGTGGGAGACTGTGTCGCCGCTTATTCTCTTGAAGACAAATTCCCTACTGTAAAGGATAAGGTAATTTTGAACGAAATGATATTGCTTGTTCCATTTTTTTTTTTTCAGAACGTGCTTGCTATTTTAAATTCAAGATGGTTACACCTACAGTGTATAAGATTTATTTTTTTGTCTATTATGTTGCCTTCTATGAAAATGTTATCATTCAGATTGAATCATCAATGCTAATGGTAAATATCATTAGTAGTTCAGTTAGTTGTTGTGCTGCAAAATGAAATAGTTGGAATTGAAGACAAGTTGCAATTTAAAATTTCTGGAGTACTTTGCCAAATTTTATAATTTGGATGTGAAAATGGATTAGGAAAATAAGATTACTTGGAAAAAAAAATGAAAGATAGCAGGAGATTCAGGATATTTTTGATAAAAAAGAAACATATCCTCTTATTAGTAAATTGTTCAAAGGGGTAAAATCACAAAACCCCCCTGTATCCTCTTGCAACTCTATTTTCACGGCCAAAGTGTGCAGTCAGACTGATGGAACTTGACTCCTACAATGTCTGTCCTTTCTACAGTCAATGGAATAAAGTCAAGGTTACAGATTTGCACGAATATTATACCATGTTCATTGCCTGCATCATCTCGGTGGGTCTTTTTGCACTTCAGCACTATGGGACACATAGAGTAGGCTTCCTTTTCGCTCCAATTGTTGAATGCTTGGCTCATTTTCATTAGTGGTGTAGGCATTTACAACACAATACATTGGAATCCTCATGTGGTCTGTGCTTTGTCACCATATTATGCAAACAAATTTTCAAGAAAGCTAGAAACGATGGATGGACTTCCCTTCGAGGTGCTGTTCTTTGTGTTACAGGATTGTTACTAGGGAAAAAAAAAGTTATGGGAATTCTGTTGGGGAAAATTAATAGGAACAAGGTACTGGAATATTTTTCCTTCTCACCAATCAATAGGTGTTCACTCTTTTGGATTTCTCCATTAGCCCAATCTTGGCAATTTCTCCGGCCAGTTCATAGATCTCCACTAAAATCATCTAACCACTGATCTTTTCACTTCTTCCTCTGGCGCATAAAGTTTGAGAAAATTTATGAGAGAGTGAAAGAGAGAATATTGTACGATATAAAAGAGGGGAGAGATGGAGAGTAGAGAATGAAGAAAATAGAGCAGAGGTTGATGTCGTCCCCAACATTGAGTGTGATCAGATTCTAATGCCGGGGTGGTTGTTTGTTGGTGATCCCTTTAGTTTATTTTAGATATTAAATATAGGAAGGATGTTTTCGTCATTCTAATATCAACTAACGGTTTATGTCATGATTTGGCCTTATTGGATCTATTTTGTTAGTTTAGGGGATTATTTGATAGTTCAGGGGGTTGTGTGACGGATATTCATGGTACATGGGGTTTTGTGATTTAGCCCTTGTACAAAATACTGTGAAAGTCTTCCATACTATATGCATGATTTGATGCAAAGTTGAATTTTGTTTATATATGCATGGGGTAAAGTGCATAAAACACCCTTTTAGTTTGAAAAATGTGCAAAAAACTCTCTTCACGTTCACTTCCCACCCCAGTTTGTATTTTGTGCAAAATCAACCCTTCTCACTTGTAAAATTACCTTTATACCCTCAAAATATTTCAGCACAAAAATGTGAAAATATATTTTATTGTAAAAGGACCAAAATGCCCTTATATAACTTATTTTTACACATACACACACACAGAGTTCATCTTCCCCAGCACATTTGATATCTGAGTTGATATATATAATGTGTGTGCATGTGTATATTTATATATATTGCTATTGCCAAGTAATGCCAATTGTGCTCTCTGCTCTATCCTTTCTTTTAACCCTCTCTTCCTACCGTTCATAGTTGTCAAAGGGCGCGCCTCAGGCTCAAGGCTCAGTAGTTGCGCCTGGACCAAGGGCAGGCCAGGCCTTCAATTGGGTGCGCACCTTTGCATCTGAAGCCCCAGGCGCAAGGCGCACCTAATACAAAACACTTATATTTGTCCTCTATTGTTAGCATGTGATGCATTTTTGTGTTACGGTGGACTCTAACCATACAATACAGTCTCAGTAAAAGAAATAAAAAGGGTCGATTAATAGATTCGATACAATCAGTCGATTTAAAGCTTTCTGGAAGTTAATACACAGTTGGACGAGTTCCCAACAACTTACTTTTTTTAATTATCACAAAAAAATAAGAAATCTTGAAATTGGATTATTATGTATTCTCATTTGTGGTTTAATTATTTGAGCAAATTACACTTACTTCCCTTCAGGTTTGTCAAAATAATAAGGACCTCCCATCTTTTTTGCAAAATAATACTGATTGGCATCTGTCCTATGCGGTTAAAAATTTGAGGGAAGTTGCCATTTTGCTCATGAATTACAGATGCGTTTGAGTGAGAGAATCCACTTTTTATGAAATTCAATATCAACACTTGCTTTGCTAATGGCATGTAAAACCTTTTAATGTGGTCCCACAACCACAAAAAATTATAAGGAACCCCTATTTCTTGCATTTGTTGTTGCTGTGGTCACAACTCCAGACAATGACGTTGCCTGTTATGTGGCTCATTCCTTTATTTATTTAAAATCTGCAATATGATATTTTGTATTTGGTGACCTTATTATGTACATTTTCCAAGCCATAAAATAACGGTCTGCATTTTCTGTGCACTTCTTCATTAATCTCCCATGTAAAACAGTAAAAAAAGATGGCTTCTGTCACCGATCTGTAATTTTAAATTGGCTCTATTAAACTGTTGTCTATAGTATGAGTAATTTGTTCTACAAATAACTGTTGCAGTTCTGAATGCCTCCATGTAGTAAATAGTCCTTTTGACATTCATTATCCATTTTTTATTTGTACGAATAAAAATTTTCTGATTATTCCACTGCCTCAATTGGTTGTACACAATACAAACCAAAGTTCTCCTATAGGAGGGGAGATTGCTGCAGACATGATTGCAGGATAACTTATAGTGGAGAGGGAGAGTGGGATAAGTAACTGAGGTAGATTGTCTGTCAAATGTGTTTGGTTTTTTATGCTCTAGACATGGCATGCTGTTGTATACGTTCTTAGGTTGTAGTCTTCATTTTTTGGTAGGCGTAGTGGTCTTTAGTTTTCATTAGTTTCACTTCACTTGCTTTGTTTCAAGGTATTGATTGACAAATCTGAAAATTAAATTCTAAAAATTGTAAGAGCTATATTTTATGTACTTAAATTTTAAGTATCCATTATAAATAGATATATATATTTTTTTATATTTACTCGAGTGTTTAGCATAAGTCTCATTCAATTAGAATTTTAAGGGAAAGTACTCTTTATTATGGTACTTAAATTTCGTTGTCAAGTGCACTTGATTGAATTACAATTTATTTAGAAGTAAGTGTTGAATTGAGTTATCAAAAGTAAGATTGTATTAGAAAGTGCTTAAAGCTGAGCAGGTCTAGTGATCTTTTAAATAAATGCGTTTGATAACGTATAAGTGTCATTTAAAAGGGCTCAAAATTTTAAGCGATAATCAAGTTACTTAATACAGAACTCAACGGTCTTGATTTTTACCCTCAAATATCCGATCTCCCAAAGACACTATTCATGTTTCTCTTCTCAACATCTATCCTCTCCTCTAGACTCTCTATCTCTTCTCTGTCGATTTCTCTCTAGTGTTCCAACAGATCATCGTCTGAAGCAGATGTCATCACAAACTGAAAGTTGAATTATTATTTTTGTATTCTTCTTCGATCTTCTTTTTGTTTTTTCGTGTTTAGATATCTAATCGTAGATCGGTGCAAATATATATTATATTTTGAATTAGTAGTTTGATCGACATAATATGTTTTTGAGTATTTTCAACAATTGTCATGATACATAGTTACTTTTCCTTCTTACAAAAATTTGACGACAAATATTAAAGGTTTTCTTTATATTGGAATCCTTAAAAATGATTAGATAATTTTAAGTAATTATGATATTTTTGATAATTCCACCACTCTGTCACTAAAGATGTTATCATGCCAAATTGTTCTAGTTTAAAAAATATTTGACAATATTAATACCTGAAACATCAAAAACTACAACAAATGTTAAAGGTTAATCTTTAAGAATGCTGAACATGCATTCTATCGAACACTTAGTATGTAACATGAAGTGACAATTATAGAATCAAGTAAATGTGCAATTCTTTCGAGCAACAATTTAATCAATTTCACAACTCAACCAACATACTCTAAGCATTCATCTCATCATCTTTTTACAAAGCATATAATTATATCTATCAAGAAATATCATAGCATTCATAAACAGAGCGTATAGAATGCAAATGGAAATATAATGAAATTAAAGTGCTTGCCAAATAAAAGGAGTTAAAGAGAGAAAGAAATGCAAAACAAGCGACGCAAAGATTTTTACATGGTTCGGCACCTCCCTGGGTTGCCTACATCCATGCCTCAAGAGAACTTCTCGAAGATTCCACTATGGAGCTTCCTTTGGAAGTGGAAACAAACCTTTACATACTCTTGCTTGCGAGTGAAGAGCCAATCTAGTTTTTCTCACTCGTGGGTGAAGAGTCAACCTAATCACTCTATTTCGGGTGGAGAGTAAACCTTTACAATGCTTTTCCAAGCTTCCCTCGCCAAGAGCACCTCTTGGGTTTCCAACTCTCAATAGATATGAAATTGAAGTTTGGAGTACAATAATATATATCTCTCAAAAGATAGATGTACAAATGATAGCTCACATACCCAGAGTTAGAAATGAAGTAATCAAATGAGAAGCTCAACTCTAGTGTTTCACCTTGAATGATATTCAAGTTTCAACTCAATGGTGGTTTCTACCAATCAATGAATGATACGAAGCTCTATGTTAGCATCTACCAACAAACAATGATAAGAGATGTGTATGGTGGTGGAGAACACATGTAAATATCCAATTACAATGTGTTTTTATAGCCCCTAAAGAGAATATAGCTGTTAGGAACATGAACTAGCCATTGCCAACAAGTTTCAGTCGACTCAAAGTGAGTTTCAGTTGGCTAAAACTCATTTTTAGTAGGCTCAAAGAGTGCTCCAGAAAGCTTGTTTAGCTTCTGTCACTTTCAGTGTACTCAAAAGTCTTTTTTCAGCCCACTCAAAGTTCTCTTCTGTAACTGTCAGCCTACTCAGATATTTTCAGTCTACTCAAAGTTATTTTCAGCCTACTCAAAGTTCCCTTAACCTTAAAATGAGTTCTTTAACTGTGGTCAAGGCTATGAATCATGTTGGGTCTTTTGATGATGAATCATATATGTCCAAGACCTCTTTCTAAGGGATAAGAGACCAAATTTATGATATGCATTATGGTCGTTGAGTATTTTAAAATTTGTGACAAGCTTAAATCAATTTCAAAGTTAACAAGGTCCTTATGAATTAGTTTGATCCAAAGTCCTTGACTTCACAACTTCATCAATGTGAATATTGAGTATTTAAAGATATTTCTAATTGGAGATTATCTCAATATTACCTAAGGCTTTTTATGATTTAAATATATAAGATCAAAGCCTTATTGCTACAATTCTTAGAAACCATTTCAAATGGTGATTGAAATACATGGTCCTAGTTTTATATCTTAATAGTTGAGTTCTTTCAAAGCTTATAAAAGCTTGAACTAACTTAATCATAGTAGTAAATGTCATATAATGTTATAAATGAAGTTCATGGCCTATTGCTTATGGTCTAAGAATTTATGAATGATATGCATGAAGTGCATTGGGTCCTATCATTAGGTCAATGGTTGAGCTTTAAAATAAGTTATTTCAAAGATAACTTTACATTAAATATTAGTACTCACCCAAGGTTAGCCTATGCAAGTCTTTTGATTTTCAATTCTTTAAGCCCTTGGGTTCCATCATCACGTGGCTTGGATATACTTCAACTTTGCCATTGATCTTTGATTTTTGATCTTTGAGTTTCGATCATGTAGCTTTGTGAATCTTCTTGCAAGTCCCTTTGAGTCCAAAGCCTTTAAGATACTTGAGATAATTTGATACCTTGTAAAATGCACACTCAAGTAAACTTATTAGATCTATACTACAATAGATTGTTATTATCAAAATCACCCAAATAACCTTGGGGTCAACAAATGTAATTTGAAATTTTTTCAGATTTCAGTTTTTGTTTTTATCAATCTTTCTTAATGAATTCAACACTTAAGTTTTAGCACTTAAAATTCAGTGCATAAGATTTTTAGTGCTTAATTTTCAGTTTTATCAAATGCACCCTTAGTGTCTTTCTCTTTCCCATAGTTGGTCTCAAAATGGAAAAAGTGTTCAGTTGACAGCGAACAAAAATGTTTGTCAGACCATAAGAACATGAATCTTGACAAGATCCAATCAAATGTTAGGTTTTTCACAAGCGACATGTATCTAAGCTGAGATGCAATAAGAAGCAAGTGTAATTAGGAAATAAATTTAATACCATGGTTTTTATTGTTTAGGAACTCATCATGTGACTACAACTTTCCATAGCCTCTCTCTCTTTCTCTTTTAAATAATTAGTTTTACTTTGTTTTCCCATTGGAGCTGGTAGAATACCAACACTATTGCCAGAGAGTGGATTGGTTAAAACATGATTGGTATAGGTGATCCCTATAAATAGGACAAGGCATGTTGAGTTACTACTTATGTATCTTTGATTGGGGAAATCCTTTTATTTTTTATATTTGTAGCTCTAAGTGGTGACATAAGCAACTTGTGGTTGTGGATATAACGGTCTCTGCAATACTTTAGATAGGTGGTTCGTGTGTATATTGTCAGTCTGTTCATCATGTATTATAGTCTATTGTATTTACTTTGGCTTCTCCCCCTCCGCTCCCCTAATTTTTATGAGTTGGGTTTTTTTTTTTTTTTTGGTGGGTGGGTGGTGGTGTTGGGGGGTGGATTTGTCTGGTTCACTACAAAGTTTTTTTATTTAGCAGGTGATAAAAATCCTTTATTTTTTTCTTTTACTTTTGGTGGAGTGGATGGGTGAGTTTGGTTGGATATAAATTGATTTTATTTTTTAGCAGAAGGTAATAAAAGTTGTTTGATTGGGTCTCTGTAGGAGGGTAATTTATACCTTATTTTTCAGTAAATAAAAACAAAGGAGAAGTTGAGGTATATTATGGTTACTTGCTAATTAGATTGCCTGAAATTGCCAAGTAGCCAACAGTCAAAACAGAGGATACGGGAGCTGTGTTTCACCATGTTGGTTTAAAGAATTCGCTCCCTTGGGGGGTGGGTGGGGTGGGGTGGGGTGGGGTAGGTTGGGGGAGAGGCCACCAAAAGTCAGGCCTTTCCTAGAAGTGTTGATTATAAATTAGTGGCCTTCTTGTAGGGTCTTAATGGTTAGTAGGCAGATCAACTTTTATCCAACATGCCTTTTGTAATTCTTATCCACTTTTCTGAAGCTTTGCATGTAATGGAAATATTTTTGAGATCCCTTTTTTGGGATTGTTTTTCATTCAAGCTGTATGTCATTTCACTTTGGGTGCAGGCTGCCTTAATTTGTCAGGATTGGTCAATAGTTTCTTCCTTCTCCCATAAGGTGGACTTGACTAGCTTGAAGATGGCTAATGATCATAAGGATGAAATCGTACATATATGTAATTGATTTAGAGATCCCTGTTCCACCTGCTATTGACCTGTCAAGCCCACATCGAAAGCGGAAGATAACTACTAATGTAACAGATATTATTGTAGGCATTCATTTTCGCACCAAGGTTAAAATTTTGGAAGCATTTCTCCAACTGAAAGAGTTTACTGAAGTGTAATTTATCTTAAAGCCTAGAATTCCATCTTGCAGCATGCTGTATTCTCTCACCTGAGCGGAAAGGAACCTGTTTCTCTACTCCTCGGTGTTCAATTGTTGTTTTTGATTGAAAACCATTAAGAAATTTTGAGAAAATAGCTACTACTATTTTATGTTTGTTGTTATTGTTCACCTTTGCCAAGGCTGAGCTAGGCTGGTTTTCTTTTTATAAGAACTTCTGTTTGTGGAAAAGTGTCTTTACCTTCTTCCTACAGGGTTTGGCCCTTTTAATTTCTAAAGTTGAATGAGTTACTGTGAGTCTTAGTAGACACGATGGATCAAATCGCAGGCTGCACACGCTTGATTGCTTCATCAAAATCTGAAGAAAGGAAGAATTCGTATGGAAATCTTTTTTTTCAGCTAATATTTTGATTATGAGTTCAAATTTTATTTATTACTTTAATTTTAGTTAAGGTGATAGTTTAGATGCAATGTTCCTTGTCTTATGGGCTCTAACCCAAGGCCCTGCACATGAGAAAGTTCTTGCAATTTGGCTGCACAAGCTGCACTTTTCCCTTTATGTAAAAGTGTTTCTAGTGTTGCCATCTCCCTCATTCTACTTTATGATTTACCATTTTAGGGTTGTGAGGATTGTGAATGTAGTAGGTGAATCATGACCGTTAGATGGATAATAGAGAGTTATTTGAGATCGTAGATAGACGGATATTTTGAATTGTAATATTGATTTTTTAAGCATTTTTGATTGTTGGATTGTTTTTTTTAGGAAGATTCAAACGCAATGCTTAAAATGTAATATAGATGTATATTAGTTGACAAGCACTCGAGAATCTTAAAATAATTATCATAAGAATCAAATAATTCATTATAAAGAAAGTGAAAAAGCAATGCATTACAAATATATTTGCAATAATTATTCATTGTAAATGGGTTGAAGGATATGGACCTGTGCTTGATATAAATAATTCAACCTATTTTGCAAATATATTTGCAATGATCATGTATATTGTGCTTGATATAAATAATCTACCCATTACATGGTCAAAAATTAGGGCAATTAAACAAATGATATTCAACAATCTATAGTAATGCACACTCAAATTTATATATCAATTTTTTTTTTATAAGAATTTATTTATCCATACCATTTAAAACATTTTAAATGACACAACATAACCTACACCCACGTTTGCTCTTATGAGAGTTTGAATCGAGAAAGTGGTTATTATTGTAGTATTTACTTTTCTCCTGTTGGATTATAAATTCATTTTTTTTTTACTTGAATCAAGAAGAATGTAGCTTAAGAGGGTGAAAAAAAAGCACAATATACATGATGGTCATTTTTTTTTTCTTTTTCTTTTGAAGGTTCAAGAGAAATAGGTTGAATATGTTGTGTCTTGCATTCCTCTCTGCGTACTGCAATGAAACAAATTATACAAAATTTAGGTAATGGTTGAAATAGAACTTTTGATGAAATTATAAAAAAATTACATACATAAATTGAGAAGGTGGTTCAAATTTAAGTAATTAAAGACTCATAATTGTTCATAAAATTAAGCATAAATAGGAGAGTAGTGGTGGTTAGAGACTTAAAGTTGATGACGGTCTTGCCTTGTGAATTGTGATTGTATCAAGGTTGTTCAAATTTAAGTAATTAAGGACTCATAAGTGTCCATAAATTTAAGTAATTAAGGGTTCATAAATGTCCATAAATTTAAGTAATTAAGAACTCATAATTGTCCATAAAAATTAAGCATAAATAGCAAAAGATAGTGGTTAGAGACTTAAAATTGATGAGGCTCTTACCTTCTCATTGCTTGTCCAAATATATCTATAATAATTTTTTCCACCCATCTTGATACTGTAATGGGTGTTACATTGCTAGTCAACTGAAATCAAAATTAATTAGCAGAACATCAGAAACAGAGGGAATTAAAATATAATATAGTAAAATAATACATGTTGTTTAAGAGTTTGTTAAATAGAGATTGTGTTAAATACAAAATAAAGATATAGAGTGAGAAAGGTATTCATGTTTATTTATATATTTAAGTTGAAATTAGTTATTTAGTTCATAGAATGATTTGACTGTAAATTTTTGTGTATTTCTTTGAGTTCTCCAAAATTATTTTTAGAAAACTCAACCAAAACAAACCTTTTATTTTCAGTTTCAAATTTATTTATTAATTTAATTTTAGTTAAGGTGATAGCTTAGAGGTAGGGCAGAGACCTGACTAAGGTGATAGCTTAGAGGCAGGGGATCCCAGCTCCGAACCCTGAACATAGGGAAGCTGGCTACACAAAGTTGTACTTTCCCCTTACGTGTGTGTGTGTGTGTGTCCAGTGTTGCCGTACCGTCATATATATATATGTCTATTTCTGTTGGTGAAGTCAATGTGGTGGTTGACCTTATGTGAAACGCACCCTTCACCTGTACGGTTCTCATTGATGGGATCAAAGACTTGTATTTAAATGTAGTACTACACACCAATACCAAAACACCACGTGGATGTGGTAATGGAACTAACGTAAAGACGTGAAACTCTTTTAACTTTACTTATTACGCCGTGGATTGCGGTCCCAAGGCGATGGCTATAAACTTCAAAAACCTATGTATCACCTACCTATATTTAGAACTCGTCATATTCATCATCTTCTGTTTAAACCTCCCTCTCTAAACCGCTTTCTCCGATCTCTCTCTCTCTCTCTCTTTCTTTTTTCCTTTGAAATGTTGTTTTCTCATTCGTCTTCCAAAACCCAATCCTCTTCTCGCTCCTTGAATCTCATTCTAATATCATTCTCTCTCCTCTCCATAATCTACCTCCTTGTATCCCTTCTCATTAATGTTCCCACCTCCAAGCTTGTGAGTTTGTCGGTCTCGTTGCAGGACGTGTCCACGCTCACCTCTCTCGACCATGTCGTCTTCGGTATTGCTTCCAACACATTGTTATGGCACAAGAGGAAGGAGTTTGTTAAGCTCTGGTGGAGACCTCACCAAATGCGAGGATGCGTCTTCCTCGAGAGCATGCCACCCGATGTTGCTGCAGCTTCCAGTAACGATTCTGTTTCTGCTTCGGCTTCTGATTTTCTACCTCCTATATGTATATCCGGGGATACTAGTCGCTTCAGTTACACCTACCGTGGTGGTCTCAGGTCGGCTATTCGGGTGGCTCGTGTGGTTTCCGAGACTGTTGCGCTCAACCATACCAATGTGCGGTGGTTTGTTTTTGGGGATGATGACACTATTTTTTTTACAGATAATTTGTTGAAGACACTTTCAAAATATGATCATCATCTTTGGCATTATATTGGGACCAACTCCGAGGGTTACCTGCAGAACAGGTTCTTCTCTTTTGAGATGGCTTTTGGGGGAGCTGGTTTCGCCATAAGCTATCCCCTAGCAAAAGTCCTCGCTAAGGTTTTCGATTCATGCTTGGAACGGTACCCACATCTCTATGGAAGCGATGCGAGGATCTACTCTTGTATGGCAGAGCTCGGCATTGGATTGACACGGGAACCTGGTTTCCATCAGGTACAAATATCAAATTGAAAGTGGTTGAATAAATGTATTTTTACTTATATTTTATTAATTAGTCCCTGTGACATTATATATATATATATATATATAATGTTTGATGTGTTGGGAAATTGAATTTAGAAGCTCTGTTTTGTTTTGTTTTGTTTTGTTTTGTTGTCTGGGGCAGATGGATATTCATGGAGATATGTTTGGTTTATTGGCTGCACATCCCTTGGCACCATTGGTGTCCATCCATCACATGGATCTTATAGACCCTATTTTCCCTAACATGACAACCACCCAGGCTTTAGAGCATCTGTTTGAAGCATCAAAAGTTGATCCTCACAGGCTCTTGCAGCAAACCGTCTGCTATGATCGGTGGTTTTCCTGGACCGTGTCGGTGTCGTGGGGGTATGCCGTGCAGGTGTTCGACAAGCATGTTCGTTTGCCGGACGTTATTACTCCACAGGAAACGTTCAGCTCGTGGCACAGTAACCATCCACTGTTTAGTTTCAAGACAAAGGAACAACACCCAGACCCATGTCGAAGGCCTATCGTTTTCTTCCTTGATAGGGTGTCTTCTGGTAGCAATGGTATAAAGAGCACTTATAGGAGAATGGGCCCTAAAAATTGCACCATTGACATAGTTTCACCGAGGAAGATTAAAAAGATTAAAGTCTTCTCGCACAAGATGGAACTTGACATCACACAGGTATATATCTGAACAAACTTACATTTTGTTTCCAAATGGATTTGATCGAGAAAGGTTTTGAAATGAAATCATATTTCTATCTTTTAGAACAGTGTCTACAAACAATAATTTAATTTTTGTGTGAGAGTATATATATATATATATATATTCATTTGAAATTCCACCAAAGCAATTAGTATGTTTAAAATGTGACAAATTTAATATCCCTATTTAAAATTCACTATCATTATTTTTTGGTTACTCAGTTGCAGGCACCGAGACGGCATTGTTGTGATATATTGCCTTCTACGGTTGGGAAAGAGATGCAAATCACCATTAGAGAGTGCAAAGATGAAGAATTAATCCACATGGATTTATAGTATTGTGTATGCCATGGAGTCGGCTACGATCTAAGGTGCCTTCACAACCGTCTGATTTAACTAACCCACGCACAGTCAATGCCGAAACTGCATCATCATCATCATCAGGAGGGCATACTTGTTGCTGACAATGATCACGTACGTACGTATGCGTATGTTACAATGACATTTCCAGACTAGATGGTAGGTCAGCAACTGATGGTAATAAAACCCACGTGGCTGATAATCTGTGGATATGGAAATTTGAATCACTGGTTGGTAAAGTAAAGTTCAAGAAGACTTGACCTAAACCATCTGCCATTGACTGTTTGCTTGAACACAGATTAGTTAGGTGTGAGAGAGAAGGTAAATTCAGAAATTGAGAGATGGCAAAATTAAGGTATACAGCTTGCTAAAGAATATGTTGCTTGTATACCCAATTTTGTTTATTTCGAGCCTTTGTAAAGGAACTTGTGGATAATTACTTGAGGGAAGTTCAAATTCCACTTTTTATATTTTATTTCATATTAGTATAACTTTTCTTTTGTTATTTTATTTGCAACAATGCCCCTCTCACTAAACTTCCCTCATAGTTGTTGGATATCTAGGTTAGAATAAGATGATATGCAGATCAACTACAAAACATACATCAAAATTTTCTTCTTCTTGTTCTCTGTTCTGTTTTTAGTTATAAAAGGTATTGACAGTCAAGTGAAAATTTGGGGAGATAATTGGCTTCCTCATCACATGAATCAATGTATTTCTTCAAGAAGAGGAGACTGTGGTTTGCATTGGGTGGTGGAACTTATTAATTATGAATCTCATTCTTGGAAAGTTGATTTGATTCAGAGGTTTTTTTAATAATAGAGATAGCAGTCTCATTATGCAATTTGAGAAGGAGGTGTTTGGTAGAAGATGCTATTTGTAAGCTATGTGGCCACAAGTTGTATTTAATTGTCCCATAGCACAAACAGTATGGAGACTTATTAGTCCACTAAAGATTCACTTTAATTAATGACTTTGTTGATTTTTGGTACCAGATATGGCAAAGTTTGGTTGAGCAATGGACAGGTGAGGATAGAGCTGCTGATATTCTTATCCGTTTGGCTGATTTCATTAGTTGCCATTGGGGGTATAGTGTTGAGAGATCACTTGGGTAGACCACTTAAAAACTGAATCTCTGTTTTTTACTTTAGTAACTCATGCTACTACTGCAGAGGCTCTTATATATATATATATACAGAGAGAGAGAGAGAGATATAATGTTACACTGTTGCTTCAATGGGGATATAAGGAGGTTGACATTGAAGGGGATTGACAACCTATTATGCACAAGGCCAATAGATGCAGTTACTCAAGTTTTTGTTGTGGATATTTTAATAAAATCATAAATTATAATAATTTATTATATTTAATTCTATATTAAAGTGTGCAAAAAAACCGTTACACTTTGAAAACTATATAAAGGGATACCTATTATGTTTTGAGAGATACAGAATTCACATATAATGATGGTGTATCTCTTGTGTTTGGATTGAAACTATTCTGTCTAAATTCCTCCCTCTTCCTGTAGAAATATAATCTACTATTTGATGTGTTTATGGGCAATGAGATGTCGACATGGTTAACTTGTTTTTCTTCGATACTAATGCATCGGACTTTGATGCATTAGTATCAAAATCCACAAGTAGACATGTCAATGTATTCGATTTTGATGCGAATCCGAACTAATTAATAGGATATGAATTGGATATCCAATCCGATAATCCATTAACGATCCGAATCCGATAATCTGTTAGCTAAACAAATTGGATATGGATTATGGTCGATCCGATTCGATAAAATATAATATATTAATTTATTATAAATATATTATCTAATATTATAATATATAATATTTACATACTATTAAAATGTTTTTTTATTATTATTTCCTTCTTCTTTTTCCCGCTCTCTATTTTATCTCTCTTTATTATTTTTTTCTTTAATAAAAAGTCAAATACTTTCTTTTCTACTACTTTTTCTTTATATTTTAGTTTCATTCTCAAGCCTCTCTATTTTTTTTTCCTAATCATTGTTTGCTAATCTCTTTTGAAATTAATTAAATTTTTTATAAAAAATTATATATTATTTTCGAATTGGGTTATCAAATCAGATCTCCGATTAATAACAAATTGGATATAGATTTAATTATATATAACCGGTCGAATTATCGAATATGATCGAATCACCTATAACTTTTATGGGGTTCACGTCGGATCTAATTCGTTTATGGGCTTAACCACAACTAATGGGGGCTTACTGGGCGCACGTACGGGACTTAGTGGGTGCTTGTGAGAGGTAGTGATATTTGAAGTAATTCAAATTTTCAATATTTGACGAACTGGAGTGAATATGTAAGTTTGTCTAGCTGGTAAAATATGTGAATTATACATTGTGTAATTTGTTATTTTGATTAAAAATAAGATGATAAAAAAAAAAAAAAAAAAAACCGAATGAGAGTGCAGGACATTTGATTTGTGGCATTAAGGAGGCCTTAGAAGATCCTCATGAATAGGATAAGACTCATGTCCTACAATGAGTGGAGTGGAGTGGAGGGCTTGGGAATATTCTCCACTACACTGAATTTTCAAATGAATTTGAAATAATGTAAGCAACCAAAGGCACCCTAATTTGAGTTTATTCAAGGGAATTCAATTAAAAATTGCTGCAACATAGGATTTAAGAAGAAACTAATTAAATTAAGTTTTCCATTCAATTGTAATATATTAGAGTAGACGAGTGCAGAAAAAGATTGAGCAGTGGGGGGGAAGATAGTCAGTCAGTGACACACAATTCAGTTGTGTTTTGGGGAGTAAGAAAGTAGAGCAAATAGAGTTTGTGCGCAGGTGAGAATAAAGAGAAGACTGCTGTTTGAGTACATCCCACCTGGCCTCATAGTAATTGCGCACCAAGTATGCGTGCAGCGGTCTCAGCCCAGAGTCACAATATTTGTCGATTTGGCGAAGCTGGTGCTGAAAAAGGAAGCTGTTTGGTGTCATAGTAATCACATTTGCAGAGAGATTATTGAAGAAAGAGACTAATTCTCGCATATCATTGACCCGAGTTTGCAAGACGTACTCCACTCCGAAGAAGTAGCTGCACATCTTTCTCGGTGTTGATCAGCCTATCCATGAAGATGATATAGGAGCTGAACACACGACTATGACTATGTTCAACAGAACACAGTTCCCAAATCAAGAGATTCCAAAAGAGCGAACTTGTTGAATCTTGAAATACTATACTTGGGATTTCAAGCACACCTTTAGTGTGTTTGAATTTTATGTCTGCAGGTAAGTGGCCTTGAGTAGGAGGAGGAGGGATTTCGAACTTGATTCCAAATTCTTCCAACTCTGATGCGCTTCTTGTTTTCATTATTGACCAGCCGTTGCTGCTGCTGCTTTGAGTCATATCCGCTGTGGCTGTGTCCTCCTCCACCTCCACACCTGATCTGTTGGCTGGAGGAGGAAATAAGGTGATCATGATCAAGTGAAGCAGATGCTTAATTGACTGCACAGTTGAATGACTAAGATGACGACCAACTACAATTTGTGTTGGCATGGTGATTTGGAAGAAACCCAGAGCCGAGTCAACCAATGATTGGCCGTCGTCCTGACTATGAGGACTTGGTCGGGCTTCTGGTGGGACTAATATTTCCCACAATGAAAGGGATCTGATTTTCAAGTTTGAGTAGATGTTGTTGTAAGTTATGCATAGGCATGCTGCCTCCTTTCCCCATTATTAGGTCATCCATGCATACTCATGCTGCTCCATTTTTGTGTGTGCAGTACTGCTGTCTAAATATCTTACAATTATATATAGGAAAGGGACATATATTGGTGCCTCTTCTGTGACAGATGTACATACGTGTCTAAAATAATATCCTTCTGTGATCATGCAGATGAGAGAAGACATATTAAAGCATATGTGCAGAAACTCGTGCATCTCTTTGATGCCTCTCATAAAGATAACATGAAGATTCTGAAAGCTCTTATTAATTCTAAGGAAGATACGCTACTGTACCTGGTTAATGGCTCTACAAACGTATCGCGGGTTAGCTCGATCACACCATATATATATATATATAGACAATTAACCTTCAAATAGCTAGTATTTTTTGCTTAAAAAAGTAGTACATGCATGCAGTTATAGGTAGATCGAAATTCATTATAGGTATGTACGTAGTACGTACTAACATTAGTTGGTTTCTTAATTAATTTGTTCACTACTAGTGGTCAATCAATTATTAATGGAAGGAATATATATATATATATATATATATATATATATCAATTTAACAGGGTAGCATTGGATTGTTGAGGAGCAAGACCGTCTTACTACTGATTTCAGATATCGAACTATCCCATGAAGAACTACAATTAAATCTGAGAAAGATATACAGTGATGAGATGATAAAGCAGAAGTCTCAACCTCAGCCTCAGGAATGTGAAATTGTTTGGCTCCCAGTCCCTGCAATATCAACATCATCATTAACAGTAGCTGCAACAGCGTGGGATGAAAGGAAGCAAAAGCAACTGGCGAGTACACAAGCTTGGATGCCATGGTACAAGGTATCTTATCCTTCATCGCTTCATCCCGGGGTTATCAAGTTCGTCAAGGATGTGTGGCACTTTATTAGGAAGCCTCGATCTGATTGTGGTATTGGATCCAAAAGGAAAAGTAGTCAACACTAATGCAATCCATCCATATGATGAGGATTTGGGAAAGTCGTCAATCCTTCCCTTTCACAAGCTCCAAGGAGGAACAACTCTGGAGTAATGTTGAGAAAGACAACTACTGTTGGATTAAGTTGTTGCTGCAGGAATATTCTACTCAAGTACTAGGCGGCAACTACATTTTCTTGTATGGAGGAGGGGATATAGAGTG
This sequence comes from Cornus controversa, assembly GCA_026545225.1. NCBI lineage: Eukaryota > Viridiplantae > Streptophyta > Magnoliopsida > Cornales > Cornaceae > Cornus > Cornus controversa. Next base: position 62,334,188 of record CM048847.1, read on the forward strand.
GATTCGAAAATTCTCCTCCACTGCAAAAGAGGTTTTCCGTGTAAACAACATCCCAATCGAGATGCTTTACATTGGCAAAAGCAACCCAAATTACCAAATTCACATGATCAACCTCGATGAGAAACGTCAAACCCTGAAAGACACCACCTCAATCGTGTCCTTGTGGGCAAGGCTGGACAGCATGCGGTGCTCTCGGGTGCAAGTCGGCAACCATATTGAGAATGATCCCATAATGAAGCAGATCACGACCATGCTTAGCTTCGATGGCCTTGATCAAACATGGGCTGTAATCGTTGATGATTCAGGGCAGATGGCTAAAGCAAATGGGGACACCTTTTTTAAATGCTTTACCAAGTTTGATTGGAAGGAATATGCAGGAGGACAGAATGGTTTGGTGCCTGCACTCAATCACCACCTTCTTAGATCCCAATTCCCTCATCACTGCAACCCTCTAATACTGTCTGAATTAACCACCCGCATCCCTGAGAGTCTGGTTTGCGCCGAATGTGGCTCTCTCATGCAGAAGAATGTCATGTATAGTCGCTCCAACTGAGGCAGTTGGAGCACGTACCCACCCCCAAACACACCTATCATTTAATATTAATTTGTTACAACTTACTTTAGCCTTCATTCATTTCAAACGCATATTGCATGAAACACTTGGAAGTGAAAAGTTTCACGATTCATTACTTTCTTTCAAGTCCAAGTGAATGTTGTATGTATCAACCACACAAGACATGGACAGTTATGCTCCTTTTATTACCCAAACTATAGTCCACTTACTATAACCACCAAGTTTGAATGCCGTAATCAAGTGAATCTTTGATGTAGTGGCGGTCTCCATACCAGTCTCAATGAAGCCACTTGTTCAACTCTAACCCCACGAAAAATAAAAATAAAAAATTGACTAAAATGTTTAATGCTTACAGGGAAAAGAAAAGAAAAGGTGGTCTTTTATCCATGGTTTTCATATAAATTCTTCAATCAACATCAGCAATAACGCCACCAGACAATAAAAAGAATGATGATCAGACGGGCCAAACACAACAGCTAGCGTGATGAACACTAATGAACCACTCATATTGTTTCACGCAGAAGTTTAAGCAGATAATTAACAGGGAAATTTTTTTGAAATAGTCATTCTTAATTTCTTATAATAATACAAAACAATTTTATGCATGCAATGGAACTGCCACATTTCAATTGCTGCAGAAAATAAAACAAAGTTCAAATGTTTTCTAGAAGGAAATTGAACAAATTTCACTTCTCAGTGGCATCCAGATGAACCCTTAAGCTTATTTTCCCAATTATCAAAACCCATTATCCTAATATTTAAGATGAATGGTAAGGCATCCAAGCAGAAACCTATCCCAGAAAATTCTGATGATGATGAACCAAAGTTTCATTCATAACATTATTCAGGATTAATGTAGTCGACAACAACTACAACAAAAGGAGAAAAAACAAAAAAAATCAGATTCAATTCTTTGGCACAAAGAATGAGAACAAACCATTGAAGTCCTCCAACTTAAGCAACTGGAGGACGCAGCACATGATCCTGCGATGTGTCAACCACAGCAGGTGGCATGAATTGCCACATTGCGACCCCGGGGTAACCAATGAAGGGCATCAGCTTGTTGCCAGCAGCTTGCCTTTGAGCAGCTAATGCAGTTGGCATTGCAGAGGGATGTGGCAGAAAGCCTGGTTGTGCGCTCATGGCTTTGACTTGCTGCTCCAGCTTCTCTTTATCTTCCTTCAGCCTCTGCTTCTCATCACGGAGCTCATTCTTCTCAGCCTGCACAAATGGAGATATTACAGACATTTCACCCAGATTCCTTCATAAAACATCATCGGAATGAAGCCTTGCTGGACAAGAAAGAGATGCTAACAAAGCTTTCTAAATAGAAGTTCATCCCCTAGGCAGATAAAGATTAGCTTCAAAGCAAACCGAATCCAACCTCACCTTCAATTCTTTAATCTTCTCTTGCATATCCTCATTTGACTCCCTCAGGTTCTGGGCTTCAGTTCGTAGCTGAGCCACCATTCGAACAGCATCACTCAGAATAGCAACCTTGTCAGCTTTGGGTGGCCTTCCAGGGTCCAGGACAGAACCCAACTCCAGGAACCTTGAAATAATGCCAAGTTTGATGTGAGAATTAAAGACACACAACACTGAGACAGAGTAGAAAGAATAATAGCATACCTTTCGTTCAGCTTATCCCTCCGCAATTTCTCGCGACATGCTTTGGAGCCAGATCCAGTACATGATTCAGACTTCAAACTATATAAGCAATTGCACACGCATAATTTAACATAATCAGAGAGAAAGGCATCATTTTGATTAAATTCCTTCTGAGATAAACAGAACAAAACAAAAATAACACTGCAATACCTTTTAAGAATAATTTCACATGTCAAAGTGGGGGGACAAATCCACTTATATTTTCCTATTCTTTGCCTTACTTAAATGTTAATCTGGTGTTCGTCAAGGACATAATAGATTCTTGGGATCAATTATAAACTAGTTCATTTTGGTACTGGAGAAGTCCCATAGAGTTGAGGAAGACGATACAATGGTGCTTATGTGAACCCACAAGAGGATTCACATTTCACAGTGCCCACTAACACCACAGTTGACCATATTTTACTCCACTGTGTTGGAGGCTTGGAGCATAGTTGTCAAAGGCGCGCGGGGCGCAGCGAGGCGCAGCCTATGCACCTCGCAGGGACTGAGGCGAGGCGCCTTCAGTGAGGCGCAGAGAGGTGCAGGCGCTGTTGGGGCGCGCTTGAATGAATTTTGTTGCCTTTTTCTCTTTTTTTATATTTGTTGCAATATGATTGGTTAGATATTTTTTAATTGTGGACTCTACCGCATAGTATAATTGCAAAATAAATACTACAGTGAAGAAACACCAAGCATATCCTTCGGTTCCTTCCTTCGACACCTCTACTAGGGCAAAACAAGTAGTTCCTGTTCGACAAAGGGCCACTCGGCAGATTGCAGCTTCAAGCCTTCCGCCTTCGACAATCGACTCTCGTCACTCTCCAGGTCCAGTCTCCTCCGGCAAGCAGCAAGCTCTCTCTCCGGCAAGCTCTCTCTCTCCTCCGGAAGTTCTCTCTCTTCTTCTCTTTTTTTTTCTCTTCTTCTCTATTTTCTTCTTCTTCTTCTTCTTCTCTCTTCTCTCTCTTCCCCTTCTTCTCTGTTTTTTTTTTCTTCTCCTGAGCTCCTCCGTTCTTCTCTTTCTCTCCCTTTCTCTTCTTCTTCTCTATCTTCCCCTTTCTACTCCGTTTTTTTTTCTTCGGCCCCGTTTCTTCTTCTTCTTCTTCTTCTCTCTCTTCCCCTTCTTCTCTGTTTTTTCTTTCTTCTCCTGAGCTCCTCTGTTCTTCTCTTTCTCTCCCTTTCTCTTCTTCTCTATCTTCCCCTTTCTACTCTGTTTTTTTTCTTTGGCCCTGTTTCTTCTTCTTCTTCTTCTCTATTCTCTCTCTTCCCCTTTCTCCTTCTTCTTCTCTGTTTCCCCTTATTCTTCAGCTCTGTTTTTCATCTTCTTCTTCTCTGTTTCCCCTTATTCTTATTCTCTGTTTTCCCTTATTCTTCAGCTCTATTTTTGTTCTTCTTCTTCAGAATTATAAAACTGAAGGAAAATTTATTTGATTTATTATTTTCTAAAACCATTTTCTGAAAATAGAGTTAAAATTTAAAAAAGGACTCATTATTAGTAAACAGCTTTTGGTATCTGAAAATTGTTTGTGATTGTAGTTTTCTTTAAAACTTCTCCAAACTAAAATATTGTTTCTTTAAAGAAAGTAAAAATTTCACACAAATGGTGACATGGGTAAAGGTTGAGACTTGAGACTTACAGAACAAGCTAGCCTATAGTGCCTATTGTATTTATAAGGTTTGTATTGTTGTTGGCTTTGTATTGCTAGATGTCGGCTACAAATGTTATTTTAAAAAAAAAAAAATTTAATTTGCGCCTCGCTTCAGTCAAGCGCGAGCCTCGCCTTGCGCCTCAGGCTCCAGGAGGTCTTAGCGCCTCGGTGCGCCTTGAGCCTTTAACAACTATGGCTTGGAGAGGTTGTATAGTGGGTCCCCAAGCCCGTGACTTTTGGAGGGTGGTGCCCTTGTGTGTTTGGTGGTGTTTGTGGAGGGAATGGAATAGGAGATCTTTCGATGGTGAGGACACTCCTATTGGGGCGCTAAAATTCTCCATTATTAGGTCTTTTTTTTGTTGGGTGCTTGGGATAAATTGTAAATCCATGGGAGATAGTTGATTTTTTGGATATATTGAGAGGTTAGGGGCCCGGGCCATATTTGGTCCACGCATTCTAATACAATCTACTTATAAAAAAAAAAAGCAATTAGTAGGCCACATTAAAAGTTTCAGGCTATGAGATAAAAGAATATTACTTGAAAAACAAATATAATAGGACAGGAAAATGTCAAGATATGAAAAAAAGGTTGATATGATTCCATTTTATTCTTTTCTAGCACCCATAGATTAAAAGAAGTTAAGAGAGTACAACACCAAAATACAGTGTATGGTATATGTTTACACACAAATAAATGTTAACGGGAAGGACATAATACAACTTTATGTATTATTTATTTATAGAGAGACGTGATTAGATACATGAATACATTAGTACACATGAACATACTTGAGCTTCTGAAGAGGTCAGTATTGTAGATTAACTGAGTCATCACATGAACCTTAAGCATTTCAATATTATACGTTTACATGTATTCTTAAGTGCATAGTATATTTATGAACATCTATGTGCATAGATAACTCAAAAATGCATTATAATTTTTGAACGTTACAGGTCGTAAGTTGAAGTTTCATTTTGAAGTCTCAAGTCCAACTTCATCATCCATGATTTCATAATTCTTTAGAATGCACTACACTGACTAAAAGGAAGCCAAACCAGCCTGAATCACTTGAACCTACCCAAGTTGTTTAGGTCCCATAAATGCTATTTGATAATTATACTCTAGAAGTGTAATTGTACTTATGGGACCATGTCAGGAAACCCGTCCTTGATTTTGAGGTTTTGCAATGAGCCTAGATTAACCCATATGCATAAACTCAGGATCAAAGTTTACACTCATATTGTACTTATTTCAATTTCTGCTTTTTGAATGATTGTGAGGAAGCCACTTGATAGCCTAGAGTTGCCACCAATTCCTTTTAGGTCATATACGTGATATTGGGTGGTCATGGCATTTATTATCATGCTAACAGCATTAAATCTTTTCAAGGGTAAGTTCATGAGCAATTTGAGCCCATTTATTTTTTTATCCAACAATTCTAATGATTGCTTCTTTCACATATGGATTTTCTAGATACAGAGAGAACACTTCACAACAGATTTTTTTAGGAGTTATCTAAATTATCAATGATGATCTGGGTGTGAATATCCTAGATTGAGCTTTAGAAGGATCCATCAAATACCAAGGAAATGTTAGAAGCAGCAAATGCAAGTGTGTCACCTACTCCAGGAAAAAGTGCTCATAGATCAAATAACAAGAGAGTAAGAACACAATAACACCTAATCTGGAATCATTGACCATAACCAGTGTCCAGGCAGATATATTGTTTGCTAACACTAGTAGAAGATCAAGAGCAAGTATGAGATATGCACCGTTTTCGTGAGCCAGCTTCCTTAAGGCCTTCAGAATCCCCAAATGAGCAGTCAATTTCAGCACTGAAAACAGAACTTAGACATAAAGATAATGACAGAAAAGGAAAGGAAAAAAAGAGAAAAAGAGAAAGAAAACACAGTTTTTTACATCTATTATGTACATGAGCCAGGCCAGTTTGGTGGACAAGTCCTATGACAATAATATATATATATATATAGCACAACCCTATGTTACACAGAGTCCTATTCCCATCAATGTACCCTTGTTGACGTGACACAACACAACATGGTTATGTGAATGGGATAGATGTCTTACACACAAACTTAAATCGGACAGTCCAATCCTCTATATGTAATGTGGGAAGATGAAGAAAATGATCAAATTTTATATTACAGCCTAATTCTAAAATTGATGGTAAACATTTTCTTTCACCACATTCCATTGAATTTAAATTCTAATTGAGTGTATCCTTAATGAATATTGATACCATAATTTAAACAATAATGAATATAGATGTGCCAACTTTTATGCTTTGGTAGGAAGGAATAAAATTGGATGGAAGGGAGAAAAGAAGGGATGGATGAGATATCCCTACGGAAGGGATAGTGTCCTTCCCTCTTTTTGTTTGGTTGGATGGAAGAGAAGGGAATGAGATAACACCTTACTTTGTTTGTTAGGAGAGAAGAGAAGAGAGTTTTGATTTATTTTTACCATTATATCTATCACAATCTATAGCACTCCTTTGAATCTTTATTATGCTTAATTGGTTCATGTATGCTACATTGATTGTCATTGTCTTTTTGTTTTTTTTTTTTAAGTAGAATCAAATTTCTTCATGGGAAAAAAATGAAAACAAAAGTAGAGCACTTGAGGGAGATTGCTTGATAGGGTTTTGCGAGAGTGACATGAGGGAGATGAGATCATAACATATTGGGTTTATCTAATAATTATGAAGGGTAGTATTGTAATTTAATTTTTTATAACAACCTTGCCTCTCTTCCGTCCATATTTGGAGGGATAAAATTTTGAGAAAGAGGAAGGATGTTTCATCCATCCTCTTTTCCCTTCCATGCTCGTCTCCTTTCTACCAAATGAAGAACATTTGTTCCTTCCTTCCTATCTTCCTTCCTACCAAACAGAGCATTAGACACAATTCAAGCCCAATATCCTAGATTTGGAATTTAGGGAGGTCAGACATTTTGGAGACACAATCGAACTTGAAACATGTAACCGAGTCCATGTAACAAAGGTACAACATTCTGGCCAACAAAACATTAGTATTCATCAGTACTTGCATCTTTAATATGTTATGATATAAACTGCTTCACATTATCACTTCTCAAATCAACAAAAGCAGAAATTCCCAATTATGAACAAATATTGTTTGATATGTGAATACCTATGACTTCAAGTTACAGAATCAGTATATTAAATCCACAAAAAGCTGTTTCTCGACTTTCCACAAATCATATAATCAACAAATTATAATAATGCATGTGGCCAATGAGAGTAAGGCTTACTTCCAACTACTCAGTCAACTGCTTTTAAAAGATGCCATAAGTTGCATATTTCTAGAACACAAATGAATTTGCACCTCTGTCAACTAATGTTTTTCTACCAAGAACAGAAAGCCATGGTAACTTGAACGAGACAGTATATTCTGAATTGTTAATCATCTTGATGAAGTAACCATAAACCAAGTTGTTCTTGATCTAGTAATTAATACAAAAGTCAAACAATATGACCATTCAAAACAGTTAAGTCATGCATACATTTAAAAGTTGATGAAACAGAGTGACTTGATTTTAAAAATTCAAATATTATGCTAATGTAATTAAATGAAGGATAAACTAGCTAGAACGAATTATGGGGTATGTATTATTTCAACAAAAGGAGCCCATATCGGAAGATTGCCCAATCTCTTCGAAGAAGCAACCTTGCAAAGGGCCAAATGGTCAAGAAATCCCATGTCTATTCTAGGTTTCAAACCACTATTCCAATCATGAAGAGGTCTTTGAATACAACAAGTAGACACCAATTTAAGAATACTTAAGAAATGTAGAAACAGACATGGCGAGGACATGACAATAAATAAGCATTTTTCAATATAAATACAGCAACATTACTTTATGATAAATAATTCTAATATTCTGTGACAACATTAAGTTCGAAAGTTATGAATCTTAAAAATTAATTACCTCCCCTATCACATTGACAAAGCATAGTAGGGGTACAACATATATTTTTTCTTTTTTGGTAAATGAGATATACATGCAAATTATATTGACTCCACTCCTAGACTCCTCATAAATCCACTTCTTCAACAAAACCTTCTTGTATCTTCTACTTTCTAACTACGTAATCAAAATTGCTACATTTATATAAACCTTCAATTTATTATTTTTTTACATTTATATTTTTTTCCAGGCTAAAACAAAGCTCTAACACCTAAGAATATGTTACCCGAACTCCAAAATATATTTGGGTGCTGATATGCATCTAAAAATCTGTTGAGAAATAAACCCCCAATCACGAATCACCAAATATTACAATGTGATGATAAGTAAACAAGCACAAAGAAATTTGAAAGAACACCCCAAGAATTATACGTGGTTCGCTAAACAAGCCTACGTCCACGGAGAGCCCGATTTCACTATATAGATTGTAACAATACAAGTACAAAGATTGTATCAAGAGCACGCTCTAGGAAGCACGGACACGCCTAAGAAGGCAAAGAATTCATGTCGAATACGTGTCGGACACGCCCCGACACATGTCGGACAAGCCAAAAAACGTATCAGATTTTTTTTTATTTTTTTGAATTTTCAGACACGGCGCGGACACGCATCAGATACGGCTTGAATTTTCAGACACTGCGCGGACACGCCAAATTTTTTTTTTCTCTTTTTCCTCTTATTTTCATGAATCTTCTCTCTTGCATGGATTTTTACTTTATTTTTCACTAATCCCTAATTATTTTTCTAACAAAACCCTAATTGTTTTTGCTTTTTTCTCCTTTTTTAGCCTCTTTCTTTCTTTTTCTTCGCAAAACACAAGTCTAGAAATGTTGTTTTAACAATTCAACTATAGCCCATCTCATCTCTTCATCTTTGTTCTTTTTTACTCTTCTTTCTCTTATTGTACAACTGCTATCTTTTACATGTGACTTTCTCATGATACATTTGTATTTGGAGTAAACTAGAATGATGATATTTAAATGATAAGACTAGTTTTTATTCTAATGTCTCGTTTTGATTTGGTTTTATGACTTTGTGACATCGTTCTCTTATAATTATTGTTGTTGTGGAGTAGATTCAATTGTGTACATGTGATTTATGATTTGTGAATTTTTTCTTTGTTAGGTTGATGAAAATTGAAAAATAATATTTCTCTTAATTATTTAAAGTGCGACATCAAATATTATATAAAAATAAATATTTATTATTTGTCGTGTCCCCGCCGTGTCCGTGTCTTAATTTTTTAGGATTTGCCGTGTCGCCGTGTCATGTCGTATCCGTGTCCCGTATCCGTTTTCGTGCTTCTTAGAGTACACTCAACTCTCAACCCTTAACCCTTGTACACCCAATCTCACTCAAAAGAAAATCACAAATTCTAAACAAGAATTATCTCTCTAAGTGTCCTCTCAAAAATAATGTGAGTATTGCCTCTTCTCTTCTCACTTGTCTCAACCTATAACATAGATAACTATTTATAGAGCCCAAAACCCAATTCCTTGGTGGACAAGGATTACAATTCCTTAGAGCCCAAGACTTACCTAACAAGTACTTTCTTTCCTTGAAACCAAGACTTGTCTACTAAGAAATTACTTAATAAGATACAACTCTATAATAGAAAACTTATCACAATAGGAATTTGAGCTAACCTAACAAATCTCTCCCTTGACAAAATTTTTGACAAGTCTTCAATACACGAGACTCCCGTCTACAAATCCACAAATGATTCATCAGCCTTTCAAACTCCAGCTAAATAACCCGAATCAAGTATAAAACAATACTCCCCTTGATACACACGACCAATGTATTCATGCAGCTGTATCAAGTCAACACTATCAAGTGACTTTGGAAGGAGTCTTCGATGCAACCCTTCTCCAAGCAAAAACTTTCATCTCACCCTCGTCTGTCCGGAAACGTGCAACCCGTGTCTTCAATAAATCAAACGAAACACGTCTAAAGATCTTGTTACCAATTGAAGTCTGAGTGCCATTGACACTCTCCACCAGACGATACAAACCTTCACTCTGTTCTCCTCGCATTAATACCATGCAGCCCTTGGCGATATTCATGACTCCCCCTGCAATGGAGCAATTGCAGCCCATAGAGTCCAACCGGCTCAAGGAAATTAGATTACACCGCAACTTGGGTGCGTAAGCAACATCTCCCAAAATGCATTCCACCCCATCAAACATTTTGAACTTCACCGTTCCCACGCTCTCAATGACACATTTGTCACCATTAGGCAATGTCAAAGAACTACCATCAAGTTCTTTAAATGATCAAAACATTCTTTCACAGAGCAAATATGGTTCGATAAACCCGAATCTAAAAACCACTCATGTTGAGTAAGAGTGTAACCTTTGGAAATTGTGATAATAGCCCCAAAATTATTATCACAAGCATATGCGGTAGATTCATTCTCAGAACCGCCATTATCCTTCTGCTTTGCAATTGAACAGTTCTTCCTAATGTAACCTCACCCATGACATCTATGGCACTACCAACCCTTTTCTCCACCCCTTGATCTAGACCTACTGTTATCACTAGATCACTGGTCAGTTTGCCTTCCCCTATTCTGCCAATAAGAAACCATAGCCGAACTTGAACTCTCATCAATAGGTCAATGGGAGATTTCCTTTTGTCGTTGGACAAGAGAGTCGACTCAACTTCCTCCATCTTCAGTGTATTCTTGCCATAAAAAGACGATAGTTACTATGTTCTCATAGGAATCTAGAAGTGAAGTAAGAAGTAATAGGGCTTTGTCTTCTTCTTCAATTTTCACATCGACTTTTTTCAAGTTGATCGACAATTCCATGAAATTCATTCATGTGCTCCAAGAGGTTTCCGCCTTCCTTCATCTTTAGCTTGTACAAATCCCGCTTTAGATTAAGTTTAGTTGTGAGACTTTTCACTGGATAGAGCTTCTTTAGCTTCTCCCACAATTTCGAAGTCGAATCCTCTCCATTAACATTGTTAATGATGTTATCCCCAATACAAAGTCGAATGGTGCTAACACACCTTGACTCTATATCCTACCAATCATCAACTGACATTTTTTTCTAACTTTCCATCCTTCTCTTTCAACACCAGCGCTAAACCTTGTTGAACTAGGATGTCCTTCACCCTCCCTTGCCATAGGGTAAAGCTACCCTTACTATCAAATCTCTCCACCTTGTATTGTGTAACAATATTACCGACCATGGTTATCACAAGTGCCCAAGACGAACAACACCCGTTTTATGAAGAAAAATCTAGACAAGACTTTTATCAAACACCTTGTGTGTACCTTTAAGCTCTGATACCAGTTTGTTAAGAAATAAGCCCCCAATCACGAACCACCAAATATTACGATGTGATGATAATAAGTAAACAAGCACGAAGAAATTGCAAGAACACACCAAAAATTATATGTGGTTCAGCTAAACAAGCCTAAATCCACGGAGAACCTGATTTCATTATATAGATTGTAACAATACAATTAGAATTATTGTATCAAGAGTATGCTCAAATCTCAACCCTTAACCATTATACACTCAATCTCACTCAAAAGGAAATCACAAATTCTAAACAAGAATTATCTCTCTAAGTGTCCTTTCAAAAACAATGAGAGTATTGCCTCTTCTCTTCTCACTTGTCCCAACATATAACATAGGTAACTATTTATAGAGTCCAAAACTCAATTCCTCAGTGGACAAGGATTACAATTCCTTAGAGCCCAAGACTTGCCTAACAAGTACTTTCCTTCCTTGAGACCAAGACTTGCCTACTAAGAAATTACCTAATAAGATACAACTCTATAATAGAAACCTAATCACAATAAGAATTTGAGCCAACCTAACAACATCAAATTAATTGAGTACCCAAATCCAAGGATATGCACAGCTAAATATTCATACTTTTTTTAATAGTCTTCCCATTTTATAGAGCAAAATGGTGTTGTATGTGATACAAGGCATTCAAACAATAAAATAACAAAAGTAACCAATACAAAAGTTCTATGTACAATTATACAGTATACTTGAATTATCAAATGTGCTTGTTACATGCATGTCCAACCGACATATTATATTTCATACCCATACCCAAGTGTCGGTTATTAATGGTACTTCATGCAATTAGAAGAGTCCACGTAAAATAGCTTTGAGATTCATCGATCACATACTAGCAAGTGTCCAGAAAGTGTCGTATGCATGCAAAATTAAGAATTTTTGTTTTCAATTATAAACACTTCCAAGATATGTCAAGCATGTGCATGAGGTGTCTAAGAAATAATATTACTTGACACAAACAGGGTCCAAGTGGAAGGTCAAGGGAAGTCCACGTAAGGAGCAATTGTGAGTGTGTCTTAGCTACAAAATATATATATATAAATGTATCATGCATAGTAATTGTTCTCATTAGTAAGTTACTGAATTCCGCATTTAAATAAATAAACAAATAAATAACTCTAAAAAGAAGGAACAAAAAGAATAACTTCTAACTTGTTTGATGTTGCAACAGAATGCCCTTAAATCTGGAGATGCAGTGGCTTTGATGAATTGATTACTGAAGTTCTAATGATAGTAAGTCAAAGCCGCTTTTATATCCTTCTAAGTTCTAACCTCAAGTACAAGAAGAAAGAAACCACAAAATCACCGAGGTCTTGACTTGAGTGGTTTTCGTCCATCTCCCAAAGGAGAGGTTGAGGGTTCAAACCCCAGTGGGGGCATATGCGTGTGAATTTAATTACATATCCAAAAAAAAAACACGCACCAGGCAAAATGTTCAGTGTACTCACCAAGATAAGTTGATGTCAACTGACTTAGAGAAACAAATGCAGGTGTTGGAAAGTTAATTGTTAGAGAAACAAATGCAGGTGTTGGAAAGTTAATTGAGATTCAAAGAACCCAAATGTGCTTTTAAATTAGTACGTATAACAGCGAGTTCATTGGTTTAGCTTAAATGTTTTCATAGCACAAACTGTAATATAATTGGAGATTTTTCTTCCCTACAAATGACTAACGGTCAAGTTGTTTTTAATGAGTTATAACGCTCAAGTTGTGTGCATTTTGGAACTCTGTCGGTCATAAACTTCCCAAGAGACAACAAAAGTGGATAACCTCTTATTACACCCGGCTATTATACAGACAGAAGTTGTGGTTTGAAGTAGACAGACAGTCACCAAACTCATCACATTGAAGCACAAATGTTCACCATGCCCCCATAATCATATCTAAAGAAGTGCATTTAAATAACACATTAAGTAAGATTATGTTCTTCTTCTAAGAAAGCTACTTCCATTTTAAGAAATCAGTCAATTAATCACTTTACTAAACAAATATAACAAACAAGGAAATAATAAATTTTAGAATTTCTCAGAAAATGCAGGTAAAGAAAAGAAATGAAAATTTGAACGCTAAAATATTCATTAGATAGGAAAAACAAAAGCATAAAACTAAAAACATCCCTCAACTGGCCCAATTCAACTACTTGACTTAGTTTGGGTGGCTTTTCACATTACTTGGCAATCAAATGACTCAAAATTAAATTTTCTTTTCTTTTCTCAGCAGCCAAACGGAGAACTAAAGGGGGGAAGAAATAAAAGAAAGAGGGGTTACACTTGGCATACCTTACGTTGGAGGAAGCGTCGAGAGATTGTGAGGGCCAGGTCAAACCGGTGAGAGGTGGCGGAGGCTCCTGAAATCCTCCGCCGGGGACGGCGGAGATGTCTTCCATCAAGCCATAGTCGAAAAGCCAGTTAGTGTTCTCCGCAGAATCAGTTTCCATTAAACTGTGACTTGAAATTGCCGGAGAATATGTAAAGCTGTGTGTTTGGTTGAAAACATAAAGAGAGAAAAAAAAGAGAGTTCTGTTTGGATGATTGGATTGGAGAGTGGAGGTGATGACAGCGTTGAGTGTTCCACAGTGTTGCATTACGTCACCAAAGTAAACGCTTCCCGTAATGGGCCATCGGCCCTGTTTGGACACCTAGAGAGAGAGAGCTGCTGCATATTGGGCCTTGGGCTTGGATTACCCCTGCTCTATTAATGCTTGCTCCAACAAATAGACTAACAAGATATAAAGCAAACAGGTAATTTGTTATAAAAAAATTTTGATAAGTAATTTGTGAATAATCAGAAAATTTGGAGAATTTAAAAATCTTTCCTTATGCAAATAGTTTTCTGAAAAGATAAAAAAAAAAAACATTAGCGGGAAGGGGTTCAGAGTTCAGACTCCATATAAAAGTGTACGTAGTCAGTAAATACTTTCATAGTCATTCCTCCTTCAAAAACTATTATTAAGCCTAATTAAATCTTGTGTAACAACTCACTATGTTATGGTTTTAAATACAACTTAATCTAAACAAAAATGGTTATGTTGTATCTTTTAACCGTTAGATATAGGATTGGAGATGATTGAAGAGAAAAACTATTGAAGATGATTTATGTTGGGCACCAGCAGCATGAAGTGAAGATATCAAATATATTAGATGTGCCACCTCTCATATAAATGAATGGGTACTAGCATTCTCACAGGCCTCACATTCAAAATACAAAAAAAAACATGTAATAATTTCAACTTGTGGAAAATATCTATGAATTGTTCTTTTGGACAAGCCAAAGAATCATTTTTATACCCATAAATTCTTGCCTATTATATATACCTACATACGCAGACAAAACAGATACATACGAGGAGAGAGAGAGAGAGAGAGAGAGAGAGCACTGACGTAAAAATGAGATACAAAATAAAAGATTATTATAACCAAAATGAAAAGGAGAAGTTCATGATATTTATTTGATCTGGCACGTATGAGAAATAAACACTAACCACTTATTTGTTCTTTCAATATTCACTGTTCTCTCTTCCACCACAAATTAGAGAACTTCATCCAAAAGCTACAGATTTCAGAAGCAAACATCATTTTCAGACTCATAGAGCCCACAAGAAATTCTTAAATCAATCATAATCAGAAGCAACAAAACAGATTTTCTTTTCCCCTTTTTAAGCATTTTCTTACACTTGAATGTTTCTCTTCTCCTCTCTTCTGCTGAACTATATATATATACATACCATATCAATTCAAACATACTAGCAAGTCCACTTACAAGAAGAAAGAAATAAGCCTCACCCACCACCACCATGACCATCATCATGTATCCAAAACTTGGCAGTTTGGGGAAGAGAATTAGATTTCACCAGTCACAGTTGCCCCACGAAGAGCCATCATTTTATCGAGTTCAGAAAGCACATAAAGAAACAGAAGCAAATGGGTTAGGACGTAAGCATGTTCGCACATTCGGTATTGGAAGCATGGCTAGAAATCCTCAAGCTGTGGCTTCTGAGGTTCACACCACCGAACCAGAGGTAACTAGTCATCTTTAAATCTTTCTAGCTATCATTTTTACAATATCAGTTTTATAACATGTGGCCAAGAGAACTCTCAGTGAGAAGGAAAACCAGAACCATATAGCTGTGTTATAGTCTTGCATGTGTTGAGACGTGTTTCATAACCTCATGGTCATTCTTGTCATTTTGAAAATTATGCTGGCAGGGTAATTAGGTCATTATGCCCTCAGGGGCATAATCACCCTAATTCTCCAGAATTCACATCCCCACATTTTTTTCTGTAGGTGAAAAAGAGCACAGAAGTCATTTTCAGGTGGTCCACAGAGAAAATTCATGCACAACATAACAATTTGGAATATAGTTAACAAAAGGCCCCACTTGGCACACATCAATATGCAATCTTGGGCGTTTAAAGATAAGAAGACAGTAGATAATGCTAGCTACAAACCTTTTATAAAAGGAGGTGTCTAAAGAATAGCATCTCTATTTTCATTCTCACAAGGGAAACCTAAAATTTTTTCTCCTCTTCTTCTAAAAAAATGCAGGCTCCAACTCTCCTCAATAATGGTGAAAAGATGCTAGCAAACTACGTGCCAGTCTTTGTGATGCTTCCTGTAAGTCACAAAAAAAGTTCTGTTTACACATGTTTAGTACTATATATAGTTACATAATAAGACTAGAATAAAAAGGATTTTGATGCTAATCTGATGCATGTTTTTTTTTTTTTTTTTGGTGTGGTGAGAGCAGCTGGGAGTTGTTACGATTGACAATGCCTTGGAAAACATAGATGGACTTGACAAACAGTTCAAGGAGCTGAGAGCAGCAGGTGTTGATGGGGTCATGGTGGATGTCTGGTGGGGGATCGTAGAATCGCAAGGCCCTAAGCAGTATGATTGGACTGCATACAGGAGCTTGTTTCAACTCATTCAACAATATGGATTGAAATTACAAGTTGTAATGTCTTTCCACCAATGTGGTGGGAACATAGGAGATGTTGTGACCATCCCACTTCCCCAGTGGATACTTGATGTTGGAGAATCAGACCCTGACATCTTTTACACTAATCGAGTAGGTAACAGGAACAAGGAGTACCTCACACTAGGCGTGGACAACCAACCTCTCTTTGCAGGGCAAACTGCTGTCGAGGTTAGATTCATTCAAACTTTATCCTTTTCAATGCTTAGCTGCCAAGCGTGATCTGTTTCAATATTTCTGCCCAGTTATTACTGTATACATCATACATATCAACGACTGTATCCATTTTAGTGCGGCATGCCACTGGAGCATTCTGGGTATATCTGGGATTCAGTCATCGAGTTTCACAAATAAACATCTAAAAGTTGACAATTTCTGTTGTAAAAACTAGATTGGAGTGAGGTATCCATAATAGAACTGTCATTGTCTTGCTTTGATGACCCATCTGTTTTTGTAACATTGGTTTAGAAATGAAATGGGGAACAAAACAACTTCAATATGTTTTTCATGGAATCTAGCTGAGTTCTTTATGATTTGACAGCTTTTAACAAACCTATTCATTTTACACATCATCTTCATTTTACACATTTTTATCTAAAAACAAAAATTGTTCTAAAATCTCCAGAAATGCCTTTCCTTTTATATTTTTTCTGATAACAACTCTGTTCTAACTGTGAATTAATAATGGATAACACAAATCAATGTTATTAAAAAATATAATCAGAGGTAAAATTTAAGCAATTCAACATTTCAAATCACTACAGTCTGAGTTGATAGGTGGGGTTAACTAGGACTAGCCAAATTAAGGATCACCCAATCTGATATTACTTCTTATTAACACTATGGTCTGTATATTCCAGTGATTTGAACCTTTATTAATTTTATCAGCTAAATATTAATGCTGCTTATTGATGTACTTAGATCTATAGTGACTACATGAAGAGCTTCAGAGAGAACATGTCAGATTTCTTTGAGTCCGGACTGATATCAGAAATTGAAGTAGGGCTTGGTCCAGCAGGGGAGCTCAGGTACCCCTCTTATCCAGAAAGTCAAGGATGGGCTTTTCCTGGTATTGGAGAATTTCAGGCAAGACTGTATTTTAGTTAACTTTATAATCATATGAACTATTTACCGTCTAGATTAAAAAAAAAAAAAAAAAGTTTCTTTCAGCTTAGATCATGTAATTTAACATATAACACTAATCTAATATCGCAGTGCTATGATAAATATCTCAAAGCAGAATTCAAGGAGGCTGCAATGAGTGCAGGGCACCCTGAATGGAACTTGCCAGATAATGCAGGAGAATATAATGACAAACCCGAAGCAACAGGGTTCTTCAAGTCGGAAGGGACGTACCTTACTGAAGAAGGGAAGTTCTTCTTGACTTGGTATTCTAACAAGTTACTGAACCATGGTGATCAAATCCTTGATGAAGCCAATAAAGTTTTCCTGGGCTGCAAAGTCAAGTTAGCAGTCAAAGTAAT
The DNA here is from genome assembly GCA_026545225.1 of Cornus controversa. Classification (NCBI taxonomy): domain Eukaryota; kingdom Viridiplantae; phylum Streptophyta; class Magnoliopsida; order Cornales; family Cornaceae; genus Cornus; species Cornus controversa. Next base: position 62,351,854 of record CM048847.1, read on the forward strand.
TTCTCAACTTCATATCTGATTAATTTCATCCTACATCAATCAAAGTTTTGATACTAATTTCATTGACAAAACAGGTAGCTGGAATCCATTGGTGGTATAAAGATGATAATCATGCTGCGGAGCTAACTGCAGGATACTACAACTTGGAAGATAGAGATGGATACAGATCCATAGCAAGGATGTTGTCCAGGCATTGTGCCGTTTTGTGTTTCACATGTCTTGAGATGAGGAACTCAGAACAAAGCACTGACGCCAAAAGTGGACCTCAGGAACTTGTTCAGCAGGTAAAACAAGGAAGAAACACATGTTCGTATCAATTTTCAAGTTAAATCCATATGGTGTCTGAGTGTTCCCTTTGCCTAAGCTATTTCCAGAACATAATTTCCATCATTGAACTTGTTTAACTGCCTTTTCTTAGAAACACTTCCAAATGATTCTTTCCTACCCTAGATAGATGAAACATCCTGATAAAACCCAGGAGTCACTAATACTTCCCAAGTATGTCTATCACTCATTATATGGTCTTCAATCGAACAATATCAGAATATATATATAAATATATACCCTTTAAAAAAATATCAGAATATATAACCTTTTTAGATCAAAAGATCCTACCCTCCCCCACCTTCCCCACCCCAAGCACAAAAAATAAAATAAAATAAAATAAACACTTCCTTACAATAGTGAAATTTATTTTTAAGATTTAATTACATACCAAGAAATTAAAACTATCAAATGCAGGTTTTGAGCGGAGGATGGAGAGAGAATATCGATGTTGCAGGTGAAAATGCTCTCTCAAGATACGATCGTACAGCTTATAATCAAATTCTCTTGAACGCTAGGCCAAATGGTGTCAACAGAAAGGGCCCACCAAAATTGAGGATGTCTGGGGTGACATACCTTCGTTTATCAGATGATCTTCTAGACTGGAAGAACTTTAGGATATTCAAAACATTTGTGAAGAAAATGCATGCTGATCAGGCAAGTAACCTTCTATAATAAATTACTTAAACACATATGCTTCAATGGTGAAATTGATGAAAAGTGTATTCCTTTTCTGTTCTTATTATTATATAATTCTTTTCCAGGACTACTGTCCAGATCCTCAGAAGTATAACAGACCTGAAGAACCCTTGGAGCGGTCAAAACCAAAGATTCCAACTGAGGATCTTCTGGAAGCAACTGAACCAGTGAAGCCATTCCCATTTGACAAAGAAACAGACATGAGCATCAGTGGTTCACTTGCTGATTCATTGGACAATTTGATTCACAAGATCACCTCTATATTTAAGTAAGACCAGAGGAGTATGGGAAAATAATACAATCCGAAGATCAGAAGAGTTGCCAGAGTTGAGAAGCAAATAAAATGTTTTTCTATGATGTGTCTGAACAAATTCAGATACCTGTTTGAATAATAGAATTTGCATTTCCCACTTCCAGCTCAAATTTACAATCACAATTCAGTTGAATATTCACCCACCAATAAATGCCACTAGAAAAAACTCAAGTGGTAAAGGCTATGGATACCCCTCATAATAATCTGTTGACAAGATCATTTAGAAATGAGTTAGTTACTTTGTGGCAATCCCCAGATATTCAAAGGTTCTTTGTGATCCTAATTATGGTCTCTGGGCCGTGTTAATCTGACTAATTGGGATGGCCAGTCTTCCAGTATGACCCCAATGCATCCTCTCTCTCTCCTTCAACATCATAAACAATGGATTTGTATCGCACTCATATCCAGCCCCCTTGAGTTGCTGAAAGTATTTTAACTTGGCTTACACATATCCGCCATTTGTGGGTGTGACGTGTTTCCAACTAAGAACCCGTGAACCACCTCATCTAACTTAATATTGCTGCAGCCCGCTGGTCTTAAGATCTTCTTTCTTACCAAGACGGTCATTCTCTCTGCATCTCACGCCCCAAATTTAAATACCAGTAACTCTCGTCCAATACTTGAATTTGGTGCGAGACTTGAAAAAAACAACATCCACGATAGCAGCAATACTTCTAATATTTACATTACTACAACCAAAGATAATCATCTAGATCATCTATATGTAAATGGTATCCATCATTCTGTATCGTGCCTCCTTCACCGGGTACCTAAAAATAAAATGGGGTGAGCTCACAAGCTCAGCAAGAAAATCACTAAATACTATCATTAGTCAGCAAATTGACCTTGTCTTATATTCTTATATATATAAAAACCTATACAACAATCTTTTTGCATAGATTCACAATTTCTTTATGATAATTAAACTCTAGTTAAATATCAAATCCACAATCTCTTTCACATAGGAACCATATTCTCAAACAATTTCTTATTAAGCTAATCATCTAAATTAACTTAAACATTATTTATCTCATATGAGCCCCGAGCTCCCCTCAAATAAATGGCATGCTTAACCAACAAGTGGTGCGCATCGCATAGTCCCAGACTATTGAAGATCGCAAATGTGGCTGGACTTGTACGCCTACTTCCACAGATGGTTCGGACCACGTCCACACAATAAGGGCACGCATCGCCCAATGGCCATAACAAAAAGGGTAGTGCACTCCCAATAGGTAGGTCCCTAACCATACTAAGGAAATCCTCAAAAGAGTTAGTCCCAGACTACCTCTCCAATTTAGACCAAGTTTTTCTTCTTTTATAATTTTATCTCATTTCCATAATTTCAAGCTTTTAAGATTTACCAAATGCTTTTAATATTTAATAAATCAAATCATCCTTTAACGTGATCACTAATCACATTAATTTATCAATTCAAGATTCACCACTTAAATCTCTTCTAAACTTAATTATTTCGACATAATTAAGTTTATGCCGAAATATACCATTCTAGAATTTTCATGACTTTTAGAGCATTTAAAGGTATTTTTTCCCAATTTTCCAAATTTTAAATTAATTAGCATCCACATTGTTTCTACCTTTACAAAACCCATCTAAGGTGACCCAAAACCATATCTCAACCATGGACATATACAGAGCATATCAAACAAGTGAGGAGTGTTTAATTGTCAAGCACATGCATAAAAAGCCTCAGCATATCCAGTAATCTTTCACAATTAATTCAACATGAGCCATGAACCTGATAACCAACTTAAAATCAAGTTGACTTTGATATAAACATCAACACATACACTCAGTACCATGAATACAACCAACATGCGAAAGCAGAGCATTTATCTTAAGGTTCTCATGAAGTTCCATGCTTTATTCTATTTAAACAGATTACAACTTATTTCAGTTCAACATAAATTAAACCCAAAATCATATTAGATCTACTTACACATTAGATACAAAGTAATATGAATTTGTAAAATTGCACATACATGCATATATAATAATGGATCTTTCTAATTTAATCATACTGAACAGTACACCAAACTTTATGCTAAAAAAAAAGACTAATCAGCAACCCATCTATGGTTGTATCATACTTGGCACATGATTGTGGGTTTATTTGAAATATTAAATATATATATATATATATATAAACATAGATTTTGTAGATCCATAAATTTTATTTCTCATAAACCCTCAATCAAAGCTATAATAGTGCAAACCAAGTTATGTTGAACCCATAGATACATGTGCGTGTCACTAATCAGATTTCACAAAGATTAAATAAAAAGAAATGGGAAAAAAAGAAGATTCATCTTTGCTTCTAATCAGCCTATTGCCTGACTTTTAATCAACTAAACTAATTAAAGCCTATACTTGCATTCCTGATTTATGTACACACATAAAGACATGTTCACACAAACAGAGAGCCAAACTTAAGCCCTAACATTCAACCTCAAAAACCCCCAAAATCTGTTTACAGATTCTTGGAGTTTTATCTAAACTTCATACTTGATTCTACCTCAAATATAAGATATATAGAAATATATAGAAACAAAGTCAACTTGCCTGAAATTCTTCAAGCCTTCTTCCTATCCCCCCCCCCCCCCCCCCCCCCTTTTTGCTTCTCCTTCTTTCTCTTCTGGCCGAAAACCAATCTCTCTCTCTCTATCTCTTCTGGCCGGAAACCCTCCTTTTTTCTCTTTTCTTTCTTTCTTCCTCTAGCCGTGTCTCAATCTCTCCTCTTTTCCTCATTCTTACTCTTTCCTTTTCTTAAATCAAGTTAGATCATATCTATAAAACATTCCAAGACTTCTAAGAGAAGTTATACACAAGGCTTCTAAGAGAAGCTATTGAAGCTATTTAAATTTAAGGATATTACAACATCATTCCATCTTTTCTTGGCAGCATACATTTGGACAGGAAAATAAAGCTGGCCACTGCTTTTGGGTTCATCTAGAAAACTATTTAACCTGAAAACTTAGCTAGCTCAACATTTTAATGGATCCAACAAATGGGATGGAAAGCAGCTCAAATATCAGATATATAGCTGGGTTCAGCTTCTATCTTCTTGATGAACTCGTTATACTTGTGAGTCCACTTTTCTTAATCCGAGAGTCTAAATTGGATTGGACCACCAAGTGTCTCTAATAATTTCTCCTATTCAAGCCAATTGGCTTGATGCTGATGACAGAGTGGGACGGCAAGAACCACCATATTTCTCTTAGGATAAATGTCTAAGGGCAGTTTGCGGTATCACATTTGCACCAAACCCTGTCTTAACAATATATGAGTATATACAGGCAAGCCAATTTGTGATCTGATCAGAAGTTCCAACGTCCAAGCACAGCCACAAAAGTTACTAAATAGACACCGCCAAACCATGCAACAGAAAAATCTCAGGCTTTCAAAAGCATCATCATTCCTTGCATAACCAAATCAAAGAATTCCACAAAAAGACAGCATCTTTCCTTGTAATCTCCTCGAAAACTTGCCTAGTAGCAACAACTTATTTACACTCGCAATACATTTCAGATAAAGAGTAGGTCAGAAAATCATTAATTACCATGTATTAATTTTTTTCATAAAAACATAACCATGGGCTGATTTTCCCCATTTTATTTCTGCTAAGTCAGAACAGCAGATAGGACACAAAGCAAAGTGTGCAATCAATGAAGATTTTTCCATAATTTCAAAAGTTAGAAAAGCTTCCTTTGGGTCAGCATTCTTCACATAACCCACAATCAGTGCGTTCCTTGAAGTTTAAATTCATTCGGCCATTATATCAAACAGTCACCTTATGGTTATATCGCCAAACTTAGTCTCCATAGTTTGAAGATAATTCCCACATAAATTTTTTACCCCAACCCACCAACAAACTACCTTAAAATGAACTATCCTTCCAATTTCAACAACATGAAAATCATCATTCACCAGACCTTAAGAACAAATGGGTAAGTTATACACGGCTTTTGGCCAGAACTAAACATTTTAAGATACAAGACAGAATTTGATTGAAAAAGCAAGCAAGCATTTCTCCAATCGTGAACTTCCACAATGATGGATTTTTCAATACGATTTGATAAAAAATTACCTGGTAAACACGAATAAGACGTAGCTGAGTTTGCTATCAGGGTAGGTGTTGGTCCTATATTTTAAAGAATTTGGTGTTGTTCAGCGACTGCGACAGGGTTCCACATTGTAGGAAAGTGAGTGGTTTACCCAAAATGGTTCCGAAGTGAGAAAAAGAGAAAATATAGAAAGTTTGGAAATGCGGGGCATCGATCCCCGTGCCTCTCGCATGCTAAGCGAGCGCTCTACCATCTGAGCTACATCCCCTCCGGATGTGACTTGTTATATGAAGTTTTAAATATATATTATAATTCACTCATAAACTTTCCCATTCATATTTTTTCCATAAAAACATTTTAATATTGAAATGTTGGAGATGCGGTGTATCGATCCCCGTACCTCTCGCATGCTAAGCGAGCGCTCTACCATCTGAGCTACACCCCCTGCGGATATGATTTGTTATATGAAGTTTTAAATAGATATTATAATTTATCCATAAGCATTCTTTTCATTCACGTTTTTTCCAACAGAAACGATTTGATATTAAATTTTGGAGACGCGGGGGGTATCGATCCCCGTACCTCTCGAATGCTAAGCGAGAGCTCTAGCATCTGAGCTACATCCCCTACTAATGTTATTTTGTCAATAAGTTTTTAAATATTTATTATTATTCATCCATAACCCATGCAAGTGGCACACTTGAGAAGAAGCTTGGAAAGGCTTTTTATTGATTTCCCCATTCACATTTTTTTCAACAAAAACGTTTAGTAAAACTCTTGATCCTCAAATTTGGAGTGTCCTATTTTTATTTTTATTTTTATTTTGATTGGATGGACTGTTTTCTTGATTTTTTTTTTTTTAAGGTAAGTAAGTGTATTGAATTGTAAAATGTATAGAGTATATCGATCTTGATGAATGTAAGAAGAAAAAAAACTTTTCTTATCAATTGTTTGATAATTCTTAGTATTTTTTATTGTTGATATTGATCTAAATCCATGCTTCAATATCGATTTTTTTTGGGACAAAAATTTAGAATTTCCAATCAAAAGAGTTTTTCTCATACACATAATATCACATTTTCTAGTTAATTAATAAAAAATTAAGAACCTTTTATATACCCTATTCAACACATCACATGTCACGGGAATTCTTTGCTCTCCATTTAACACCATTTAACAGAACTATGACGAGAGTCTTGAACTTTTTTTTATTAATTAGATTAAAAAAATCATTTAACTTTATACAAAGTCTTAAAAACAATTTCAATTCAATGGTTAATAAAAAAAAAAGTATGTGGCTGTCGTAAAATTAACCTTATTCTTTGATAAATATTGAGTCAAGACTTGACTATTGTACGATTTCTCATTTGAAAAATCAATGGTCCTTACCATGGTGTAGTTTTTCATTATTTAATGCAATCTTTTATTTGGTATACAGAAAAACTTCAATTCAACTTAATACCATGTCACTAGTGTTATTAATCATTTATATTTTGTCATATAAATAAAAATATTTTTGTAAATTCAATTAATACGGGTCAGTATTTAATCAGTTGGTAATATCATATCATCAATATTCCAGTAACATTAACTTGTTTTTTCTTGCTATCAATCTCTACTAAACTTTTCCAAACTAATTCCTGAAACCCCCACTTTCACTGAGCTAGGTTTAAGTGTCAAATATTATGAAAGAAAAAAATGACATTGATATTTCAATTCCGATTTTGGATTCTGTAATAATTATCAAGATTATCAAATAGATATTCTTACAAAATCTGACACCAATTGGCCAAAGCAAATCCTCCATTGATTAAGAGCTTTAGGAACACTGAACAAGTGGCAAGATCACCATAACGACATTCCTTCAATGCAAGCTCAAAACAGAAATCATTTATAACATTTATATTTGAGCACTAATCATCTTCTCTGTTCCTTCCTCTTAACTTCTTTGTATTGACCATGTTCATGGGTCGCAAAAAGCTCCCAATGAAGAGAATTGAGAACCCAACCACTCGTCAAGCAACATATTCAAAACGCAAAGATGGAATTCTAAAGAAGGCCAAGGAATTGTCAGTATTATGTGATACCGATGTTGCTCTTATAATGTTTTCTCCAACTGGTCGATTAACTACCTTCGCTAGCAATGGAAGGTCGGGAAAAAAGAAGGGACTTTTGTTGTTAATGCTTATTATATAATTCATGATTTTTTGGTTTTGTTTTAAGTTGAGTTTGACAATCTTTTCTTGGGTTTTTGTAGGGTTGAGGATGTCTTTCTTCGTTTCATCAATCGACCTGATGAGTTAAAAGGAGGGTATGTTTTGATATTAACTGTCTATATCTAGCTGTTTTGTTTATTTAGATTTATATTGATCGATTTGTGTGCTGACCTAAGTTGGGATTTTATTCCTTTTCGATCCGCAAAACTTGTGTGATCATGCATGGCAGACCTATTGGGAATGAAGAGGTAATTAAAATATTTTCTCTCTGTTTCTGTCTTTGTTACTGTATCCGCGTGTGTGTGTATATATATATGTTTGCTTTTTTACCTTACTGTGCATTGATACTAAACAGCATTTATCCGGAAGGCTAAATCATTTGAAGCATGAAGCAGAAATGCTGGAAAAGATAGCAAAGTGCTCTCTCTCTCTCTCTCTCTCTCTCTCTATATATATATATATATATATATATATGTATATAGGTATGATGGATGAATGGAGGAACGCAAACTTGTTTGGACTTCTTTTTTTTTTTTCCTACTTTCTAATGGGTATTTTTTCTTCTTTGTTCATGTCAATTAATCACTTACTATGATGGAACAACAAGCTCAGAATAGAGGTAAGACTCAGATTTACTAATTTTATACAGTACCTATTCAAAGCAATTCTTAAAAAATCCAGACCGGAGCTCTGATAGAAAGCCTGCTGGTATACAGCTTACGGTGCAAAAGGAAGTGATTTTTAACTTCCAAATTTGTCAACAGTCAATCTAGCTAGATTAATATCATATATGACTTAATAACATAGCCATGCATGTGTGGTTTGGGTTGAAAGCTTTGCTTGCACACACAAAGATATATATATATATATATCCTCTCGAGTAAGTATTTGTTCTATGTTTGGCTTCATTAGGTTCTAGAAGAAAAACTTTATAAACTCAACCGCAGACAACGTGAGGCACAGGGAAAGATAAGGTGATCAAAGAATTACTATGTATTACCGACTCTTTTTCCTAATAATCTAGTATTAAAATTTTGTAAATTGCTTGCTCAATTTTTTAAACTCTATTGGGGGATGCAATTGCAATAATTTCAGAATTAGATATACATATATGTGATTTTATCTTTTTCCTTGTAATAGATACTGCGATCCAGATGTGGCTAAGATCAACTCAGTTTTTGAAGCTGGGGTGTACCAGCAATTCCTCATCAATGCGCTCCAACGAATAGAAGAGTCAAAAGTGAGTGCATTTTCACAAACACCCCTTTCTTTTCTTACTTCGTCTAATAATGAATTTCAAAAAGTAATGGGTAAAGTGCAAAAACCACCCCTATATATAAATGTGCAAAAAATTCCTTTGCACCTCCTGTATTTTTACAATATGTGCAAACACCTCTCTGTTAAAAAAATTTTTTTAAATGACCAAAATACCCCTCATAACCTTTAAATACTCTTATGCATGTTTGGATGCAATATTTTTTATTTTTTATTTTTATATTAACTAAAAATATATTTTAACTATTATATTCTTTCAGATGGGTTCGACGAGTAAAATAAGAGAGTATTCGCACATTTTTTAAATAAATAAGAAATTAATATTCGGCTGAGTTTTCTTGGACATCCAAACATAACACTAGAGTATAAGGGTGTTTTAGATATTTTAGTTGTTAAATTGACAAAATATCCTTATTTGCACTTTTTTGTAATCATTGGAAAAGTAATTATTTGAGTCTTTCTTCATCTTCTTACTGGCAGGCCAAATTGCTAGGTAACCAGATTAGCCAGCCAAGACCTGAGATTATTGAGGTAACACAAAGGCAGAGCAGAGGCAGAGAAAATGAGAAAATTCAATTCAATAAAGCCCATGTGTGTTGATTTTGAAATACTGATTTTGTCTTTTTCTTTTCTTTTCTTTTCTTAGAAAATATCAGCCCCTTGCATGCATTATTTTAATTTGTAGGTAGCTACAGCCGATATGGAGGACGGAGATTCAGTCACCGGTGAGTCTTCGATCAGATTTAAACAGATAGATGAGGTATATTTATTATATATATGTTGATTACTCAAATCTCTAATCCAACATATATATATATATATATATATATATACAGCTTTTTGATTTCTGAGGGGCAGTTTTTCACCTTCTCTATCATATATATGCTTATGAGCTAGTCATGGTCATGGGACGTGGTTAATTAACACTTGTGTTATGTTTGCCTCGTAAATAAAGAAAGAAGTGATTCTTCAACCATTTGGTCACCAGTGATTAAGTAGTTTGGTTGTTTTATTATTTGCAGGAATCTATAAAGTGATGAACAGTACTAATAATGAGGAAAGATGCCATGCAGAACCTCACTTGAGTCTTTGCTTAATTAATTACTAAAATGAGCAGAAGCTCTGGAACCTATCTGACGGTGGAAAAGATCCCAAGTTGATAATCAAGTCATCTGTGTGCGGCACGAGCCCACCATAGCCTCTATTAGTCTATTTAGTGATGTTCTTGGTCGATATTTTATAATCAAAAAAATTAAATATAAATTAAGCAACGAAAGGAAAGATCATTGCATCAAATGTACGTGTGAATTTTTTATGACAGGTTTAAAGAGTATAGAACCAAATAAATGTGTATTTGCCTTTCTACATCCTGTTCATTTCAAACGCTATATATCATTTTCTTTCATTTTATTTTCTTAAAGGCCTTTCAACATCAATGTATGTATATATGAAGATTTAATGGTCCAGCCAAATATATGCATAAAAATTCATTTTTTATATATAAAAAAAAAAAAATTTGGACCAATCACCGTGCATCAAGTCTCATTAATTTGAAGAATTTTTACTGCCAGTGATTTATGCACATGAACAAACACTAACAATTGCATGAAGGCTAAAATTTTTATAAATTTTATTAAGATTGCACATGAACAATTGCTAAAAGAATATTGGTTCACAGAAAACACCGAGTCTATCTAGATATCAACTTTAACCGATTAGGCATTTATTAATAATTCAAAAGTCTAAATTATTAAATAATATTACATACCTGCTTATTTATACACATCATTTTTCTCATTTAAATTTGAGGTGGGACAAGTCCATTAACACTAGAGATTAGATCTATCTACCAAAAAAATAAAAGATGGCTTCTTTTTTGGTTTTTTCTTTTTGCTCTAGACTTATTTTGGCATGGTATTAGAAGTTAGAGCTATTAAAAAAGATAGCGGTACTATAATGAAAGAAAATTACTTTTGTAGGAGGAATTTGGAAAAAAGTCTTAATTGTTGGGTCACCGAAGCAAAAAACGTAAAATTCAATTTTGGGGTTGTCACTCTCCACCATGTCTCATTTACGCGTCATTTTCCTCTCGCTCGCTCTCTCTGCCCCGAAAAACCTGAAACATACCAACAAACAAAATCCCAACAGAAAATCTAAGAAAAATACAAAAGGTTTTTAGATTTTTTGGCTGATTTTTACGAAACCCATTAATGAACATAACGTTCAAATTCCGTGCCATCTTTATCTCATTATAGGTTCGTTCACAGCGTTGTTTGAGCATTGAATTGTTGGGATTTGTGGAGTTGAAAATTTCATTATAGGGGCCGAAGGCTTTCTGGGTTTTGCGTGGCATTGCATGTAAAACCTGAGAGCTGAGAGCAAAGGAGATAATATATATATATATATATATATATCTCTATATATTTTATGTATACTAGCCTTCTATGTATACTCCAATGAAATGAGAAGAATTTTATGGGAATGGAGCTGTAATTTGAGAAGCAATGGACGGCAGAATAGTCCGTTCTATTGTTATTTTCATTGTTTTTGTTTGCATTTTGGTTGCCCGGAATTCTGAATGCAAGCGGACGCTCGCACAAGTCTTTTTCGGCGATGGAATCACTATCAATTGTAGAGAGAGAAACCAAGGCACGGTATGATGATTTTGCAATATCTTCTTTTGTGTGTGTATATACACACACCCACCTATATATGTGTGCTGTTGTATTGTTTGTGTATTAAAATGAGATATTTTGTTTTATTTAGAGCAATTAAAATGTTGTTTGATATATATAATGGTTGCAACAACAAATATTTGCTTGATTTTATTTAAATGGTTTCAGAAGTGGTGCCTTTTTTTTTTGGAAAACCTGTTCTGTGTTTATTTATGTATGTTGTTGATTCTAAATGGTGACTCTGATATACATTGTTCTTTTTTAAATATGAAATTAAGTTATATGCAAATTTTGATTAATTACTTTCTCAGTATCAGACGGTTGATTGAATTGGATCTATTGAAAATGGAGAACTTATGCAGGCAGCCGATAATAGTCCTCTCTCTAATTAGCAGAAAAGAGCAAAGTCCCTTTTTATGAATTTTTATTCCTTCAATTAGAAAAGTTGGAGCACGTATAGATAATTAGAGAAGTGCTAGTGCATCAGAAAGTATGTCCCATATATGATGAAACAATATATAGGCAGCTACCACGAAATGTTTATAGAAAAGGGCTTTTAAGTTCTGTTGTATAACCTTCTTCATTGTTGTAACTTCAAGGAATGTCTAACCATCTGCCTCATTCTAATACTTCCAAAATGCACTACAAATGAATTAGTCGGTCAGCAAAATGGTGAGGCATGAAACAAATGAGGAATGCGGATGTTTACATGTATAAAAGTATTGGAAGATCAGCTGGTGGGTTAATAAGCTGCCAGAGTTTGTGACTGATTGTGTTCTGATATTACTGTAGGAATAGGAAAATTTTCATAATTATGAGGAAAAGAGTAGAATAAAATTTTATACTTCTAATATTATGAATGAAGAGAAGGGAGAGTGTACAGGAAGACAATGGCCTGCTTCATTGCAACACACGGAGGAGAAGGAAGAAATAGTGGATTCATGTTATGTAGAAGATCGTCTATGTTTTGTTCAGTGATTATATCAATATTTCTTTTCTATGTTCGATGGAATAATTTATTAGATGTAATACCACATCCTTGAGGGTTAGAACCAATTTTTATAGGTCAGTGGAATCTTTATGTGCAAAACCCCAATTCAAGTAGCATTTATTTGGTACCTCCCAAGGAGCGGGAACTGCCATTCAAACCCTTCTCACGGGATTCCATCCACAAACGGAAACCGATTCAAGCAGTCATTTATTTGGTACCTCCCAAGGAGCGGGAACTGCCATTCTAACCCTTCTCAGGGGGAGTCCATTCACAAACAGAAAGTTTATGGCTGACTGATATTGTGCATCATCATTTAGTTATTGCATTTCTTTTCCTCGTTGCTTTTCTCTTGGGGTTTGACAGATCAAGACTGGGGCTTCGTTTAGCCGCCTTAGTAGAAAACTCTGACTTTGACGTTGAACAGCCATACTTAGATTGCTAGTTACTTATAAGCAATGTTGCATGTGCTTCTACATGCTTAAAACCCTTAAAAGTCCAGAAGCACCAGACCTTGTAAACACTGCCACAATACAAAGGCCAGTAAGCCAGCAAGGGATGGTGCCAACTACTAAACCTACATTGTTGAGAGGAAAAACTAATAGTAAATCATGTGCATGGTTGCAATCTTAATAGATTTATTGACATGCACTGACCCCCTTTTTTCCCTGGTAACATGCACTTCACCTATATAATCTTGTAGGAAAAATTGCAATTTCACATTTTTCTCAAATGTTGTTATTCTTTTCTGTTGATGACGTAGTTAAGTGTGTACAATTACCTTTTCATGTCTTCCTTTATGAGGAAAGGGTTTGTTCTTGATTACCATATTTAAAGTCTCATGAAGATGAACATGCCATGCCACTGCTGTTAAGTTGTGAGGGAAAAAGTGAAAAATAAATTGTTTGCTATCTTGAAGTTCTAGCAGTGAATACAATTTTTAAGTTTGCATACTGAGAAACCCTGTCCTAATTTTGATGAAATGTGTTGTATGCAGGCCGAGGAGGCATGGAATCATTGCAGGAAAGAAATGAAGGACAGTAAAAAAGCTGTTGAAGATTTTGACCTTTATCTCCCACAGGCTATTACTGATCTTCCTTCCGAAATGAAACAAACTCTTTTGGATTGCTTAAGAAAGAAAAATGTTCCGCTTCATGTTTCTGGCAAAGAGGTTGGCTCCAAGACTTGGTTGAAAGAGTGCCTACAATTACTTTATGGTTGGCCTAATTTTCCCAGAAGGTACCTGAAACATAGGCCACATCATCATAGAGCAGAAAGCTCTGGTAGAACTCCACCAATAGAAAAATCGCCAAATAATGCTCCATCCCAAATTTCACAGCCCCAACCATCTTTGTCACCAGTTCTCCAGCCTCCTGCCAAGCCTAAAAGGTTATCTGGATCCGCAATTTCGCACCCCCCTCCAGTGAGTCAGGAGCCATCTCCATCCCCAATTTCGCAGCCTCCTCGCAAGACTCCAAAGCATTCTCATGCCAAGACTCCAAAGTCATCTCCGCCAATTGTGCAGCCCCCTGCCAAGACTCCAAAGCCATCCCTCCCACAATATCTCAAAAACTCACCTCATCCGTCTGCTGTTAAACATCCTCCACCAATACCACCTATTGGTTCACCTCATCCATCAGAAGATAAAAGTGGCAGTCGGAAGTATATTGTTGCTGCTATAGCTGCAACAGCTGTTGCAGCTTTTGCCCTTGTTGCACTGCTCTTTGTTTGTTGTCTTAAAAATAATAACAACAAAATGGACCCCAGTGATGGACAAAGAGATGAGAAACCTCTACTGAACTTGAGCAATATGTCTGGTATTTATTTATTTATAAGGATTAAGTTTTGTGTTTTTTTATTTTTATTTTTTGTTTTTTTACCTTTGGCAATAAAACTCACACACCCACTTTGCCCCACTGGGGACTTGAACCCTCGACCTTCTACTTGGAAGGTGAGGAAGTACCACTAGTAACTTTTTACGACTTGTGGTGACTTTTTAAGTTTAATATTTCAGGTTCTTCAAGTGTGGGAAATTCTAGTAACAAAGAGTTTAAGACTTTGTCCTTTGTAAATTCAAATGGCATGGCTGAGTCTCAATCATTGGAAGCTACTCCAGAGGCATCTGGAAATATCCCTGCACCTAAACCTCCTCCACCACCACCACCTAAACCTCCTGCTCCTCGCCCTCCACCACCTCCAAAAATTGTTCGCCCTCCACCTATTCCACCAAAATCGAGTAATTCGACTAAACGTTCACCTCTTGGACCACATCATAACAAAGATTCTTCTTCAGGCGAGGGACATGACCTATCCAGGGAATATGATGCTCCAAAAGCAAAGTTAAAGCCATTATTCTGGGACAAGGTTCCTGCAAACCCTGATCACTCAATGGTTTGGCATGAGATCAAAGCCGGATCATTCCAGTAAGGCTTTAAAATTTGTTCATTGTTTTCTTCAATTTTGTAGAGAATAGTTTATCATCACTTCAATCTGTCAATGAATTTGCCGAACTTTTATATTTTGATTTTGCAGGTTCAATGAGGAGATGATGGAAACTTTATTTGGTTATGCTGCTGCAGATAAAGGCAAAAATGAGCACAGGAAAAATTTGTCATCCTTGGGAGCTACCAACCAATATATTCAGATTATTGATCCTAAGAAATCACAAAATTTAGCAATTATTCTAAAAGCATTAAATGTGACAACAGAAGAAGTTTTGGAAGCCCTCAAGGAAGGTCTCTCTCTCTCTCTCTCATATGATGTGAAATCAACATTGAAGAACATCATTTGATTAGCATTTAGAAAATGATCTTCTTCTTCCTCTTTAATTGAGCATGAAGGAAGAGTTTTGATTCGATGAGGGACTCTGTTTACCTTAGCCAACATTCATTCTTTTTCCCTTTTTTTTTTTTCCTTTTGCTTCTTGTTTCAAGGGGAGAAGGGTGATTGTGGCAGTCTAAGGGACTCCTAAACTGATTCAAGTGCAGCTGTCGAATTTAAATAAAGAACTGTCCTTGTAGCTAATGATATATAATGTTGCTTATATGGTTATACTGTGAGTCTGTTAGTACACAAGTAATAATCATTATCTTGGACTCCCTCAGAAAATAGGAAATGTATACATAAATTTAAGTAGAAAAAAATATCTCTTGATTTCGCACAAGCACACACTCAAATTCATCATAGATGTTAATCAAGAGTTGGACTTTTTCTTAAGTACAGTGATTATGGGATGATGATTAGTTTAGTAAATCCTTTAGTAACTTAAGTTTTTTTTTTCTTCGGTGTGTGTCAAGTCAGGAGTGGTTCTTTTTTTTTTTTTTTTCTGAAACCTGATGGTCACTAATTTTGGAAAAAATAAATTTGCAGTCAATAATAGTCTTGCAAATTGGAGGTTCTGATATATGGGTGAATGCTCTGTGCTCTGTCAATTCAAGTCATGATATTAATTATGAAATCTAGGCTCTGACAAGATACGCCTCTGTGCCCTTCATTTCTAACAAAGAAACAATCTACTTAGTTCTCTCATTTAAGGTTTCCATATTCGCTATTTTAGTTCTTATTGGCCAAAGAATGATATAAATACTGAGAATTATTATTTGCCCATGTGTATTGATGCTCAAGTGACCTGAGTTCATCATCATCGTCATCATCATCATTCTTGCCTTTGTCCCATATGTATGGGGTCGGCCACATGAATTTTATTAAGTGACCTGAGTTTTTAATGAAAATAAAACAATGAACTGCCATCTTGAATATATTTACTTGACATTTTTCAACTTTTTTTGCAGAATATTAATTAAAAAATAATAGGCTACCATGTAATTTAAGTTACTAAGCATTTATCAGTGTCAATATGCAACCCTATGGTCATAGTTGTAACTTTTTGGACATCTTTTTATTTCTTGGGTGGTGTGCATTAACCACTTATTCTTTCTTCATTTAATCAGGTAACGAGCTTCCTGCAGAGCTTGTTCAAACCTTGTTGAAGATGGCACCAACAACAGAAGAAGAACTAAAGCTTAGGGTATTTAGTGGGGATCTTTCTCAACTTGGGCCTGCTGAACGGTTCCTTAAAGTCATGGTTGACATCCCGTTTGCCTTCAAACGGCTGGAATCGTTATTGTTCATGAGTTATCTTCAGGGGGAAGTCTCTTCGATTAAGGAGTCCTTCGTAATTTTAGAGGTGAGATATTCGATCTATAAATGCAATTCATTACTGCATAATATGAATAATGAGTTCCTCTTCCATTTAAGTGTATTGTTGAAGTAATTTGTCTGTTTCCCTACTTCTTCAAGTTGACGCCGACATTATTATCAAGTTTCTGCACCACAGCCAGTCATTCCCAATGGTTAATGGTAACCTTTAGGTATAAAGAATGAACATTTTTTTTCTGGGAATGTTATTGGTTAAGTAGACCATATATGAGCGCAGGTTGGAGACCCGATGACACCTTCGTGGATGATTTTCCATGGAAGTCAGAAGCATGGATGAATCGCATCTAGTATCTTATTATCACTTGCACAAACACCAGCCATTTGTTTGTCATAAAATCATGCCCCATCTTAAATTGCAGGTAGCTTGCAAAGAGCTCAGAAACAGCAGACTGTTCCTGAAACTTTTAGAAGCAGTTCTCAAAACCGGCAACCGTATGAATGATGGTACATTCCGCGGTGATGCACAGGCATTCAAGCTCGACACACTTTTGAAACTGTCCGATGTAAAAGGAACAGATGGGAAGACCACACTTCTACGCTTCGTTGTTCAGGAGATCATTCGATCTGAAGGCATACGAGCTGCACGCAGAGCAAAAGAGAGCCGGAGCATGTCCAGCCTAAAATCGGAAGACCTTATTGAAGATCCTATTGAAGAAACGGAAGATCATCGCAACCTTGGTCTGCAGGTCGTTTCAGAGTTAAGCAATGAGCTTGAGAATGTAAGAAAGGCTGCAGTCATAGATGGTGATACTCTAACAGCAACGGTGTCCAAACTTGATCACTCGCTGTCTCAGAGTAGAGAGTTTCTCAACATTGGTATGAAAAGTATAGAAGAAGAAAGCAAGTTCCATGATAAACTGGCTAGTTTTGTGCAACTTGCAGAAGTTGAGATCGCGAGGTTGCTCGAGGAAGAAAAGAGTATAATGGCTCAGGTGAAGAGTACAGTGGATTACTTCCATGGGAATGCAGGAAAGGATGAAGGCTTGCGTTTGTTTGTGGTTGTTCGGGATTTCTTGGTAATGGTTGATAAAACATGTAAAGAGGTAAGAAATTCAGTAACCATGCCAATGAGGAATCGCAGGAAAGAGGGTTCAAGGATGTCATCGCCTTCTCTTTCAACGATGTCATCACCTTCTCAAGAAGCTCCTCATTCACCTTTGCAAGATGTTCGCCAACACCTATTTCCAGCAATAAGGAATCTACGGATCAATGAATCAAGTTCGGATGAAGAGCAATTCTCTCCATAGCAATCTATTTAAAAAAAAGGTACACAAGATTATCTACCTTGGATCATATTTCTTTGCTCATTATTTTTTCCCCTTCCCAGTTCATAGTAGGCAAGTGGTGTGTGGAATATGAGAAAGGAAGGAGCTATGAACTGGTGAATTTCAGGGGCATGGGAGAGCCATTCCATAGCATGATATCAAAACACCAACAATTGGCCATAGATCATTTAATTCTTTGGAAGTTGCTCGAAATAACCCCTTATACACATAAATTAAATATGAAGCCCAGGATTTAGATTTATTATCTTACACAAATATACTAGCATTGACATTCTCATTTTCTTTCCCTTTGTCTCTGACACTTGTTCAGGTGGCTATGGAAACTTGGAGCTCCACCACAACAGATGAAGCTTTGAACTCTGATCTTGATCTCTCTGTAAATCGTCTATATAGTTTATGAAAATGAGTTGTGTCTGAGAAAAAAGAACAAAGGATGACTCTATGGCATTCAAATTTCTTTCCCTTTTTCTCTGACACTTGTTCAGGTGGCTATGGAAACTTGGAGCTCCACCACAACAGATGAAGCTTTGAACTCTGATCTTGATCTCTCTGTAAATTGTGTATATTGTTTATGAAAATGAGTTGTGTCTGAGAAAAAAGAACAAAGGATAACTCTATGGCATTCAAATTTCTCTTGGAGGGAGGAAGAAAAGGGAAAACAGTGAAACAGCAATGTGTCTGAGCATCCAACTGAAAGTAAAGTCAAATTTTTTTTATTGATGGGGCTCTTCAATAGCACTCCATGGATCCAAAGGCATTCAGTCCATAGTTTATAGTCACCTTTGTGTAGGACACACCCGACTTTTCATGAAATGTTAAGAAGATCGCATTCTTTTAAAAAAAAAATTCTTCTGCTTGATCTTTCATGTTCTTTTGTTTTTTTAAGGAACAGTAGATCATGGTTAGTTTTGTATTCTTGATGCAGCCATCAACATCGTCAGCGGATTAAAATTCATGTTAATACCTAGCAAAAAGAGAGAATTCAAATCCATTTCTTCTATTTTTTTCCTTCTTATTGTAACTTTGAAATTAAATAGTAAATTCACATCATTCTCAATATATATATATATATATATATATATATATATATATTCTTCCTTCAACTCTCTGTTTTCCATTTTTCTTCTGTCAATTCAGTCCTTCATTCTTTTCTTTTTCTCACAATTTTATTTATACTATTTTAGTAGACATAAACATCATCCTGTTGAACAAAAATCACCCCAAATTCCATCCTGATTTTTTGGATTCCTCCTGTATTCTTTTCCATTTTAATTTTTTTTTCAGAATATCCTCAACCTCAAGTAATTGTCATCCAGGTTGTCTTTTAATTGGCCATCATCTAGTGCTTTTCGATCTGACATTTACACCCTAATATGTATTTTAGGAAACTATTACTCTTAATAAAAATATTTGCATGATTAATAATAATAAATAAATAAATTAGTGACAAGCCAAATATCATTATATCACCACCTGTGAATTTAGAGAAGGTATGTCGGATTAGGATTCCACCAAGTTCCATACGATTCTATAATTTTGACCACTCAATCTACGCTTTAACTTAATGAAAGAATTGGATTATTAGAATTGAAGTTATTTATTATTATTATTATTATTATTATTATAATTGAATTGAAGTTATTGATGAAGGGTTTATACTTTATAAAATAAGATCAAATTTAAGGAGTACTAGTATTTTTTTTTTTCAAAAATTTTAAGGAAACCATTTTAAGTTCACGGGAATCTATATGATATGATAAAATTAGGTAAACCTATGTTTTAATGGCACATGAAAAAGTTTTTGTTATGTGTACCAGATTTTGAATAGCCATGGGAATCAATGCAAATTTTCGTATTTAGTCAACATTATATAGCCAGCACCGAGAGAGTGAGAGTGAAAGCAGAATTGCCAAAGCCGCAAAATCTAAAATTTCATCGAAGTGGGAGCCGCCTTTAAATCATTTTTACTCTTATATATTATTTTATATATTTATATTTTCAATATTTGTACATATACTAAAAGTCACTAATTTAAACTATATATTTGAACTAATATGAATATCTCTTATATTTTAATATGTAACAAATAAATAATAAAAAAAAAAAAAGTGATCAGTATGAAGTGGACGACAATATGACAAGTATTTGATATTTTTTTTTTCAATATTATAGGTTTATTCTTGATTATGTACATTTTTGACCTTTTTATTCATAATTAGGTACACTTTGACCGTTGTCATTCATAATAAATGTCACATATATTATTTATAATTCAAACAATAAGAAATCGTTATGAATTCAAGAACTCTCAAATTGAATTCAAGAATTGATAAAATTGAATTCGCGAATTGGAAAGGATTTGTTAGCGCAAATTCATGCACGTAATATGAGAGCAACACTCCTTTACAAAAATTCTAAAACATGTTGAGTTGTTTTAGGGAGCTGATATTGGCACTCCACCAATATCCTCTAACACACCACTCCCATTTATTTTTTAAATAAAATTACAAAGGTATCTCTCTAGTGTACAATCTTTAATTCTTATATTTTTAATACCCTTATTGTTTTCATTTGATAAGGTTAGAATTATTGGCTCCAAATTGCAACTTCTCTCTCACGTTCCCTCTCTTTTTTTGGCGTGAAAATATTTTCCCTCTCTCACGTTTTCTCTCCTCTCAATGTCTGAGTTAGATGAAGTTATTAAATTTATTAAGACAAAAAGTATTGAAGAGATTTCAGAAATTTATGAATCACTCAACCCTAATTTTCATAATAATGTGATTTTTTTTGTTCTATTCTTCAAACTATATTGTTTGAGTTGATTTTAAAAATATTATTTCTTCTTGTTGAATCAATTTATCAATATTTATTTTAAAAGTCAAAAATTTTGGGATTTAATTTAATAATTTAGAAAATATCAATCAAATGCATGTAATTAGAATAATAAAAGTTACGTGATTAGATAAGTTGAGAAAAAGTTGTTAATAATAGATTACCTAGAGAAATATTAAAAAAGTATTTGAGTTGGAAACAAACATTATATCAATTAATAAAACCTATTTGAAAAAAAAATAATTGTATTTAAAATCAAAATAAAGTTTAATTTTACTTAAATAAAAATTATGATATATAGTTCTTTAAGGAAACTAAAGAAAGCTTTTTCATTTGGATAATGCTACTCAAGCAGAATTCGTAGGCAGAAAGTTTTACATCCATTGAATGCATGTGGTGAGTGTATGTGGTGGGGCCTACCACATACATCCAATGGATATAAAACATTCTGCCTATGAATTCTGCCTACGAATTCTGCCTGAGTAGCATTACCCTTTTCATTTTAATAGGGAACTTTTAGAAATTAAAAGATGAAAAAAGAAAAACATGACTCTATGAAATCCTTTTTCAATT